>JAIXMQ010000048.1:0-239618 GCA_025716855.1 Pilaira anomala
AACTTTTTTATTATACCATAATGAAATCTATTCGTGTTAGCAACATTGACGAATTTGACGCACAAATCAAGAGTGCTGTCGAGACCGGTAACCCTGTCTTTGCCTTGTTTTTTGGTACAGATGAACCCGAGACTTCTGAATCTTGGTGTCCTGATTGTGTCATTGCCGATCCTCTTGTCCGTAAAGCAGTTCTTCAAGTCAAGGACTCTATCCTTGTAGAAGCTGCTGTTGGTGGACGTAGTGAGTGGAAAGGTAACGCTGCTAACCCTTACCGTGTTCGTTATAACGTTCCTGCTATTCCCACTCTTTTCAAGTGGTCTACTGTAAGTTCTCTTTTTTGTTTTATTATCATAGTTGTATTTTTTTTAACTTTTTGTTGTTGTTGCCCTTAACCATAGGCTGGACCTGGTGATAGCTTAGTAGAAGATGATTGTGCTGACTACGAGAAGCTTATCAAGTTTGTCGAAAACTAAAAAAAAATTGGATTCTTAAGCTTGGTGATACACGTTCTATTTCTTATTGATCATGCTTCAGAATAAATATAATCGATAAAGTTTACTTGTTGCTCCATTTCACAACTTTACATGATGAAAAATCAAGAATCGTATTTACATATAAAATGTACTACTTAAAATTAACATCTACTATCAATAAAAAAAAAATATTTTTATTTTATAAAATTGAAAAAGGGGAAGGAAGCCTTTTTACTTGTCTCCATTTTACGATCTTCATCAATATACGGGAAATAAATGATGGTCTCGCTAAAAATGTTTCCCACAACAACTGGCAGTGATCAAGTCGTCCATTATATACAGATATGCTGAGCGAACATGAATGCAATTGAATCTTTAATTTCAGCCATCAGTGAACCTACGATCAATTACTTGTATGTAGTCATAACTGGATTCATTCTCTGGAAAAGTTGATGTTTCAGGTGTCATTTCGTTACTACTACGACAAAGGAAGAATTCCCCTAACACTGATTTTTCAAGTGTAACTAGGTCTAAATATATTATAAAAAAAAAAACTAATATGAATTAAGAAATATGCCATTCTCAAAAGGTTTATCGCTCACTATATTTAATTAAATTAGTTACTTTTTATCTTTGATTTTAATCATTATGTACTTTGTTACTTACCTGTTGGGCTGTTTGCAGGATTAACAATAGGGCTATTCACAGGATTGACAACAGAGCCATCAGCCTTAAGCTTGTAAGGGAGTCATAATAGAATTTCACGATTTACAGCAACTGAATCTGTGTAACACAGAAACAAAGCAACTTCCTTTCCCTCCTCTTGCCTTGTATTCTAATACTATCTTATTTGTGAATCTTTAAACAGTAGCTGTCCTAAGCTTTAGATTTATATTGTTTTATACCATTCTTTTATTTAAAGAAGTTTGTGTGATATTTACTATGTACTCCCTTATACACTATTACTACCAATATCGAACTATACCCAACATCGCAGTACTACTGCATAATCGCAGAATGATGTGATGTTTACGATCCGGCTATTTATTCGGAGCGAAATAAGTATAAAAAGAGAGACTGTACTCTTTACTTTTGACGATTGCATCTTAAAAATGTATATTTCTCCTATCTTTTTTTTTATTATTATTTATTTTCTTATCCGAAATAAAAAAAATATAAAAACGATATTAAAAAGTGTTTATGATTTTAAAGTAATAGAAATTGAATAAGCCATTGTAAGCATCACACCCAAAGATTTTTTCGTCGGGACCTGAACCTTTTGGGAATAGCGAGCGGGACTAAATAATCGCCTTTTTGGGAATAGCTATTTCGAAGAGCAGTTGGCTTTAAAATTAGCATTTTGGAATTTCATTTTGGAATTTCATATTTGTACTTTCGAAAAATAGGATTTTATTTATAAGAAAAAGAAAAAAATATAAAAAAAATGTATAATCGCGAAATAGCTATAAAACTAAGGCACACAAATAAATATCTACTGGGGTAGCTGCCACTAGAAAGCTACAGAAGCCAACGCATATCGAGGCTTGCTGCACAGTCCATATAACGTAGACTAGCTGAGCAACTAGTACAGGTACAACAGAGAGATAGTGGCAATGCCTTGTATGAGCCTAATGAAATAAAAGTTTTGTTAGACATTATAACATACGGAGTCAAAGCCTTGGTTTACCTTCAGTGGTTCCTTACAAGATGGTAACAGTATTACACTTAGCCATCTACAGTTAAAGAAGAAAATTAGTATTTTGAACATAAAGGCCATCAAGATTTTAGACAAGGGTATAACCTCTGAACTACCTGGGAAAAAAAAGGCTAATCAGCAACCTAAAGTATAGCTAATAACGGTTAGAAAGGAGAAGTTAAAGAGCTTTGTTATATGTTTAACTTTACCGAGAAAACGCCAGAAGTAGAGTAAATAACACATTATACTTTATTAGAAAATAATATTGAAAAAAAGTACTTAAGAAAAAAAAAGACTTGAGAAAAAAGACGAGAAAAAAGACTTAAAGAAAAAAAAAGACTTAAGGAAAAAAAAAAAGACTTAACAAGAAAAAAAATAGGTATTTAGTGCTAAAATGCGAGCTATTGTTCAGACGCGACGCTTCTATTCGCTCATTATAAATAAAATTACTCTTTTTTTTTTCATCCAATAACATTCTATCAGTCTCTCTTTAAATTCCAGGTCTTAGTTTGAAACTTTATTTTTTTATCTGAGTTATATTTCTGCCAATCATGTAGTGTTAAAAAAGTCCAGGACTAATAAATTACCATAAACGTATTAAAAATCTTTGGGTGTGATTGGTGGCTGACATTTGTATGACAATAAAAATGAAAGTCCACCACCACCAGCAACAATAAAACCCACAATTCTACATTAATAAAAAAAAAAACCGGCACTTTTTCTTTTCTTTTTTTTTTTACTTGTTATATAAAAATAATGCATAGACTACTGTTAAAAAGAAGCTTAAAGACACCATGTTATTATACACTCAAGACACCGTTACGAACAACCCTTCGAGCTACAACCAAACACATGTACTCTAAACCTGTGATACCCGTCTATTGTGCTTTAGGTTTCCATCACGTCGATAAGACAAAAGCAGTTCGAATGGGTACAGTCAAAGCGCCCGCTTCACCTTCGGAAATCGAGCAAATAGAAAGTCAATATGTTTCTCGACACTTACCAGTTCGCATCTGTCAATATATTATTCGATTCATAGACGAATGGATTCTGGAACCCATCTTGACTTTACGTCGTTTTGCACATATTTTAATTATATTTGTACCGGTTGTTGTGACTGCACCGATCCTCTTTTTCGGTCAAACGGTGGATGGAGAGGATACAACAGGTACTTTATGGTGGTATGATTTCTTGGCAACTCAAATGGAACGAGCAGGACCTACGTTTATTAAGGTAAACTATTATTATTATTATTATTTTTTTAGCTTATTAATCATCATCATCATCATCATCATGACTTCATAGTTGGCACAATGGGTTGCTTCAAGAACAGATCTTTTTCCATTGGCTTTATGTTCTAGATTATCCAAATTACACTCAAATGTTGACCCACATCCATTTAGTTACACAAAACGAGTGATTGAAGAAGCCTTTGGTCGACCTTTAGACCAAGTCTTTACAGAACTGGATCCAATTCCATTAGGTGTAGGTGCGATTGCTCAAGTCTATAAGGCCAGGTTACGACCTGACGTCTTACTCGATCACCCATCCGAACAATTCACCTTGGAAGAAAACATCATGACTTCTGACTCTGTTCAAATTTTGGATAAACAAGGCAAACCGATTGTTTTACATACAGCAGTCGCCATTAAAGTATTACATCCAAAGGCCCGACAAATTGTTCAACGAGATTTGATCATCATGCATTATTGTGCTAAATTATTGACATTGATTCCAACCATTCATTGGTTATCTTTACCTGATGAAGTACGTGTATTTGGTGAGATGATGAAGGAACAATTGGATTTAAGAGGAGAAGCACATAATTTAAAGAGATTTAATGAGTACTTTGAACATACGCACAATGTCAAGTTTCCAAAGGCTTTAGATGCTTTTACAACAAGAGATATGTTGTTGGAGGAACATGAAAAGGGTATTCCGTTAGATGTATTTTTGAAACAAGCTTCTTGGACGAGAGAAAGAGGTTTAGAAGGTGTATTTGATCATAAAATAGCTGATATTGGATTAAATGCATTTCTGGTAAATACTATATATATATATTCTGTATATCATTTTCTCATCTTTTTTTTTTTTTTGCCTTAGCATATGCTCATCTTTTACAATTTTGTTCATGCGGATTTACATCCTGGAAATATCATGGTAGAATTCTTTCGACCCTCAGCTTATCACCCCTTACGACTTGCATGGTCAAAATTGATGGGTCATGAATTAATAGATGATGGAGAATTAGCAGTCAATCGTATTTTGGCAGTAAAAGAGGACCCGGGTAAATTACAAAAGGAATTAGAGGCGTTAGAAAAGGAAGGATATTCCCCGCGATTAGTATTTATTGATACAGGACTAGTGAACGAACTAAATGAGGTGAATCGACGTAACTTTTTAGACTTATTTCAAGCGATTGCACGATTTGATGGATATAGAACGGGAGAATTGATGGTAGAAAGATGTAAATCACCTGAATTAGTGATTCATCCAGACGTGTTTGCTTTAAGGATGCAAAACTTAATTCTTGGGTTAAAGCAAAATACATTTCATTTAGGTGCAGTTAAAATTGGAAATTTGTTACACGAAACGATGAATATGGTTAGATCGCATCATGTAAGATTAGAAGGTGATTTTGTAAATATCGTGGTCAGCATCATGTTATTAGAAGGCATTGGAAGACAATTGAATCCAGATTTAGATTTGTTAAAGAATGCTTTACCTGTATTAAGAGATTATAGTATTAAAGAAGGTGGTAAAGTTGCTTTAGAAAATATGAAAAGTCCTCAAGCCAATGGACATTGGATTAAAGTCTGGATATTCCTTGAGCTCCGAAATTATCTCGGACGCAATACCCGTGATGAAGAATGGTTACAACTCTGGTAAATATGTATATTTATATATTTTTAATGTAACATTTCAGCTAATAATTTTTTTTTTAGTGATATTCTTTGCCCTAACACATAAAAATACATACTTTTGACTTTTAAAAAGAAAAAAAAAAAAAAAAAAAAAGTATAAAAATAAAAGCGTCTCTCTCTTTCTCTCTTTCTCTCTCTCTCTTTCTCACACACACACACACACACTCTCTCTCTCTCTCTCTCTCTTTTAGTTATAATTAAGTATGATACCCGCTTCAGATACCCAACCCGGAGATGCAAGCACACCAAAAGATAGAGAACTATGGAATATTATAGAAAAGCAGCGTACAATTATACTAGAACTTCAAAAAGAATTAAACAAAGTAACACTAGAACGAGACAATTTATTACTACCACAACAACCAAAAACTAATTCAGCTGAAGAAAAAGCATTATTATTATCACCTATACCACCACCACGTTCACCATTTCGCAAGAAAGAAGATGATGACCGAGATGAGCAAAAATATTTGACACCTATTCGACTTTTAGTAAAATCGATCAATAACAACAATTCATTTATTTTATCCATTATCCACACCAAAACAAACAAAGAACTATGGCAGATAAGTAAACTTTATACAGATTTATTAAGTTTAGATATGGCAGTTCATATCAATTTTGCTCCAATCGCCATCTTGTCTTTAAAAAACAACAAGTTAGACTTCCTTTTCAGTAATCATACGAGTTCTATTGAAAAGAGACGTCAACTAATTCAAGATTATTTGGATAATACTTTGAGTTTATTAACAAAGGATCCTTCTGTTATTTATTCTTTTCTAATTGATAAAAAGTTAAAAAAGGGGTATTTAACCAAGAGAACAATGCACGGTTGTAAAAAATATTACTTTATTATGAATCGCTCACAACTTGTTTATTTTCACGTAAGTTTAATCTAAAAATAGCAAACGTTTTTTACTTACTTACTTACTTACTTTATCTCAGAAAAAACAAGATCAATTATCTTTTGGTTTTATTCCACTTGATAAAGAAACACGTATAGGAAAACAAAAACAAACTGATGATTCATTAATTCAACATGCTTTTATTATCATCTCTTCTTCTTCATACAAATATATTCTATGTGCTGATTCAGATACTGAACGCGATGCATGGGTTAAAATTTTACATAATAACCAATCGAAACAACAACAACGTTCACGTTCTTCTTCAGATATTTCACTTATTCAACCTACTAATTCAACAACAACTTTACCCACTATTCGACATAAAACCTATCAACGTTCAAGTATGGATGATTTAGCTCTATTACAATTCTCTGAAGAATCATCAAAGTACAGTGCTGAATCACTTCCAAATCTAGAAGAATTAACAAAAAAAGCAGTAAACAGAAGAACCTTTTGGTCTCGTAAAAAGTCTCCAACTAATAATAATAATAATAATAATAATAATAGTCCTCCAGAAGATATATGTAGTACTTCCTCTTCTTCTTCTACTACCATAGCAACACCTGCATTTCAAATATTTGGTGTTTCTTTAGAAGAAGCCAATCGATTAACACGTATCTCAAAGAATTTCGAGTTACCTGCTATTGTGTATCGATGTATTGAATACTTGGAATCAAAAGATGCTATTCATGAAGAAGGTATCTATCGTCAAAGTGGAAGTTCAGTTCAGATTCAACAATTAAGGACATTATTTTGTGAGTACGGAGATGTGGATCTCTTGAAGTTACAACCAGATCATCAAGTATTAGATGTCAATGTAGTAGCCAGTTTATTAAAGATGTGGTTAAGAGAATTACCTGTAAATGTACTTACTTTTGAACTATTAAACGATTTCATTACTGTCATTGGTATATACTTCCACAACAACAACAACCACAACAAATAAACATTTATTAACCTTTTTTTTTTTTTTTTATTAGATGAAGAAAACAAACAAACAAGAATCAAGAAATTAGGCCACCTCGTGTCTATGTTACCACTTGCCAATTACTCTCTTTTACGCACGTTAATTGCCCATTTAATACATATTGTACATCATGCTGAATTCAACAAGATGAATCTTCGTAACGTCAGTATCGTGTTTGCCCCAACCCTATCTATTCCATCGGGTGTGTTCACTTTATTCATGACCGATTTTGAATATATCTTTTGGACTCGAGATAAATACCCTTCTTCTCCATCTCCTTCACCACCACCACCACCACCTCCTCCACCACCACCACCACCACCACAACAACAACAACAACAACAACACATTAAACCTTCTACTTCAGCAGATCGTATTAAATACAAGTATTTGAAATCTGAACAAGTTAGGTCAAATAGAAATAGTGTTACATACAAGAATAATGTACCAATGAATATCATGACTTTAGAATCCAAAGGTAAAATAAACAGATACATATAGTTTTTTTTTTTTTTTTTTTTTGTTTATTTATGCTCTTTTTTTTTTTTTTTTTTTTGTTATTTAGTCAAGTATCGTCCTTCAGATGATATACTTTGGGATCAACCTGGTTTAGAAGCTCAATCTTACGTTTAAAATTTTTTCGTCTATAAATATAATACATAATAATAAAAAAAAACTAACTTTATATTTTCTGTTACACGGAAAGGTAATGTAGTCAAAAAGTGAAAGGGTAACTATTTCATCTCCAAAAATAGAGTCAATTTGCTCTCTTAAATTTTTGGTAATAGCGGCGGCCCGAGAAGAAAAGAAGATTATACACTTCTTCTCATTTGCCTTATGCAGAATAAACAGGTTATTTAGTTGTCGGAGAGTACGCGAGAAAACATGTTTCTTTGATCTCTTCTTGACTTTAATTACCGTAATAGAAAGAGAAGAGTATTTCTTTTTTTTTTTTTTTAGTAAGAAGACGACTTGGTATTTCATAACTAGGATGATTCTACTGACACACAAAGGCCGCAGATATACCTAGTGATGAACAAAACATTTTAAAATATGGAAGAGAAATTATATTGTCAGTGCTTCTCTTTTCTTTCACTGAGGGTTAATGTGATTACCTCTCTTTTTTTATAATACACATAAAAAAAAGGGGAGATCTTCCAATTAAGCTTTTATATATATATATATGCCACAGATAAGTAGCTGTGAAAGAAGTGAGCGAATTTTGAGCTACTACTGCTGTGTGACTCCAAATTAAGAAACTAGTTTTTAAATTATATTTTAAACGACCAGGGCTTTTTTTTTTTTTTTTTTAACATAAAAAACTTATTTTCAATATGATTCCCGTTACCGTTCGTTCAACTCTTTTGCGTGGTGTTAGATACTCCCACCATACTGCTGAAGCTACTGTTCCTTCTGTCAGAGGTAAATACACACATAAAATATTAGAAGTAGATCATGTCCCGATCAAGTATATTAACCTTTTTTTTAAAAAGGTAACATTCAAGATGTTCCTTCTTTCATGAAGGCTATTGGTCGTAAATGTGAAGACGTTGCTGGTAAATTCGAGGTAAAATAGATAGAGAGAAAGAGAGAAAGAAAGTTTTTTTTTTTTATTGATTTTTAAAGTTTTAGAGTTGGGAACAATTATTTACAACTAAAAGTCGTGCTATGAAGGCTGACATGGGCATCAACACAAAGCAAAGAAAGTAAGAGAGAAAATATATAATGTGTAGAAGAGAGAGAGAGAGAGTGTGTGTGTGTGTACTAAATACATGTGTGCATATAGATATATTTTAAGTTGGGTTGAAAGATACAGAAATGGTATTGAACCTCAAGCCATTTCTATTCCCAAAGCCAAGAAGAAGTAAAAAAAAGAAAAGCAATAGACCATAATATTACACACAAAAACAACACACAACACCTGTATAAAAAAAAATAAAAGCTAAAAAAAAAAAAAATTTTTTTTTTACCAATCATTTACTTTACAAGGATTAATGGTTCTTCCTTTCGTCGCCATAGAAGTACCATCCAAACTAAACTTCCAATTATGCTTGGAACAAATAAGAGTATTTCCAACAACTTGTCCCCAAGTGGATAAATCAACTTTTTTATGAGGACAGAAACGATCTGCTTCATATACTGAACCATCGGTTGTTTGAACTCGAATTCTGTTTGCACTGACAGGTTGAATAGGACGACCAGAGAATACTTTAGATTTTCCTACATTTGTAGTGGTAGTCGTAGTAGTAACATTTGTCATGGGATTACATAATTTATCCTCACAATCCGAATCACTACTGCTACTACTACTACTACTACTACTACTACTACTTGAGCTACTACTACTACTACTATTCAATACTTTTGTGGTGGTCGTAACAGGAACAACCGGATCATTTTCCGAGAAAGAAACCGACTTCTTTGGAGACCCAACTGATCTTGATTTACTCAAGGTATCTTGTTGAACATTTAAATTCTGAATTGTATTTCGAATCGTTTCAGGGTCTTCACTTACAACATCTGTAAAGAGTGCTGATGCTTGACCAAACTTTTCACTCACAACAGGTTCACCTAAATTCTTCATTCGCTTTTCTTTCTTGTATTTCTTTTCCTTTTTTTTCTTTTTATCTTTCTTTTTCTTTTCGTCCTTTACGTTCTTTTTTTTAGGTTCCTCTAGTGCGTTTCTTAAAAGATCTTTGACCAATGGTAATAATTCAATGGCTTTCCAACTACCTTTTGATAATTCGCGTAAATCTCTTACCTATATATGTTAAAATGTTAGAAAGCTACACAAAAAAACTGAGCTTCCTTTTTTGGTCTTACGTAATACAGTCGATTATTTTCCAAGGTTACAATGTCTTGTGCAATCTGGTCGTCGGACCATTGACGGTCTTTACCAATTTGTTCCAACAAGGTTGAAGTTCTCTAAATAAAGAGAAGAAAAAAGAGGTGAATAAAGTAGTAGTAGTAGCAGAAAAAAAGGGGGGAGGGGGAAAAAGATAAGGTACCATGGAGTCAGGTAATGGAATATGTTGGTTATCTAATTGAGAAATCATAAATATACATATAAAAGAAACACTTGTTTAAATAATTTTACCAGTTGAACCAGAACTCTGAGAAGAGAGTCCAGAAGCTAAATAACTTTCAAACATGTTGAAACCACCGCCTTTGTTTTTACCCATAATGTGTGTGTGAAAAAAATAATATAAGAAAAAGAGATAAGAAAGAAAAAAAAAAAAAAGAAGAGAGAGACAATAAGAGTTTGGGTGGTGACTTGCTTATAATTTAACATGCGACTACCATGGTTATTGTTTACACAAAAAGGGGGTTAAGATCAGCATACAAATTTATTTTTATTTTAAATATGAAAATCATCTAAAAAAATAAGTGCTTTTTTTTTATATAAGGATATAATACAAGTTGTGTGAGAGAGTGAGGGAGAGAGTGAGAAAATGATGGTTATCAATGCGAGTGATGTTTTTCTCCAGACCAGATTTCAGCATTATTTTTAGCTACTTCCTTCATAAAAGTAACTTGATCTGCAACGGATTTGAGGGTACCAAGTACAACACCGTTACCAGTAGAGAAATTATACATGTAATAATGAAGATTCACCTCATCACAGAATTTACGAACTAAGGGGACACAATCTCTTAAATTATGTCGAGGGATTCTAGGGAATAAATGATGTACTGCTTGATATTGAAGACCACCGTGGAACCAGTCTAACCATTCAGGACAGTCTACATCCATTGTAGTACGTAACATTTTAGCAGGAAAAGGTTCATTGGGACCTTTATCTTCAGTCGACATACCGAAATGAGATAGAGTGATTTGAACATGAAGTGGGAAAGTAAGCATATAAGAAACAAAGAGATAAGCCAAACGAATTTTCCAACTAGGTAAAGTAGATAATAAAGCACTAAACCAAGTGAAAAAAAAACTGATACCAGCCAATTCAAGTTTTCGATTTCTTACATTTTTTGCAGTAAAGAGATAAACAAAGGATAAACGATGTAAATTGAATCGACCAAAAGATAATACGAGATAATATAAATAATGTTGATAACGTACAAAGAATCTTGATGCAGCATCAAATGGTATAACGCGTTTATAATAAGTTGAATAAACATTATTGAAAAGCTTATTCGTGATGGCCAAAAAGGGTAAATGTTGAATATCTGGATCATGTTCAGGATGATTTGTTACAATATGATGTACATTATGATTATCTTTCCACCAACCAATACTAAGACCACCAATAAAATCTGCAATCAAGACACCAATAATATGATCAATTTCACTTTTACCAGTAATACCATTATGTCCTGCATCATGAGCTGCAAACACCAGTTGATGCCAGAACCCTGCCATAAAAGCTGCACCTGCCATATAATGCCATGTTTGTGTACCATATAATGTAAACCATAGTGATAAAAAGAGTAACATAGTATAACGACATGCTTCTTTTGCATATTTATAATAATTACATTTATCTAATCCACGTTGATGAATTTCTTGTTCTAAACGACGGTATGCTTCTCTTATCTTGACATTGTCCAGGTCCTGCTGTATTTTCAAGTCTTGTACAAGATCGTTTGCGTGATGTTTATATAATTCCTCAATAGCATCGTCATACGCTTTCACGCTCATTCCACCATCCCAAGTAAGTTCCAAGTTTGGCTGTTTTTTTGTATGCTGTATTGTTGTTGATTTACTGGTTGTTATTCTTTTACTTCTTATAGGCATATTAGGTATGTAGTCACCCAAAAAGTACAAGTTGATCATCTTTTCATATACTTTAGGAGGATGCATGCTCCGAATCTCATCTGTCACATCTCTACCAAGTGCGCTTGCTATAGCTGCTTCACCACCAGGATGCTTGGAAATGAAATTATTCACCTTGTATACCTTTGACTCGTAAATAAATAGCTTGTCACCTTGTTTCATAAGTTCCTGAAACTTGTCTTCAGTTATCACCGAGCGCGTCGTTGTATTAGACAACCTATCTGATACCGTATTAGGTGGCATCACTTACGAGAGAAAAAGAGAGAGAGAGAGAGAGAGAAGGGAAAAGTGATAAAGAGAGAGAAGAAAAGGGAATAAAGAAAAAGAGAAAAAAAGAAATGTATAAATAGGAGTATATATGATTAAGGGTCAAAAAAAAAAAAAAAAAAAATCGGTGTAATACAGCTAACAAACGGAAGCTTAAGAAACCGCCAAGGACGTATAAAGGAATTGGGGGTTCTTGTGTACCTAATTTTTAATTGAATGACCAATGAATAAGACTTGAGGTGTTTTAATTTTACTTTACTGATTGGTTTTTTTTTTAACAACTATATCGCATTATAAAACAACAAAGCCCTGTTTCTTATATATTGTATTGTATTTATATGTGTGGCTTTGGGCTGAATATTCAACATATTCTGGAAGATCATTTAACTCTATTTTTTTTCTCTTACATTTTATAATCAGCTAATTATATTATACAAATGTTGTAAAAAAGGATTCAAAATTTAGAGATTATGTAAAGAATCTTTTTAAATACTCACAGGTTAATTATTTCCAGGTGCGGCGTAGTACAAAATCAAGTATTCCTTATACACCTTTCTTTAAGCATTTCTTGTTCATTTACAAAAAAAAAAAAGAATATATATGCAGGAACACATAAATTTTTTCCTGTACATATTTTACGTAAAAAAAAAACATAAACAAAACTTTTTTAAATAAATAAAGTGCTAAATAAGAGAGAAAAAGAAAGAAGAATATAAGCGCACGTGCACTATAAATGGAAACGAGGTCTTGATCCATCATTTATTTCCGTATAGAGTTGACCTAATTTACACAAAACAGGTACAAGTTTTGGAAAATATTATACAAATGTCTAAAATCTAATAATAAACAAGCTGATTTTTATTCGGTTTGACCCCCCTTTTTCCGTCTCTCGTCTTTTAATTGTTGTTTAGTATCTCACACTGTAGTTCGAGATCTCTTTTTTTTTTTTATAAAGGTGGTCCTGATCATTACCCTTTTTCACTCCGAAGACTTTTTTTTTTTTTCCCGTTTTCTTCTTTTCTTTCTCTTTTATAAGCTACACCACTCATCTTCTTATTTAAGCTTTTTTTTTGTTTTATTTTAATTTAAAAAAAAAAAGTCTAAATTTATAGATTTTTAAAATAGTCTCAACATGTCAATAAGACTACATATTTTTTAGTAAAATGTACATTATAGTAATAACTTCTTGCATTTAAACCAGATCAAATAAAAACTCCTTTTTATATCTAAAATAACCTTTTTTTTTTTTTTTCTTTTCTGTAATACCAACTTTTTTTCTTTTTGAACAAATCAATCCTTTCCCTACCCCCCTTTTTTTTTTTACAGCTTGATTTTCTTTTTTCTTGGTGATGCTTACTTTAAATATACTGGTATTTTAACTCGAATCACCGATCTAATTGTCACACGGATGCTTAAATCAAGTAGATACAGATTAGTTCTTCTCTATTACAATTGGGTACAGTCTTTAATTTCAAATGTTTTTTACCTTATTTGCATTATTGTAGTCTTCTTTATCTCTATTTTTTTTTATGAACAAATATTCTTGATAAAAACGATTCATATTGTTGTTGGTCTGACTTTATTACAGCCTCTAATAAATAAATTTGAATCTTAGGCAAACTTATATATTTCTTAATTTACGCTGCATTAATATAAAACTAGTCTAAAAAAAAAAGGGAAGTTAAAAAAAATAATAATACAAATGCCGTCCTCTATTTTTCTAGAAAAATGATTGAACAGGTGTTTGATCTGTACCAATTAACCTTTTTTAAATGATTGACGTAATTGTAATAAATTTGATCTAAACCAGTTCCTCTCTGTGAAAAAAAAAAGACGATGATCACTTTATCTTGTAACACTCTCTTACTTTAAAGATGTACTACGAAAAAATATTTAAGAAAAAAAAAAAAAACTCTTCTTAGATCGATGGTATCCTTGTGATGTGAAATCAAATTTTCTTTTCTTGATCTTGTGTAATACCTCATAATAATTCAGGGCGTACAAAACAAAATTCTTTTAGCTAAAATACCCTGAAAAAGGGTTTTGAGCTGAATTGTTAATAAATAGCAGTTCAGTATAAACAACATTATATCAGTTTTTTATCTCACAGAAGTTTACCTTTTTTTTTAAAAAAAAAAAAATCCCCCCTCCCCAACCCCAACCCCATCATATCAGTGGATCGAATTATTCTTTTCGGATTTGAAAGTCGAAAAACTCGGGTATTATAACTTCTTCTCGTATATTGCCTCTAATACCGCTCTATTCTCTGCTTTACCGTGGTTGGTATTGTAAGATAGACATTTATATTACTTATAGACCTAAATAGAGAAATTAGTGGCGGTTACATCCAAGGAGGAGAGGTAACATGTATCCAGAAGTTATTCAAGCTTGACAAGAAGAACCAAAAAACGATCCAACGGGTTTTTAGGTTTCTTTACATCTCCGCATCCCATAAAATAAAACCCCTTAATTTCTTTAAATAATCTGTGGCAGCAATACGACTTTATGCTCAAAATTTACGCAATTATTTATATAGTCAAAGTGAAAATATTTTGTAGAGGAATTATTGCTTTGTATTTTTTTTTTTTTTTTTTTCATGATTCGTATGTAAGTGGGTTCGATTTCTTTATTGTTTATCAAGTGAGTTATTAGGTCATGCTCGATAATAGTATAAAATTAAATGTCACCCACACCTTGACTTCTACTTTTTTTTCCTCCCAAAAAAAAATACAGCAATGGGATCTTGTATAAAAAAAGGTCAATATAAACAATGAAACATCTTTTTCTATAAAACACATAAAAATTGTTTAGTAAATAGTAAGTAAATATCATCTTACGCTTTCAAAAAGATATTGTTTTCAAGTGTATCTTGAAAAAAAAAGGAAAGTGGTCAGACACAAAACCCATTATTAAAACTGTTTATTTATAAGAAATAACTGGAGCTTATGTATGTATTGAGAACGAATAAGTCGTAATAACTGTTCATATCTTGCATTGGGTTTGTACTTCATATAACTTTAATAGTTCAATCTATAATATAAACTTGCGCAATAATAATTGCCTGCTAACTATAGCAAAGAGTAAATAAAAATTATGATAGCGGACTAAGACTACTCCCACCAGCTTTGATGAAATTTGTCCTTCATTATACAAATAATCACATAATAGGTATGCACAAAAAAATTATATTGTAAAAATCATTTGTAAATTTCATGCATAAAAATCTTTGTAAATATCATTCATAAAAAAACTATCATTTACAAAAAAAAACTATATACATATCATTCACTGTAACTATCTTTAAACATATTATTCACAATTGTATTTTTAAATTGACAGTGCATGATGTTAAAGTTAATGCCATTTTTAAAAGATATATAGTGAAAAAATATAATAAAGGACATTTTTAGAAATCTAAGTGAAAATGATATCTCTAGAAATCTATTTATGATACAACAAAAAATACTAGTTACTACATAATATATTTTGAACACACTAATATCTGTTATTTCACTCTATTCATATATAATATCCTCTAGGTAAGGAGATTATATGCGAAAAAAAAGCATAAAATACAGATACTGTTATAAGTATTCATGTCGAGCTTTATTATCTAAAAAAAAAGGTAAGAGAAGATATGAAACCCTCCCCCTCCCCCTATTTATTTATACAGCGAGACGAATGAGATGAATTTATGAGAAAATTCCTATCATTGCGATGCCATTTTGTTGGAGTTAATATTCATTTGGCATTGGGTTTTCCTTATATAGCCAAGTAACTACATTACGCGATTTAATACGAAATAAAAAGCATGCTAGAAATAAACGTTATTTTTCTTTATAATTTATTCATATATAGTAAATCATTTGTTTTTTGATTGATTAAATAAATCATGCTAGAGAAGAGATTATATACTACTCAAAAAAAAAAAAAAAAAAAAACGTATAAAATCAGAGCATACATATAAACCTTGACAGGTGTCTTTATGATCCTCCGCAAATCATATCTATATTTGAACGCAAAATCTGGTAATACATTGTATGACCATTGTGTAATATTAAATTTTCATGCGAAAATGTTGATAGTTTTTCTCATAATTTTATTAGATTAGTATTCTGAAGCAGTGAATTGTTATATATCGCATATATCATTAATGTGTCTGCGAGAATTGAAAATGATTTTTTTTTTCCTTTTTACGTTTAAGGAGAGCATCTGTATAGGCCAAGAATTGTTCCTAAAAAAGGTAAAAAGTTCCATTTGAAGAACCTTTTTTTTTTTTTTATGTGATTATAAAAATTTCGCCTGATTTGCGGTTGTAGTTTTCGAATGAGTTTCTTACTATAAACTCTTTCCTAAACAGCAAGGAATGTGTATTACTACAAAATTCATTTAAAATAAAATCTGAAGACTGTATATTTAATCTTTATAGAATATAACTACACTGGAAGATGGATGGATTCTGTCTAACACAGATTATAAATTCAAACCGTTGGTAGATATGTACGTTACATATTCAGTGTATGTTATCTCAATAAAAAGAATAATTTACCCGAAATCAAGGCCACAAGATATAGGTGTTATCTTTCATCTTTTCCTATCTTTTTCTGTTTTCAACTTTTGAGCGTGAGTTAAAAATGGAGCATTAGCTAGATCAAAAAAAAAATTATTCAATGGTTCTCTCTCAATGTATGTTAACCTGTTTGATTTTACAGTAATAGTTACCAAAGGAGAGTCTCCTCTTTCCCCCCTTTTTCGTGACATCAGTATTTTGGAGTATACAGAAAACAACATGCCATGTGTGCATTTGATTATTAATTATGTAATCTGCCCTGCAGACATAGGCATAAAATATGAAGTAAATCGTGGCTTGAGTTCTCAAATAAGACAATTTTGTTTGTAAATCAGTTCTGTGAAACAATATGATGCATAGTAAATGATCTACGCATGTATGGTACAAAAAAAAAAAAGGAGAGGCATTTGCTCAAATTATGTAAAAAAAAAAAAAAAAAAAAAAAAAAAATCAGTAAAATGATCAAACAGATCATGAAAAGTGATTAATTTTTTTTTTATCCTACTAGAACTTTCTCTCGTTTGATTTGGTTGGTACAATTTTTTAATCGTTTATTGATAAAAACAAGGGTTCTAGATAAATGTTTCAGTTATATCTATGAACATTACTTTACAAGTTTACAAATATATATATATTTGTTCATACTGAGATCAGACATAAAAAAAAAAAAAAAAAAAAAAAAACGATATGATTTGTTTGTAAAAGAACGTGGAGAATACATATAAACGATTATAGTGGCTTTGCCGGATTGAGTTTACAAATTACATTTTTAGAGCAGAAAGGAAAAATGACTTCCCGTCAACCGAGAATTAAAAAACGCTTCTACTCCCGTTTGATCACAGATCAGTCACAAAATCTTGTTCGAAAATGATGAAAAAAAAAAATAATATTTATGCAATGTTTGTTTATTTTTACAAATGTCAACGGTAAAACGTTACCCGCGTTAACGTAAAAATAGATACAAAAGGTAAACCGAAGAAAATCGTAAATCTGAATGAATTTAGATTTAGATGATTACAAATACAAAAAAGAAAAGCAAGTCATGAAAAAAAAAAAAAAAAAAAAATCCTAAACAATTTTTTTTCTTTTTTTAGTGTAAAGTACAGCTCTGGATCAAGTACGATTCAATTGAAGATTTTTTTAAAAAAAAAAAAAAAACATGTCCGCGCCTAAAGACTATCAACCGCAGTAAAAAAAAAAAAGAAAATACCATAAAACAAAAGGTGAACGGAGACGCAATCACTTCCAAATTAGTACAGAATACACGTATTTCCCGCCAAATCGTTTCTAAAAGGCGGGTGTGAATGTCCCGAAATCTTTCTAATGTTGGTGCGTGTGTACAAAACGTAAATATCGGCAGTTTAAAAAAGAGCACTTCTATCACATAGATCGAGATTTTTTTTTTTTTATATAAATATAGCTATTTATTTAATTCCTTTTTTTTTTTTTGTTTTCTGTCAATCTCTATTTCTCTTTTTCTTTTTCTTTTTTTCTTTTCTTTCTCCTTTCTTAAATGATGGATGAAAAATACCATGTGGATAAAGTAGAAGGCACACAGAGGATGCCAAATCATACCCACAATTATACAACTTCCGAAAGCACCATTGCTTCTGCTCATTATAATACCTATGGTCATCAAGATTCATACGGTGAAACAGATGCAAATCAAGTATCTATTCAAGGTACATAATAAAAAGTCGATCTTTTTTTTTTTTGATTTTAGTTTTATTAAATTAGGTTTTATGATTAGATGCAAAAACCGAATACGAAGACCTTCGTCGTGAATTAAGTCGTCTCAGTCAACGTACTTCCCACTCTAAAGCTGAAGAGGGTGCTGCCGATACAGAAGATTTCAAATTAGATGAATTCTTGCACGGTATCTCTAGAAAGCAAGACGAAGGAGGACAAAAGCGTAAACATATTGGTGTCTCCTGGAGAAACTTGCGTGTAGAGGTATATAAAAAAAAAGAAAAAAAAAAAAAAGTTACATTTTTTTTTTTTTATGAAACCGAAAATTCTAACCTTTCTTTTAATTGCCATATAGGGTTTAGGAGCGGACGCTTATACAATTCCCACTGTCGCCAGTAACGTTGTATCAGCTTTAAAATTTTGGAAATACTTTGGAAAGAAGAAAGGCAGTACAAAAGTCATTATTGATAGCCTTTCAGGTTGTTGTAGAGATGGTGAAATGCTTCTTGTCTTGGGCCGTCCAGGAGCTGGTTGTACATCTTTCCTTAAAGTGATTTCAAACATGAGAGATTCATATACTCATATTGGTGGTGATGTCAATTATGGTGGTATTGATCCCAAAACCTTTTCTGAAAGATATAGAGGTCAAGTGTGTTATAACGAAGAAGAAGATCAACATTATCCTACTCTCACTACAAAGCAAACACTTCAATTCGCTCTTCGCACTAAAATTCCCGGTAAACGTACTGGTGGTGAATCAAGAGATGAATTCGTCAACCGTATTTTATATATGCTCGGTAACATGTTGGGTTTAACGAAACAAATGAATACCCTTGTTGGTAATGCCTTTGTACGTGGTCTTTCAGGTGGTGAACGTAAGCGTCTTTCGATTGCTGAACAAATGACGACAAACAGTGCTGTCAATTGTTGGGATTGTTCTACTCGTGGTCTTGATGCTGCTTCTGCTCTTGATTATGTTCGTTCCTTAAGAATTATGACAGATGTCTTTGAAATCACAACAATTGCTACACTTTATCAAGCATCCAACAGCATTTTCAACTTATTTGACAAAGTCCTTCTTTTAGATGAAGGTCATTGTATTTACTTTGGTCCTGCCAGTGGCGCTAAAGCTTATTTTGAAAATCTTGGCTTCCATTGTCCTCCCCGTAAATCTATTCCCGATTTCTTGACAGGTCTTTGTAACCCTGCTGAGCGTGAATTCAAACCTGGTTTTGAGGATAGAGTACCTAAACATGCATCCGAATTCCAACAAAGATACCTTGAATCCGATGTTCATCAAATGATGATGCAAGACCTTGAAGCATACGAACAATCCATTCAACAAGAAAACAAGGCCAATGCATTTGAAGACGCTGTGCGTGAAGAACATCAAAAGCGTGCTGGTAAAAGTGCACCTTATATCGCTTCCTTCTTTCAACAAGTGAAAGCACTTACAATTCGTGAACATCAACTTTTAATCAAGGATAGAGAAGCCTTGATCTCTCGTTATGGTACCATGTTAATTCAAGGTTTAATCACTGCCTCTTGTTTCCTTTTACTTCCTTTAAATGGTGAAGGTGCTTTCTCTCGTGGTGGTGCACTCTTTTTCTCTGCTATGTTTAACGTCTTTATTGCTCAATCTGAACTTGTTCGTTTCTTAATGGGTCGTCCCATTCTTGAAAAACATAAGCAGTATGCTCTTTACCGTCCTTCTGCTTATTATATCGCTCAAGTTGTTATGGATATACCTTACTGTGTAGCTCAAGTTATGTTATATCAAATTTGTTCTTACTTTATGATGGGTCTTAACTTGACTGCTGGTAAATTCTTTACTTGTTCATTAATTCTTTTCTTCTTGACCATGTGTATGACTGGTTTCTTCAGATTCTTTGGTTCAATTACCAGTAGTTTCTTCTTGGCCACTCAAATCACAGGTGTCTTATTGATTGCCACTACTACTTATACCGGTTATACTATTCCTTACCAAAAAATGTATCCATGGTTATCTTGGATTTATTATATCAACCCAATTACTTATGCTTACAAAGCTTTGATCTCAAATGAAATGGCTGGTCAAGTTTATTCTTGTGAAGGTCCAGGTAATGCTGTACCTTATGGCCCTGAATACCAAAACTGGGAAAACAAGGTCTGTGTGATGGACGGTGGTACTCCTGGTGAGCCCTATGTTCGTGGTAACGATTACCTTCGTGCTGCATTCACTTATAACCCTGAAGATTTATGGGCTCCTGATATTGTTGTTGTCATCGCCTTCTTCCTTTTCTTTACTGTCTTGACTGCTTTATCCATGGAATATGTCAAATTATCTAAATCTGCCTCGCTTACTAAACTTTATCTTCCCGGTAAAGCTCCTAAGCCTCGTACGGCTGAAGAAGAAGATGAACGTCGTCGTAAACAAGATAAAATCACTGATAATATGGATACCATCTCTACCGGTACCACTTTCTCTTGGCAACATATGAATTATACTGTCCCTATCAAGGGTGGTAGTATTCAATTATTGAATGATATTAACGGTATTGTTAAGCCTGGTCATTTAACCGCTTTAATGGGTTCTTCTGGTGCAGGTAAAACCACTCTTTTAGATGTCCTTGCTCGTAGAAAGACAATTGGTACAGTTGAAGGTAATGTCTACTTGAACGGAGAAGCCTTGATGAGTGATTTCGAACGTATTACTGGTTACTGTGAGCAAATGGATATCCATCAACCTGCTGTGACAGTGCGTGAAGCATTAAGATTTTCTGCCTATTTACGTCAACCTGAAGAAGTTCCAGTGGAAGAAAAGAACGCCTATGTTGAACAAATCATTCAATTGTTGGAGATGGAAGATATTGGAGATGCTCAAATTGGTGAAGTTGAAAGAGGTTACGGTATCTCGATTGAAGAACGTAAACGTTTAACAATCGGTATGGAATTAGTTGGTAAACCTCAATTATTGTTCTTGGATGAACCTACCTCTGGTCTTGACGCTCAAAGTTCTTTCAATATTATTCGTTTCATTCGTAAATTGGCTGATGCTGGTTGGCCTGTACTTTGTACTATTCATCAACCTTCTGCTATCTTATTTGAATACTTTGATCATCTCTTGTTACTTGTACGTGGTGGTAGAACAGCTTACTATGGTGAAATCGGTCAAGATTCTCGTATCATGATTGATTACTTTGAAGCAAACGGTGGACCTAAATGTTCTCCTGATGCTAACCCTGCTGAATATATTCTTGAAGTCGTAGGTGCTGGTACTGCTGGTAAAGCAACCAAGGATTGGGCTGAAATATGGCAAGCATCCAATGAATGTAAGGCACTTGATGCTGAATTAGAAGAAATTAACAACACTGCTACTCAAAACCCTACTCGTGTCTCAAATACTTATTCTACTTCTTTAATGACTCAATTCCGTCTTGTCTATGGCCGTATGTCTCTTGCTTACTGGCGTTCTCCTGAATACAATATTGGTCGTTTCCTTAACTTGATGTTTACTTCTTTGATCACCGGTTTCACTTATTGGAAATTAGGACATTCTTCTTCTGATATGTTGAACAAGATTTTCGCTCTCTTTGGTACATTCATCATGTCCTTTACTATGATTATCTTGGCTCAACCTAAATTCATGACCGAACGTATGTATTTCAGACGTGAATTCGCTTCGAGTTACTATAGTTGGCTTCCTTGGGGTGTCTCTGCAATTTTAGTAGAAATTCCCTATGTTATTTTCTTTGCTGCTACCTTCATGTTTGGTTTCTACTGGACCGCTGGTATGTCCAATACAGCCGCACAATGTGGTTACTTTTATATTACCTTTGTGGTCCTTGTCTGCTGGGCCGTTACCTTGGGTTTCTTGATTGCAGCTGTTGCTGAGTTACCTACTATGGCCGCTTTGATTAACCCCTTATTTATCTCTATCTTGATTCTTTTCTGTGGTTTAATGCAATCTGCTAAAGCTATGCCTAAATTCTGGAGCTCCTGGATGTACTGGCTTGATCCTTTCCATTACTATATTGAAGGTTTAACAGTGAATGAGATGGCTGATATGAAAGTAGTATGTACTCAAGATGATCTTGTGAAGTTTACACCTCCTGCTGGTCAAACATGTGCAGAATATACCGCTAGTTTCTTTAGTAGTGGCGCACCTGGCTATATTGATAACCCAGATGCAGTTGCACCTGAACAATGTGGTTACTGTACTTACAAGTCCGGTGCTGAATTCTATGAAACTCAAATGGGTTGGAGTGCAGATAACAAGTGGCGTAACTTCGGTGTCTTGCTTGCTTTCTTTGTCTTCAACATCTTGTTCTTCCTTGTCCTTGTTTACTGGAAGAGAAAGGGAAGACGTTAAATTACTTAGATCTTTTTTCATATGTAAATTATTTATTTTCAAGTTCTTTTTTTTTTTACCATAAAAAAAAAAAGCTTGATTTATTTTATATCATCTTTTATTTTAGAATACATTAATACATCACACATTTTATTTTGTAATAAACATATTTACAACTTATCAAATTAAAAAAAAAAAAAACTGCAGGCTTTTGGCCTTTGGAGTTTCTGACTGTGGTGTGGATGGGTTTGTGTGGGCCTTTTGAGCTTTATGCATTAACCAAAGGCTTCATAGAGCTAATGTTATACTTATACTTTATCAAATGTATCAGTTCAAGTTTAGTTATAAATAAAAACAAATATTTTGCTAATTGGTTTTTGCAATGAATTAAAGATATTGTATAATAAAAAAAGTCCATGAGTAAGGTTGATAAATAACACCTATAATAATAATAAAAAAAAGTCTAAATGTTAAAGTCTAGTAATGACAACATGTCAAAGGAAATTAGGCTTAATATGGACTTTTTATTGATTGCTTTTTTTTTTTATTACTATTTAATATATGTTAGATGGCAACTCCGTTGCGTAAAAAGTGACGCGGGAGCCTTTGTATATTTCTTACATATTAGATAAGTGCTCAATATGATAACGCAAAACTTACCAGTAACTTGAAATCCAATTGCTGATTGAAGGTTCTTTTCATCGATCTCGTTTTCATAAGTATAACTATACTACGGTACAAATCGGTAATTAAAAGTTTTGTGTTGGTAAGATAGGCAGAGGTCTTATTAACTTCCACAAACACAGGAGTATATTTATATTGGTAGCGACAGTATTTATCGACTTAGTAGTCAGGACAATTTAACTTGTCCGTTTGATGTATATTTGAGCTTAAAGTTTATAAAACCAAATACAGTTAGTGGAAGCATTCAACATATTACAGGTATATTTACTTACCAACGACTAATATCGTTTGGACTAGAAAAGATAGATCTGACTACTGGATAGACAAAGCTTTGTGGATCGATGTGCTTCAGAAACAGCTCAATTTTTCACTGAGATAAGAAAAGCATCAACAGCAGTTGGTGTAAAAGTCGCAAAATGCTAAACCGACACAAACTTTTGTTTTTGCTCTTTGCAGTTTGTGTAAACCAAAACTAAATTTACAATGTTTGCTAAACCATCGACAATAACTTTAGCGAAGGGATGCACTCTTTTTTTTTTTTTTCTTACTATAGAATTGAATCATTTCTGTAAGAGCGAAAGGTTTGATATACGCCAATATCGTCAATAAGCTACGTTGAACTTTTGCTGCCTGATAAGCTAATATTCCAAAATTCTATGTTTGTATTTGTATCTCTAATACTTCTTTTGCTTCTTGTTACAGCTAGAGGTTGTGATGATGGAGCTGCCTGCGCGCCTGTGTTTATGATGGTGATACCTGTCCTTGTAGTCGTGGTGTTGGCGATTATAGGTTTACATTTTTATAGGTGAATAGAAGAACAGGAAAGTATGTAAGTGGCTCAGTACTTGTTGATGGTATTCTTCTGTATCGAAATCTTACCGCCGTCACCTGAGTTCTATTGTTAATGCTGTTAGATACTTCACAACCTACATATAATATTTGGGGGATGGTAGGTGTATTATGTAACTAGACGACTGATAAATAAAGAGTGATAAATCAATAAACTATTTTACCACTTGGTTTAATTTTAATTACCTCGTGATTTATTTCTTTTTGTTTTGACAACTTCTTTGATTCTGCTATGTAGGCACATCTTCATCTTGCAAAATGGTGCAATTGATGCAATACAAATATGATGCTTTTAAGCTGCTTTGTTTATCCCTACCCCGTTTTCAATTTTACGAGCTAACCCACTCCCTTCGCTCGCTAACGGCCATCTCACCCTAACGCGCTTGGAAGCAGAAAATTTTCGCCTCAACCTTAGTAGGTAGTATGCAGTCTATATAGAAAGAGTATTTGTTATTGAGATTTATTAGGTGATAAACTACTTTTCGTAATTAAATTACTGGGGCTATGATATGTCCTACCATTGACAACAATATCTATTATTTCTTGATACAAACTCTTGTTTGGATTATATATGTAGTCAAACAAGAGATTAACGCGGTTATAGTAAGGAAGATTCATATTTTGATTTGAAGGAAAGAAAAAAAAAAGTGATTAAAGAATAAAACTGTTTGTGACAAAAAAAAAAAAAAAAAAAAAAGTCGATAACAATCATGCGATATAATATGGCAGTTTTCTCAAGTAACGGAATATTTCAATTGAGGTGTTTACTTTATTTAAGTTTATTTAGATTTAAAGTATGCAGTTCAGGAAATTGGGTCTTTTTTTTAAAATCCAATAACTAAATGTTTGATATCCAACAAATGAGTGGTTAATGTGAATTCCAAGAATAAGAACAACCTGTCCAGTAATCATCATCAGGCACTCAACCAGTTATCAACTCATTACTGCCAACTGTAACAAATAAAAAAAAAAAAATAGCAATATATTTTTTACCAGTAAGCTACGGCTCTACGTCAAACTCTCTTGGGGAAAGTTGAATCTCTTATACAAACGTCAGCCTCTGTCAACATTTCTTTTGCTTTTGACGCGTTCAATACTACCAAGAAGTCTTTAAAAGAATCTTTTCGAGTTTACTGGGCCATCTGGAGATCATTCTTCGAAATCGCAAGGTTTCACCAGAAATTTTTGTAAGTGGCTGAAAAGGAGACATTTCTAATTGAACGATTATAAAGGTTACCCAAAACGGTATTTGCTTTTCGCTAATTGCAGCTATGTCAGGCTTTGTCGGCTGCTAAGCAAAATTATCTTGAAACAACATCAAATGTTGTATCAAAAAAGAAATCATCACGAAGAAAGTTTACTCAATTTGTAAAACCAGTAATACATCTTTTTTTTTTTTTTTTTTTTTTTTTTTTTTTTGCAAATGCCAGCCGAAAAAAAGTTCTAAAATCTTTAATAATAAATCCAATTGACCACTATTTTGTAATAATTATTCCTCAGTGTTATGAATGAATAATATGATAATTCATTCAATTGACCAGTATCTTTATATACACAGTTCGTGATGGTTTTTTTTTTTTGAGGATTTCAGTAATAGCTGTTCTATTAAAAGTGCTTATTCAGCAGCTAAATACCAATAATATTTTATGTAACCTTTGTCAAACACTTCAATTGTTATTGATGATACTATGGTTTAAACAGCTGGATAATTAAATAATGTTAGATTGAAGTAGTAATTCAAGTACAGTGTCTATATTAAGACCATAGACTACTTTTTATGAATGGTCTACTATTGTTCATCCAAGTTTTCAGTATCTATTGGCCACACTACTTTTTTTTTAAACCCAAATCACTGCAAAAGCAAACTTGGCATTCTTATATCTTTTTTTTTTTTTCATATATTTAACTCGTGTAAAACAAGAGAATATCCTTTTGTTATACTAAAGAAATAAAACAATAAAAAAAAATGACAGCGTTAAAGGCTTGGAGATGGTTCTCTGTCCTTTTATTCTTTACAACATTATTTTGTACTTTAAATGCAGAAGAAGTTCGTTTGGTAAGATGATAAAAGAAACAAAGGTATATAGTATGTGAGTTCTTATTTTATTTTTATTTTTTCTTCTTAGTCTAGTGACGAGTACTCTGCTACTAGTTGCTCCGGTGTTTGGAGCAAAGAGTCTATTCCAGGAGGTTCTCAACCATATATCAAAGGTAACAAAGCTTATTACACGGTCTTTATGAAAATATAGTTTTTTTTTTTTCTAAAACACAATGTTATCTAGTTTCGATGTCAAAGGAGTCAAAAGGCCGACTTTCCATGTTAATATATGAATGGGAAGACTTTCAATACCTTGGCGCTTTGGACGAGACAACTGGAGAAGTAAGTAAAATATATATATATTTTTTTTTTAATAAGAGTAAAATGTTTTAACAACAATTTGGTTAGGTTGTTTATATTTGCGATTCCTTGGCAGTTTCTCATAAACTCTGTAAATCGTCTCAATTAGATCAATTCATCACTTCCGTCCCAGCCGACCAAGTCAATACTACAAGTGTTTTAACATCCACTGTTTCCATGACAGGTAACGCGACCGAGATGGCGTTATATAAAGTTGATAAAACTGGGTATTACTGTGTGGCTTTAGTTCCCGTTGGAAATAATTCTAGCTTTGAGGCTTGGGTAGAATGGAGTCATCCTTATGGTGAATTACCGGCTGGTGATTATCCTAAATTATTAGTGAGTTACTTTATAAGGAATATATTTTTCTATTATTTGCTCATTCTGTGTGTTTTTTTTAATAGTTGTACGGTGCTCTTGCTTGTGTTTATTTAGCTGTTGGTATTTTCTGGGCTATTCAAAGTTACCGTAATTGGGACGATATTTTACCCGTTCAGGTAAACAGAGAGAGAGAGAGAGAGAGAAAAGGGACTAAATATCAAAAAAAAAAATTCAAACTGTTTATAGCACTTTTTGTCTGGTGCTATTTTCTACCTTATTGTTGAAATGGCATTTAACTTTGGATATTGGGAAGCCTATAACCAAACTGGAACAACATGTAACTAGCATAACGAAATGAATGATAACAATTCCGTTTTTATTAATTTTTCTATTTATTTAGCATATGGTTTATTGGCACTTGTTGCATTATTAAATGCAGGTAGAACAAGGTAATATATAAAAAAAAAAAAAAAAAAAAAAAAAAAAAAAAAAAAAATAGCAGTAATTAACAAAGAACAATTTATTAGTATGTCCTTTTTTATGCTATTGATTGTATGTATGGGATATAGTGTAGTAAAGTAAGTATATATATAAAAAAGAATTGAATGGTATAGATAAGATAGCTAAAAAAAAACAAAAAAACTTTTAGGCCTAGTCTCGGATCGATGATGAAGAAATGTATCATTCTTGCATGCACACATTTCTTTTTTGGCGTAATCTACACATTAGGCACAATGTTATTATCACCAGAGACAGCAGGTCTTTTAATCTTACTGGTTATCTTTCCATTATCGATCACCATGACAATATTCTATGTGTGGACATTGAATTCGATCACCAACACAATTCGGGATCTGGAACTTCGTAAACAACATGTGAAAGTTATAATGTACAAGCGACTTTATAAGCTCTTATTATTCTCAGTGATTGCAGTAATTGCGATCTTTGTTTTAAACATGTTTGCATTCTCGGGTCGTATGGCAATTGATTGGGCAGCTAATAACTGGAAATACAGATGGATCATGTTGGATGGATTATTGAATATCTTGTATTTTATTGTGTTTTTAATTATTGTGATCCTTTGGAGACCTACTAGTAATAATGCTCGATATGGGTTAATGCAGATTAGTCAAGATGAAGAAGAAGCCCTTGATTTAGAAGAACGCTTAAGAAGAGAAGAGGAGAATGAAAATGGTACAACTATCCCATCGCATGGTAACACGCGTAGAATGGATGACGAATCTGCTATCTTTGAATTAGGCGGTGAACTTACGGACGAAGAGGATGACCACCAGCCTATCAATAAACCTGTAGAACTCTCTGATGTAAATACTTTCCCAAAAAACAACAATAACAAAAACAATACGACGACGACTACTACTGGGTATCGGGCAGCGGGTTCTAATAACAGAAAAGGAGGTGAACAAAGTGCACTTTTACATGTAGACCAAGATGATGAAGATGAATATGATGATCAGTAAGTTAATTAAAATTAAAATACTTTTTTTTTTTTTTAAATATACTAATTTTTTGTTTAAAATAGTTTGGATGATAATGAAAACGCTAGATTAACCGAAAATGCTAGAAAGTAAAAAAAAAAAAAAAAAAAAAAAAAAAAATAAAGAATTACTGTATCTATGTGCTAAATTCGGAATAAAAACAAAAAAAAAAAGTTTTAAAGTTTTGTGCTATTAAAAACCGCATGGTTTTTGTGAAGTGAAGTGAATTAAAAATAAAGTGAGGTTAGAGAGACAACATGTGAGCTTTAAAAATAACAAATTTGTTTAAAGTTGGCAACTGTCTTACACAAACTTTCTGGATAATTGTTTTTGAATCAGCAGAAAAATTTCCTTTCCAATTTTGGACATAAAAATTTCCAGCATTTGAGTTCTCCCCCCCTCCACAACTACCAATTGTACTGATAAAAAAAAAATCCCCCCTCTTTGTTGTAACCAAATCTCAGAATAAATGTACTATTAAGCAAACTGCATAAATAGTTTTTTTGTTTTTTTCTGTCTTTTTTTTTTTTTTTTTTTTTTTCTTTTTTAATAAAAAAAAAAGCGCGTCTAGAAAAAAAAAAAAAGGGCTGTATAGTGGTTTTGTCAAACGGCGTCATTTCAATAAAAGTATGAGTTACCCACACTACTATACACAGCATGGAGCGAATTAAACTGCTTTAAAAAAAAAACGATTCAACTTTACACAAAGTAATAATTAACGGAGATATATATTTTTTTTTTTTATGATTGACGTGAAATAGACTTAAACCCAGCATTTTTATACATGTCAAAAAAGCAATAAAATTTGGTATATTTATTTATTTATTGATATATATGTATACATATATACTTTAAAAAATGATGGTATAATATATTTTTTTTTTTAAAAAAAAAAGGGGGCATATTATTTTTTTTTTTAAAAAAAAAAAAAAAAAAAAACGTCATATATGTAAATATGTGTGTGATGGTGTGAGTGTATATATATATATGATTGGAACTATTGTAAACAAAGAAAAGAACGAAAATGATATAAATTAAAAAAAAAAAAAAAGAGAGTTAGAAAGAGAATAAATGAGTGATTGAGTGGGTGAATGAAGGATAGAGTTATTAGTTGATAGAAATCCAACTAAGAGTAAAAATATGTAGAAGTATTGTTTTGTTTATTGGGATCCAATGTGGAATTTCCAAATCCTGGACCGAAGTGAGAATTTTGTTGATTAGAACGATGAGGATTCAGGTTATACACGCTCATACTTTGTCCAACATGATCCCAGCTGTATGGTAATCCAATGACAGACCCAGTCAAATAATTCGTTTCATGTCTTGTCATTGTTGTTGTTGTTGTTGCTGCTGCCGCGGCTGCTGCTGCTGTTGATGGTCTTGTTGCTGCTCTGGCGTGACTTTCCATCGACGTCAAATTACAAGTAATATTATCAATTTTAGGCACCACAAAGTAATGTTGATATTGATAATTTGAGGACACGGGTTGCGGTAAATGGATAACGGAACAAGACCTTTGTTGATTTTCATTATCATAAACTGATCTCCCGGCCAATGACCTTTGAGCCTCTTCTTCCGCTTCCTTTTGTCTGGCCAAAATAATCTCACTAGTACGGATCAATTGACGAACATAACGTAATCTATCCTCGGAAGAAAGCTTATTACTGACCGTGGTCTTTTGATGTACTTTGAAGTGTCGACGCAAATTAGAGACCACTGAAAATTTGCGACCACATCCTGGTCTATTATTTTAAAAAAAAAAAAGAAATATAGAGTTAGTAAAAAAAAAAATCATTTAAATACTGATAAAATAAGAAATTATTTTACTTTGTACACTGGAATGGTTTCTCGGATGTATGAGTATATGAATGTGTTTGTAATGCACTTGGGCGACTAAACCATTTAAGACAATCTAGGCATTGGTACTGTTTTTTAGGAGGTACAGAGGCGGCGGCGGCGGCGGCAGCAGCAGTAGTAGTAGTAGTAGTAGTAGAGCCCTTTACATTCGATTGAATAAGTTCTGGTTCAAGTGTATTTAAAACAGAAGAAGTAGAGGGATTGGAAGGAGCAGGAGAAGTAGCAGGAGAAGTAGTAGAAGAAGTAGTAGAAGAAGAGGTAGAAGAAGAGTAATAATCTACTGAAGAGTATAAATCAGGCACAGTATACATGCAATCTTGTTGTGAAGGAGAGTAATTATCAGTCTTTTGAGAATTCATGATTGAAAGAGAATATGAAGAGAGAGAGTTTTTTTTTTCCATTTTTAAAAAAAAAAGGAACATATTTATACCTTTTTTATTAGATAAAGTTCTTGGCAAGTTCAAATTTGTGCCTTCTCCGATGACAGTAACTTTTTCGTTAATTGAAAAAAAAAAGAGAGAGATACGGATAAGGACAATGAAATACAAATAAATAAAAGACCAGGGCAAATGGAACCTTTTCTATAAAGAGTAACGACCATATACAACTTATTTCAACATTTACTAAAAGGTAAATACTTTGGAATCGTAGTAAGATATTATAATCGATACAATGATTAGACTAGACATTTATTAAATAAATAAATAATATATGTGTGAAAGCGCACAGTATAATGAAAATTAATAAAATTTGATGTTCACTTTCAAAGACTGGAGAGAGAGAGAGAGAGAGATTTAAAAAAAAGCATACCTAGAATAGAGTTTGCGGCACAAAGCTGTTGGAAAGCGCTCGTTTTTGTACCGCCCTTTTCGTGGTACGCAATACACGCTTTTTGTGATCCAATCAGTGCTTATTCCTTTTATAGTCAAACAGAAGAAATTTAATAAAAAAGAAGTTTTCATTTTTTAAAATCAGTTTATTTTGTATAACTAATGTGCCTTCTTTTTTTTTTTTTTTTAACTATATAGTATATATATTTCATCCAAATGGTAAAAAAAAAAAAAAAAAATTAGGAAAAAGAAAAAGAAAAAAAAAAGAGGGGAGGGGGATGGGGCGAGGCAAAAAAAAATAAACAGAAGATTTTTTTTTTTTTTTAGGCAGATTGTCGGAACATTCTACCAGCCCAGAATAATGTTAAACTGAGGAAGGCTACACCAATGGAAACATTAAATAACATGTTGATTCCGTAATGATCATAAGCGTAACCACCCACAATACATCCAATACCAAATCCTAACCCAGAAAATAAGGATGCTAAAATACCTTGTGCGATCGCTCTTTGATGGACTGGGAACATTTGATCTACTTCAGATACACAAGTGGACCAAATCATTGCATATGAAAAACCTTAAAATCGTAGAAAAAAAAATTTTTTAGTATACTCTTTTTTCCTTTTGTTTGTATATTCTATAGTGTAGTACAAACCATTCACAAGTTGTAACAATAAAGCACAAGCCATAGTAGTAGGGGCATTAGGTACCAAGACTTGGTAAGCGAAATTTCTAAGGATTATAGCTACATGAGAGATAGTAACCAAAGTCGAGACATTTAAATTTTTCAAAAGCTATACACACAAAAAGAAGAAGAAGATGAGAAAAGAATCTTATAATATAAAAAAGATCTACTAAAAACTTTACAAGTCGAGAAACATAAAATGTCGAAACTTCAGTAACACCTCCAATAGGACCAGTCCAGCCAATGACAGAAGGATCTAATTCTAAATCTTGCTTCAAAAATAAAAAGAGGAATTGTGCGACCATAGAGTAATGAACACCAAAAAATAAAGTCATCAAGAGAAAGGTCCAAACCTTGGGAGAAGAAAAGATGGTATGTTTTAAGCTTTCTTCTGGGTATCCTCCTACTCCGTTTTCTCCGCCACTTGTACCAATACCAGCAAATGCAGCTAAAGAAGTATCTACGGTGGGGATATGAGAGAGTGCAAGACCTAAAGGAGGTAAACTATCCATTTGGTCTAACAATAAGTTAGCTTCATCGTGTACGTCCCGAGCTGCAGTTGACGTAATTGTTCTTTGAAGATTTAATAAACTATGTTCATTATCCATGAGCAAAGTATTTGCATGGCTGCTAGTTGTACTACTCAATCTTCGAATATCATCCGTTAAATATTCATTATGGGTATCCATATCATTATTATTATCGGCTGCACCAGGCGAATAATTATAATGTCCTTTTCTTGGTGTATTATTTCTTAAAAGTGGATCTCTTTCACTATCTGTTATTAAACTGTCTCCTGGTACACGCGTACCTAACGCAATCGTAACAAACCCAATCACACTGATACCAAAAATGTAAAATGCACAGTTAATACCATAGATCCCAATAAAATAACCCACTAATAAGATGCAAACTCCATTTGAAATAGATCCCCATAATCTTTGGTCACCTACATTGTGATTATATATATAAGCAACATATTTCAAAATATATATATTTATATATACCTTACCATAGTAGATTTTATAATCACCCAAAATTTTTAATACTGCACTATCCACCAAGACCGTCACTGGTTGTCCAAAGAAAGCAAAAGAAACGGCTAATGCGATCGTGATGAAGAGAGTAACCGAAGTTTTATCATTGGGTAAAAATACAGGTATAAACATAAGTCCAATGATACTTAAACCACCTACAATCATAAGTATCGCCATGAGTCTACCGTGCCATCGTGGACTTTTGTCTACTTGCATTGTCCAAAAAGGACAGGCGACACTTTGAATAAAAGGTGCGATGGCCAAAATAACACCAATCTGTTGTGAAGTCAAGTGTAAACTACCACTATAGAATAGCGAGAGATAAGGTATAGCTGAACCCAGTACACCATAAAGACATACATATAACAACTTTGGTAATAAATAACCCATAGTGGTATATAATTATCTAGCGATAAAAGTAAATAAAGAAGAAGAAGAAGAAGAAGAAGAAGAAGAAAAAAGGTATTTAAACGAGACTCAAGAGAGAAAAAAGGAGGAGGGCTTTATCGATTTCAAATGATAATAACAATATCGATTACTGACATCATGTACTCATCATTTTTTTTTTTTTTTTTTTAATGTGTGTGTGTACCCAAGCGATGATGATTATTTTTTAAACGCGTTTTTTATTCAGACATACTTATATGTAATTTAACCATGGGCATGCAACCCAAAAAGTAATCCATTGTATGGATATAGAATCGATAAGTAGAGATAGCTATTCCCATGTTCAAATTCTTTTTTTTTTGGAGTAACTTATTGTTTCACTATTCACTTGATTTTACTGCTTGTCACACACTCTGACACTGCCACAATAACAAATATCAATGTCATTCTTTTTTTTTTTAAAAAAAAAAAAAAAGGCCCTTGATCGTTTCAAATAAAACGTATAAGCACGCAAAATACACACACACACACACACACACACACACACACACACACACATACTTTATTATCACGAGAGATGTAACATATATATATTTACTTGTGAAATAATAAAAGAAAAAAAAAAAGGTATATATTTTGTTTTTTGTTGTTATTGTTATTGTTGTTGTTGTTGTTTAAATAGCACCACTTAATTCTCTTTCCAAATCATCCACTTCCATATTTTGATTTGTTGGTGGATGAACAGCGGTTTCAGCAATTGCACCAGCTAATCCAGAATCCGTAGCGGCAGGAGTTGATTCCAGGGTAGCTCTAGCTTGAGCAGCTGCTAACGTTTCACGATCTTGAGCGGACATACTTTTTTTTTTTTATCGTTAGTCTATACTAATCAAAACAAAATCTCTAAAAGTTTTTTTTTTTTTACCTTTCACGTCTTCTCAAGTTTGCTCCATTTCCAGCGTTATGACGAAGTGATTGATTATTAGCCTTGAAAGACATGACTTCTTGAGCAATAATACGTTTCATTTCTTCAATCGCATCAACTACTTCGAATGAAAAATCAAAGGTACTGGAATGCGTTGGCTTTTTTTATAAGAAAATATTAAAGAAACGAAAATAAAAGGGATCTTTTTTTTTTTTTGAATGTTTACCTCATCATCTTCATCATGATATGCACTAAGATATGGATGAGAAAGTGCTTCTTCAACATCGATACGCTTTGATGGATCGAATTCCAATAATTTGTTTAAAAGATCAATTGCCATAGGATTAGCTCTAGGATATAAATTTTCAAAAGGAATCTTAGGCATTCTAGGTAAACTACGAATATAAACTTGAGCCTAAATTTAAAAAAAAAGGGGGGTGGGGGGAATTTTGTTAAGTTTTGTTTCTTTTTCTTTTCTTTTTCTTTTTTTTTTTTTTACTCTATCACTTCCAACTCGACATAAAGTTTCTTCATCAGGAGTTCCTAAGATACCAAGAATTTGATTCAATTGATCCACATCTACATACAAAAAAAAAAAATGAGTTTTTTTTTTTTTCATAAAAAGTATATGTTTTCTATTCACTTACAATCTCTTCCCTTGAAAAGAGGTCTTCCACCAAGCATTTCAGCAAAAATACAGCCAACCGACCACATATCAACTTTTTTTTTTTTTTTTTTTTAGATATGTTAGTATAATATTTTATAATCATGAATACATTCGACTTACTGGCTTTAGTATAATTTTGAAAGCTAAGCATAATTTCAGGAGCTCGATACCACCTTGTAGCAACGTATTCGGTCATAAAACCTACGTTATGATCTGCATTTTCAGAATACCCACGAGCCAAGCCGAAATCACAAATCTACATCAATAAAAAAAAAACCCACTTCTTAGATCAATCAAAATAAGCCTTAGATTTACTCTCTCTCTCTCTCTCTCTCTCTCTCTCTCTCCCTTTTTACCTTTAATTCACAATCTGCATTTACCAACAAGTTTCCTTTATAGAAAAAAAAAATTCATGTTAATTTTTATTATGCAATGTATTTAAAAAATCCCAATTTACCTGGCTTTAAATCTCTATGCAATACCTATAATAAAATAAGGAGTTAAATCAGAATAAAAAAAAAAAGAAAAAAGAAAAGAGAGATATTTACGTTGGCACTATGAATATACTTGAGTCCTCTACAGATTTGATATACGAAATATTGAAAGTGAGCGTCAGTTAAAGGTTGACCTGATCGAATGATTTGATGAAGATCAGCTTCCATTAATTCTTGAACAAGGTAACTAATTCATAAAAAAAAAAAAAAAAAAGGTTAATGAAACAATTAAGAAAAAATAAAGAATGTTTTTTTTTTTTTTTTTTACATTTCATTGAAATCTTGCAAGTTGACAATATCCATATCTAAAACTGAAGTAATCTAATATTATAGATGAGTATTTTATTTCCACTTTCCCCATTTTTTTTTTTTTAAAAAAAAAAAAAAAAAAAAGCTTACGTTTTCATGACCGTTAAAGAACCTTAATAACTTGACTTCACGCAAAGCTCTTTTTGCCAAGATGGTCTTTTCAAAAATACGACATACCTATTTAAAAAAAAAAGTACACACGCGTATCTACGTTAGAACCCTTTTTTTTTTTTTCTAGCACACTTATTTATTTATTTACTTTTTTAATGGCAACTTGTTCGTCTGAATCAGTATCTTTTGCAGCACTAAATAAAAATACAAGATTAGCTTACAACTCTATTTTTTTTAACTTTTTTTTTTTTTTTTACCAAACTACACCATAAGCACCTTGACCCATTTCACGAATAAATTGATATTTTCTATCAACAATAAACTGTTGGTTTAAAACAGGAAATGCTTGATATCCTGTCATTATTATTTTCTAAGTATAGTTGTATTTAAAAAAAAAAGAGAGAGTTGAAATAAAGAGAGAATAATAAAAAAAAAAGAAAAAGAGAAATATAGAACTATTTACATCACGTGAAGAAGTAAAACAAAAAGCGTACTACTAATTTGTGAAACCGATAATGTTAAAAGGAACCGATAATTGAAGGGAATAAATTCCGTTCAAAGACAAAAAAAAATAGATATACAGTAAAAGTTTGAAACGAAAATACCAAGAGAAAGAAAATAGTTTCTCTTGTCACCAGAAAATGAGTATAATAATAAGTCAAATGCATGGCAATATTTTTTTATTTCTTCTGTTATTAATTTGTCTTCTTATTTACCGATAGAGTGTATTTAAGAGAGATCAAAGAAATTTAGAGCATATTCTGCTACATGTATTAAAAAATTTGACCTCTCGGATTCAAGCAGTACCGCGAAAAAAAAAAAAATGATGTGAATGTAATATAAAAACGTTTTGAGCGGCAATTCGAAATCCAGGCACCACAAAAAAAAAAAAAAAGATGAAACTAAAATAAAGCGTTATTTTGTAGCTCCGTATGATTCTAACAAAAGAGTTATTCTTTTTTTTTTTTTTTTTTGTAAGCGTTTATCTTATCTCTCTCTCTTAAAAAAGTGTAGTAAAAAAAAAAAAAAGGAAACGCGACATTTTTTATCAAGATCGTTTTTTTTTTTTTTTTCTTTTAAAAACAAGATCTTTAACTCCGAGAATATAAATATGGTATAAGTATCCATATTTAAATAGTAACACAGCTCCTTTTTTTTTACCATTTCAATTTAACTAGGGGCATGTGTCTAAAAAGATGTAAAAAAAAAAAAAAAAGATATAAATGTCATTGTTGTTAAACGTATAAAATAAAATACAACTTGATTTTTTTTTTTTTTTTCTTTATAAAATAATAAAAAAATATAACTGATACAACTAATAAAAAGCGAATAAAATCATCAGTTTTATCATCAAATAGAAGAAATATTTCAATGATTTACAAGCATTTTCCAGCTTTTTTAATAAAGTACAATGACGGTGCTTAGCAACTCGTAACACATTAAAACTATATAAAGTAATTTTGGATTTCCCTCATCACATACTTATACTGCTCAAATTCGGAGTACAATTAAAATTACCTCAATTTATTAGTTACACACGTGGAGAAGCCGTGCATTTCTAACCACCGTGAGAAAAAATGATTGGATTCAAGTCAAAGCATGTTAAGCGCCTATGAAATAAAAGTAAATGAAGAGGTTCTAGTTCCTTTTTTTTTTTTAAACAGGCAAACCTTTGAGGGGGAAATGGATAAAGAGTGGATTATTATTTTTTTTTTTTTTTTTTTTTGGTTCCAGTATATAATTAATTTTTTTTTTTTTTTTTTTTTAGAACAGCTCATAAGAGACTTTACTACAAATTGCCTTTATTTAAAAAATGGAATGATTTCTTAACTTTTTCCCGGAGTATAGACCGAATGATCGGTGAATAGTGTTGGCCTTCATTCAGTATATATGATTCGCTCTTATCGTGGGAAACATTGATTGAAGCGGATTTTCATTCTAAAATTTTTCAAAAGAGTGTCACCTTTCATCACACACACATGTTAAAAAAAAAAAAAAAAAAAAAAATGTATAACTTAATTCTCTTTTCTCTCTCTTTTACTTTAAAATTTTTTTCTTCTTTAGAAATAGCAGTAATCTAAAGAAAAAGAATTATCTTTTTCTTTCTTTTTTTTTTTTTTTTTACGCCCCAAAATTCCTTGACACATTTTTTTTTTTATATATAAAATAAGCAATTGCCACACATGGTTTGCGCCATCAATCATAATATGACAACACCTAAACATACAGAAGATGAAGATGATTTTGATATGGACGAAGATTCAGATGCTGACTCTTTTCCAGATGATGAAACTCCAATCCCTTCTTCTTCTTCCTCTTCTTCCACCACAAATACCTCATCAGCACAAAATAAACGTCCACCACCTACTACTCAAGCTTTATTTTTAAACTTCACTTCAGATCTGTCACCTCAAAAGATGAATAAAAAGAAATCAAAGCCAAAGAAACAAACTGCATATAGAGTCAATGGTGTAAATATCTTAAATAGGTATGTCTTTTTTTTTTTTTTGTTAAACCCCCCCCCCCTCCCCACATTTTAAGGTTCATCATTTAACTCTATATTTCTATTACCAGAAATAATCTTGACAGCAAAACTGCTATTGAAAGAATTCAACGTCGTAGAGAAAATCATAACCATGTAGAACGTCGCCGTAGAGATAACATTAACAACACTATTTTTGAGCTATCAAGTGTTGTACCTAATGCAATTCAACCAGGTCAAAAGCCAAACAAGGGTAATATTTTAAAACTCTCTTTAGATTATATTAGAGTAGGTATATTTTTTTATTACATCATAAAAAAAAAAAAAAAAAAAAAAAAAAAAAAAAAATTACTACTACTACTTTCAGATCTTTAACCTGTATACACATATATTTATTTATTGTTTTTTTTTTTTTAGGACTTGAAAGCTGAAAATGAAGCATTGAAAGAACGTTTAAATTTAACAGCACATCATTCCCCACCTTTATCGGTAGCTGCTATTAGCGCACCTACTACACCAGCTACTACTGCGATGATGGCGGTGAATCCAGCGGTAGATGAACCTAACTACTCTAATAATAACTTTGAGCAACAACCTCGGTCTACACCCAATTCACCCACAAGATTTGTACGAAATACCACGTTTACCCAGCCGCAGCAGCAGCAGCAGCATCATCATCATCATCATCAACAACAACAACCAGCACCACCACCAGCACAGCAACAACAAAATACACCCTCATCATCTCCTCCGCTTCTTCACATTCATATGCCCACCCTAACAAAAGAAGAAAATAATAACATGCATTGCAATTTACCACCTCCTCCACTTGCTTTACCTCCGCCTCATCCACAACAGTTACAAACGGGATTTAGTACCATGTCCGTTTCTTCCAATTCATCTTCAGCTGCTAGTACACCTATCCTTTCTGCCTCCCATACTTTTTATACTAATACCTATCAACCACAACAAGCATCCATTTACATTCCTCAACCACCTCAATTATATAATCATCATCATGAAGTATTTAATACTCAACAACCTCAACAACATAAGCAACAAGGTTTAAGACCTCTTTTACCTGCAACTCAACCTCAACAACAACAACAACAACAAAATACTTCTTTTTTACCGGCTTTACGTATGAGTGGTTATGAGAAAATATATGGCAATGTATGTCGTTACTAATAAACACGCAACTATAAGAACTTTCACCCCCAAAAAAAAAAAAAAAAAAAAAAAAAAAAAATCATTTGTAAATACATAAAAAAAAAAAAAAAAAAAATACATATATAATAAACAACAACAAAACGACATTCACTCCTTTCTCTTTCTTTATTCCATTCACTTTCTTCTTTTTTTTTTCACCTCCTCTCCTATAAACAATTTTATTTAAAATAAAGCAATCATGTTCCTTTTAAACGTTTCACAACAACAACTCCAGGTTCCGGTCCAAAGTAAGAGAAGAGCCAATATAACTGAGTCAAGTCGACCACATGTTTATTAGCTGTCAGATCTAATCCATAATTATACATTTTGGTAAACATTTGTTGGGCCTGCTCACGTGGATGTTTTATCTGACCATAATTTCTTATAATCGCTTTTTTTTTTACACAAAAGTGTAGCATTTTATAATTAGAAAAAAAAAAAGGGAGCACAACAGCAAAATTTATTTGTACTTCTCTCAATGTCTCACTTTCTCTTTCTCTGTTAGTTGCAATTTTTAAAAAAAAAGCTAGTAAAAAAGGGGTCGCTTCTTTGAAATGATTTAACATGATGCTGTATAAATATGAGTAATAATGTGTAGTGTAGTAACCGCTTTTCATCAATTACTAAAAAATCAAAGAGTGAAATTCATCCAAAAAAAGAGCTTTTTTAACCCTATATTCGGATGAAATTACCACTTATATCTTTTTTTTTTTTAGAAAAAGAATTTCAAATGCCCGTAAATTCCTTGATTGTTAGTAACACACTCTCGTTTCAATTTCAAAAATAACTTTTTTTAATGTATTTAGAGAAAGGGAGACAGTTAGTTTTTACGAATTTAGAAAAAAAAAAAAAGGTTCTAAAAGAATCTTTCTCATAAAATATCATTCTACAATTTGTTTATATATTTTTTTAAAGATGATAGTAACCAAGTCAGACCCTTTTTTCTGAAAGGTTCTTTTTGCACGGTATTTTTTGTTGAACGTTTCATGTAAAAAAACCAACACCTTTTTTTTTTTTTTCCAAGATCCTTCAGTTTTTTTTTTTTTTTTTTTAAAAGTGCGATATTTTTAATTTAAAAAAAAAAAAAGGTTCTGTTGTTTATTTTCAACTATCGATTTTTATTTGTTTATGGCCTCACAATCTGTTATCAGATTTTTATTTACACGTTATTTCCGGACAAGCGTGAGAAGTTTGATCAAATCACTGCTTTTTTTTTTTTTTTTTTTACCTCTCTTCTCATACAATCTTACGTAATATAATGCATTTTTTCTGTACTTTTTTTTTTTTTTTTTTTTCTCTCTCGGGATTTTTTTAACTTGTTCGAGACTGGATCTCTTTTGTATACCTTTTTTGCTACTTTTACGTAAAGAAGCTGTTATAACTCATTTATTCCCAAATATCAATTAGAACTCCCCCCTCTCTACCTTTGTGTGTGTGGGGTATCTAGGTGACGTCGCTTAAAGATTTTAGATAAATTTTTGAACTTTATGAATTTTTTTTTTTTTTTTTTTTTTTTTTTCAGACCCCCTGGTTATGATTCGCTGTGATAGCGAACCGTGGGGGGTGCTAAAAAAAAATAAAAAAAAAATAAAAAAATAAGCCCTTCTTTTTTTTTTTTGTTACTTTACCTAAAGAGACAACCACTTTTTTTGTAAGATAAAAAAAAATAATGAGTCGAAACCAGCAACAATAAAAACTCATTACCATTTATCGATTTTAGATCTTTGCAATGGCTTTTAGATTATTGACCAAGGGTGCCACAGGTACTTTTAAAGAGAAAAGAAACGAAGAAAGCTTATTTATTTATTTATTTGCATGTGTTAGCTGCCGTCGCTCGTCCCGCTATGATTTCTGCTTCTCGTCAAGCTGTTCGTGCTTCTGCGTAAGAACTTGAAATATAATTCTACTTTTTTTTTTAAAAAAAAAAGGAAAAAAAGCATATTCTAATTATTTATATTAGTATTCGTGGATTCACCACCAAGACTGAAGGTAAAGGGAAAACGATAATAATAATAATAAAAAACATGTATAAATAAAAAAGAGAGAGAATGGAATTACGAAAAACCGAACGATAATAAAAAAAAAACGAGAGAGAGAGAGAAAGAGAGAGAGAGAGAGAGAGAGAAAAAAGACACGAGAAAGAAACGTATTAAAACCAAATTTATTAGAGGAACCTAAGCAAAAGGCCAACAGTCTTCTCGATTCTCTTCCCGGTAACTCCATTATTTCCAAGACTGGTTATGTTACTGCCGCCACTGGTTTATCCGCCTTCTTGATTTCCAAGGAAATCTATGTTGTGAACGAAGAAACTTTAGTTTTAGTTTCTACTGGTGCTCTTCTTGGTCTTCTCGTAAAGTACCTTAGAGAACCTTTCACCAACATGGCCAACGAACATATTGACGTAAATATATATAAAGGGAAAAAAAAAAAAAAAAAAACTGATACAATGTTTATATATCTATCTATAGCGTATTAAGAACATCTTGGTTCAAGCTCGTGAAGACCACAAGGGAGCTGTTCAAGAACGTATTGAAGAAGTTGGACAAATGAAGGATCTTGTTGATGTTACCAAGGCTCTTTTCGAACTCTCTCGTGAGACCGCTCAATTAGAAGCTGAAGCTTTCGAATTGAAGCAACAAGTTGCTGTTGCCAGTGAAGTCAAGACCACTTTGGATTCTTGGGTTCGTCATGAAGCCAACATTCGTGATCGCGAACAAAAGGAATTGGCTGCTTATTTGATCGAAAAGATCAACAAGGAATTGCAAGATCCCAAGATCCAACAACAAATTTTGGATCAAGCCGTTTTGGATATTCAAAGTAAGTTTTTTTTTTTTTTTTTAAAAAAAAAAAATACGTGTAAGAAGAGAGAAAACTAAAATGTGTTAATTGTTATAGACGTTGCCAAGTCTGCTTAAATTATATAATATACGAACCACTCCATCTTTATTCATGAAGAAACTTTCATAACCATATACAATAAAATATATATATAAAAAAAAAAAAAAAAAAAAAAAAAAAAAAAAAGAATTGATAAAAATGTTGATTTTTTTTTTTTTTTTTTTTTTTTTTTTGTTAGTTAAAACCTAAACCTCCACGACGACCCATTTGCATTTGTTTTCTGAATTGTAAACCATGATCGAATTGTTTTTCTAAATCATTTGTAATACGTTCCTTTTCATCTTCATCAATAGCACTTTTTAATCCACCGTATAAACCACCCGATTTCTTTACTGGTGCAGCCTGTGGTGATGCCTTCTTGGCACCTAATAATCTCATAAACTTGTTCTTCTTTGCATCATCACCGTCAAAAGAAGCTTTATTCCAATCATTCCAGCCAGCTGTACTCGATTCTTGTTGAGTGTTGTTATTGCTGTTGTTGGTTTCAACAGGTCTCTTCTTTTGAACTGGTGTTTCGATTTTACTCTTCTTGTGATGATTTTCATGGATAATAAATTCTTCCTCGCTTTCACTTTCGCTATGCTTTCTCTTGCTCTTCTCTTTCTTTTCTTTTTTCTCCTTCTTTTCCTTTTTCTCCTTCTTTTCCTTTTTCTCTTTCTTTTCCTTTTTTTCCTGTACATGTCAAAAGTTAGGTACAGATCAAACAGTTTTTTTTTTTTTTTTACAAGTATCGTACCTTCTTCTCCTTTTTCTCCTTCTTTTCAGTCTTCTTCTTCTCGACTTCCTTTTCAATCTTCTTTTCGACTACTTTCTCTGTCTTTTTATCTTTTTTATCGCTTTTGCCCATTGTAATGAAGTGTTTTAATAGAAAAAAGATTTATTACTTTGAAGAAAGAAAAAAAAATTTATTTAAAAATAAAAAATAAAAAAAATACAATTCCATTTTTGGCATTAGCAGTCAAATCTGCGAAGAAGAATCTAAACTTTTACACGACATTACACCAGTACTTTTACATACTGAAAACTAAACAGGTACCATCATCAGAGGCAGAGCAAATGACATTACCATCACTACAGTACAAAAAAAAATCGATTAGAAAATATATATATATATATATATATCGGACAATACAAGATTAAAACTTACTCTGAAACTGCAATATCAAGTACGGTATCACGATGACCAGACCAAGACTTGAGACATTGACCGGTACGAGCATCCCACATCTTGACAGTTCTATCAGCAGAACATGTAGCAAGTAAAGGAGAATTCTTGACAAAAATAGCTTTCACAACTGCATCTTCATGATTTAATGTAGCACGAAGACGTAAAGTTTGAACATCCCAAATAGATACTTTTCCATCCACTGATCCTGTTGCAGCTAAAGGAAGAACATCACAGAAAGAGGATGTTTCGATAGAATCTGTATGGTTTTCTAAGGCTGCAACAATCTAATATAAATTATAATTTTTAAAAATCCTGCCCCCCTTTTTTTTTGGTTCGTTTGCGATCTGTACTTACGTGACCGTTTGAAAGATTGACAAGACGTGCTTTACCAGAGACATCACCTGTGATGGCTAAAGTGCTATCCTTGTTGACAGAGACAGAATTGATAGGTTCAACATGGAAACGAGCATCATCGCCCGTTAAACGGAATTCAGCAGCAGCAGTCTTGGGATCCCAAATAATAAAAGAAGAATCTTCAGAAGTAGAAACAATTCTCTTACCATCTCTTGTGAAGCAACCAGCAGTAACAGGTCCAGCATGACCGTTGAAAATATTCATGAATTTACCAGAAGGCACTTTTTTTTTTATATATATATAATTAACATCCTTTTTTTTTAAAAAAAAAATAACTGTATCATAATAAACTTACTTGCCCACATCCAAATGGTAGAATCATTCGCACCAGCTAATAAAATGTTACCCTTAGGATGCCAGTTGATCCAGACAACCTCATCAGGACCATCGACCGAGACACAAAAATCACCCGTCTCAGCATTCCAGACACGTACTTTACCATCCATAGCAGCAGAGGCAATGTACTTACCGTCACAACTGAAAGCAACTGCAGTAACGGAATCAGTATGACCGTCAAGTACCTTCATCATTTCACCGGTATCACAACGCCAGAGATAACTCTTGTCGTCACCACCACCACTACAAATAATGCCGTTACTGGTAGGATGCATAGCAATAGCATATACAGGTTCACGGTGATCAAAGAAACCTTGTACGGAATCGTCTGCAAGTTCCATAGTGTTTTCGTCTTCGGGATTCTGTCTCATTTCAAAGCCTTCAGCAGATTCTTTTTTTTAAAAAAAAAAAAAAAAAAAAAGCAGAGAATAAGTTGGTCTGTTTTATTATTATTATTTTTTCGCAAAAGTTTACCTTCCATGTTATCTTCCTCGTCTTCGTCATCGTCCATAGGTTCACCTTGATCTAAGTCAGGAATTTCTTCTTCAAGAACATCACCTTCTTGCACATATTCTTCTTCAACGAGGTTATCAATTTCTTCTTCAAACTAGTGAAATAAAGTAAGTTTTTAATTGTTACGAACCTTTTTTTTTAAAAAAAAAAAAAAAAAATGTTACCTATTAGGCTTACCTTATCGTTTGGCTTCTCGGGAGTAGACATGTCTTTTATTGTTCTGAACAAAGTGTACAAGTTTCGAATTTTTTTTTTTTTTTTTTTTTTTTTTTTATTTAGTTTTTTTGAAAAAAGAAGGTCACGATTGAATAAATTTACATGATTATTAAGAATGGGTTAGTAATATGCCTTAGATTATAAATTTTTCTTGAGTGGATTTTCTGGCAATTATTCGAAACAAACTACAATAGGTATCACGAGCAAAGATAATATAGCTTTTGATGGTTACATATGACTATTTGTTTAATAAGATCCCATAGACACTATTTTATTTTTTTTTGATCCTAGGTGAATCGAGTGATTAACGGAAATCCACAGTAATAAAGCACGCATCTCTCTCGTATAAATCAAATATCATCACCACTTTATTTTATTAAAAATCAGCTTCAAATAAAACCTCTCGTTCTGCTCTCACATGGCCAGCAGGTATTAAATCCCACAGCTGATTAGCAGCATTATCATATCCAAACTTTTTATGAAATAAAATAACTCTAGCACCATCTAAAGTAGAATTACCACGTATATCCAAAACCATGTGCGGGTCAGAAAGTACAAAGACGTATCCTCTTTGATATCCCCATCGCTGGTTTTGTGCATCGCCAATCACTTTACGATCGTATTGACATATCCATGCTTCATCTACTAAAGGTCCTCCTCGAACATCTAATACCAATTCGGAGCACTTGTTTATGATGTAACCATCCTAAATACACAAATTGTTGAATTGACCTGGTATTATACACAAATATAATCTCGATTTGTACCTGATAATACCAGAGTTGATTATCTCTATCTTCATTATGTTTTGGTGTCCATATAATTATCTTGCCATCTTTCTTTTTTTTTTTTTTATGTGTTTATATGAACTTTATATATATACATGTAAATTTTTCTTTAATCTACCTTTGTTGACGCTCCATCCACTAACAAAAAAAAAAAAAAAAAAGGGACAACTATATTAATGAAAACAATCTCATTTTCAAATTAGAATAACAAGTTACCGTCAATAACTTTTCCAGAGTTACGAGATTTAATGTAAAAATATCCAGCAGGGAATTCTTCCATTATATTTTGTTTAGAAGAAAAGACGTAATACCTTTTTTTTACATTAAAAAAAAACGTTTTCGCGCATTGAAAAAAAAAATCGGGAGAACGGGGTCTTTTCATGCAATCTTTTACAGTAGAAAGTTCATTTTGTTAACAAGTAAATTATATTTTATTTATATGAATTCATGTATAAAAAAAAAAGGTAGCAGCAACAAGCTAAAAAACCCATTTTACCTCAGGAGATTGAGAGGACCTCCCTTCAATTATTACAAGTTCTTTTAGACTTTTACATGTTATATCCATGCAAAACCTACTACAGTAACCCCACTCAAACCCAACGTGACCAAGGCTAAAATTATCGTCATCATCATCATTATCGTTTTCTTCCTCATTATTATTATTTTCTTCTTCGCCAATTTGAAACGTTCTTCGTTCATATTGCTGTTGATCGATTTCGGATAAGCATGCTTTATTACCCAAATAAAACTTTATTCCAGTGCTTGTTGTTTTCAACTTGATATACACTTCCAATTCGGATTCAATCAAATAATTAGATGGTACATCTCTCCAAGTCAATACATCAAGCGACGTGTTGGGCATATTAATTTTCACAGGTTTAGGGAACTCATTTCGATCAGAATCACACGTAAGATAAAGTTGATTCATATTAGGAAGTTTGAAAGATAAATATTCGAGAAAAGCAACGGATTTTGTAGGTAGATTTACATTAAAAACTGTCACTTTTTTTACTTCTGTATGCTGAGGCACACCATCGTTTGTTGCTGGAATTTTGTAAATATTTCCATACATTGAAAGTTCTTGTACTGACGGACATAGCTGTAATATATGGAAAATCCAGTCTAACCTTTTGGAAAGTTTACGGTGAACTGCAGAAGAACTATGTAACCAAGAAAGATTTTCTATCCTGAGCGAGCGAATTCTACTTCCTACTTCGGAAAAAAACATGATCTGTGGTGACTCAATATCTCGTATATTCAATGCAAAATGAATAGTGGATAACTTTGTAGTTAGCTTTAAATTATTGATGTCTCGAGATTGAAAATTTGTAAAGTAATCAATGGCTACATCCTTAAATCTATCATCCGCATCGATAAGGTTGTTCCAAATATTAGCTAAATCGTGTCGTCTTACTTCTACCTCTACAAAAAACTTTGGTATAGCTATTACGTAATGTAAAAATTCTAGCAGTACATTCAAAGGACACCTTGTCACTCCCGTTCTTCTTCCAAATTCACCAAACATCACATACAACCATCGGAGCTTAGGAAACTTTTGCATAAGATATCTGATCTGATTTTCGCTTTCGATTATCCACCATTCACACCGAAGTTCACAAATATCAGGACGTGGAATCACTATCGCTTTTTTAGGCTCTGATAAAATCCTTCTTTCTTCTTTTGAAGGGCAAAAAGTAAGCGACAATCTTTCGAGGTTCGGACAGTCCTCTATCAGCGTATCAAAATCACTTAATAGTTTGTTAGACTCGTAGACCAAATCAAAACATTTCATGTTTTTAAATTCTTTGACTTGATCTAGTAATTTTTGATAGAATTTTGAATACTTCAAATCACTTCCATAATCAAAAAAATCGTCTACTGCTGCTAACCAAGCTAAAGTTTTCTTAAGGAGTAGTGCAACACATAGGTAATGTTCCAAAGTCTTACTTGTAGGACTTGGTAAACGTTGTAAATGCGATAATCGACCTTGAATAACTGCCTGCGTAATTTGTTCCCAGCAAGATACGTCTTCTTTCCAATGGCTTAACTCTAATATATTTGGACACTGCCGTATGATGACTTCCAACAACTCATGGTCATTCAATTTTTCATTAGTCATGCCGAACGTTAAGAACACATATTCAGTATAGAGTGACTTGAGGTGACTACCCAACCGTGCAGAGCTTGATATTGTACGAACATATTTTTCCAATGCTAGTCTGTGATAGACAAATACTTTAGAATACAATAGCTCAACCGAAGCTTCATACCATTCCTTGTTTGTGAGTTGACATTGTACTAGATCTTCTGTTTCTAAAAAGCCGAATGTAAGCATTAGGACCTCCAAAGGCAATTCTGGGATTTTCGAATGTACTCGCCCTTTCATTATTTGTAGCTTTTCATGTATAGCATTAGATAAGGGTTGAAAGTACAAAAATACTTTTTTATATTTACCGATTAAAACAAGATAAAAAAAAAAAATTATAAATAAAGGTTTTTTGACGTTGGCTTTATTGCATAAATTTTTTGTTTGTATAAAGACGGAGTCTTTGAATAGACGACACTTGGTCATATAAAGGAATTATTCCATTTAAGAATGTGGCACTATTATAGAAATAGCAGTTCTATATAATACATAAATTAAGTATTTAATGTGGAACTTGTGTATAATACCAGATGGCCTCATTTATGTTTTACATGCTACAGATATCTTTAAATATCAGCGTTAGCAGCTCTAATTTTTTATAGCATGTAATGTTAGATTGTTTGAATTCTTGCAGAAGTTAACTATTGGATCAGTTAAATATAAACAACGGTTAACTGCAAAATATAAATACTAATAATAATCAGTCATAGAAAACAAGAAATTTTGGCTTTTTGTCTATCAAATCTACATATATATAAATTAAAATGTATAGTTACTGAAAAAAACATTATTATTAAAAAAAAAATAGTACGATAGAACTCCTGTTTTGGTTTTTAATTAATTCGTACATAATTCGTTTTAGTAATTGATCCCAACGTCAGCTCTATTTTTTTTTTTATTTATGTACAAACTACTCCTATTTCATCCAAATTTTCTGCTTGTAAACCGACCTATAGCACCAATATACGTGTTAGTTTTTTTCTATGCCTCCTTTAATTTTGTTTAAAATATTATAAATCACGTGTATATCACGTGATTTTCAATAATTTTTTTAAATTAAATATTATTAAAAATTTGAACTAACATGAATTGTCACTATGTCCGAGTGGTTAAGGAGTGTGACTTGAAATCACATACGTTTACGTGCGCAGGTTCAAACCCTGCTGGTGACGATATCTTTTTGCAAAAATTTGCTTCCCTCACTTTTCAGTTTTTGTATCAAATAGTAGAATTAATCTCCAATTGTAAATATAAAACCATCTTTTGAACTCACTAGCATGAATACTTTTAGTTTATTGTTCTCAGTTCCCTTTATTTATTTTTTTTTCACCTTCAGAACCGTTACCTTTTTTTTTTTTTAGTCTATCTTCCTTTTATTTTACTCGTTTTCTCAAACAACAATTTATTTTAATTTATTAGATTATACCAAACATGATATTATTTTTAGCTTAGAATCTCTCATATTGCACAACATCAAGATCATTATCAATAAGACGACAGGATGACAGAATCATAGAACATCTTAGGCTATTATTGACATATTACATAATTTTAGATCCAAAATTATTTCTTTTATTTTAAATGTCAACAGAGATGACAAAGATATCATAGAGTTTTATATAGACATTGAGGGACATTTAACCGATTCTCTTTAATATAAAAAAACTTAATTTCAATAGATATCTTTCTCATTTTTTAGTAAATTATTATTGGAATTCTTGAGCAATCAATCAATAAACAAATCTTTTTTTAAGAAAAATAAGCTTCAGAAAGAGAAAACGACAAAGAGTCCCTCCATTTCATAATATTATTAGATTCAGGAAAAATATTGTCCTGTTCAGGAAGACTTTTAAGAATTGATTTATACACCATTCCTTCAAAAGGTATTTTACAATATAATAGAAGAATCATAATGCAGAAAAGACCAAGAGACTAGAGTGCAAACTGGCCTGTTGGATATGTCTTTTCTGGCAAAAGCAATTAACTTGCTTTGATGAGTTGTTGATTGAGAAAAAACTGCCCATATGTAAAAGAAGTTTTGATTGACTCATCTTATGAAGATATGGCAATATCGCCTATAAAACAAGTGACCTTTACTCATCCACATTCAAAAAATCCCAGAATCATTTTTATTGATATCACGGGACCTTGAAGTTTATATAAATAAGAAGCCTTTTTTGCATGTTTTAAAAATTCTTCCTTCAGTATTCTAGACATATACGAAGGCTTTAAAAGTCTCCATTGTATATTCTTCATTACAGTGCAAATACCTGATCTCAAATTTACATGATATAAAAAAAAAAAAGACTTGTTCGCCTTTTTTTTTAATTTCAAGTTGACTTTTTTCGTGATTTTCAGCAAGAAAAAGCATCTAAAATCTTTCTTTTTGGTGAACGCATATTAAATTTATATGTTTTTGATCGGTCACACTAAAAAATATGTCTTAAATAGCCTTTTTTTTTTTTTTTTTGTATGTAATCAAAAATATTTGTCAGTGTATAATAATATAAACTTGGGCTAGAAACGTAATAAAAGATAAGAGAAAATTATTTGTTTGTTTTTATTTTTACACTGATAATATAAAAGAGGATTGGTAGCTGCTTTTATTGATTAGATACTAAGCGGAGTTAAACCACCCTTCTTTCCCCGTATTTTCAAAGCAATTTTATCGGGTGGGTAAAGCATAAGATTTCCGTTTTTATAAAAGGCATAACCAAAAGGTTACTCATCTTTTTATTTTTTCGCAGTCATGTCAGTGAGTCATGATGGCCAATTTCCCCCTTTTCTCCTTTTGACATATTAGAAACAGAATCAAAAAGAGAGAGATAGTAAAATAAAAAATCAAAAGGGAAGATCAGTTTAATCTAAACTGAAACAATAGAAAAACGAAAAAAAATTGAATTACTGGATTAAGTTTAAGTACCTTTTTTGACACTCATCACTAATATGTAGAAGTCTCAGAAAGAAAAAAAAAAAAAAATGTCTTAAAAAACTACTTGTTTATTTTATTTTTTTTCTTTTTTCTCTTTTTCTTCTTTGTATACTTTTTTTTTTTTTCATTTTATATTATGTGTGGTATCTTTGCAGTCACTAACTACCAAGGTGATGTTGACGCCTATCGTCAACGTGCTCTCTATCTTTCCAAGAAGTAAGTATATATGCGTGTCTTGAAAAAAATAAATAAATAATTAACACACTTTTTTTTTTTTTTCGCCCTTAAAGGATTAGACATCGTGGTCCCGATTGGTCTGGTTGTTTCGTTTCCAAGAACAACATTTTCTGTCATGAGCGTTTAGCTATTGTTGGTGTTGGTAAAGTTATTTATATAAAAAAAATGTCAGAAAGCCCTCCATACTAAAAAAAAAAGTTTTTAGAATCCGGTGCACAGCCTCTTGTCAGTGAAGACAACAACCTTGTCCTTTGTGTCAATGGTGAAATTTATAACCATAAGCACTTAAGAAACCAGTTAAAGAAACCTCATACTTTCAAGACCACTTCTGATTGTGAAGTCATTATGCACATGGTAAAAAGAAAAAAGAAAACTCAACAACAACTTAAAACTCATACCTTTTTTTTTTTTTTTCTGTAGTACGATGAAATGGATACACAACTCGTCAACCATTTAGACGGTATGTTCTCATTTGTTTTATTAGATGTAAAGCGTAACCGAGTAATTGCTGCTCGTGATCCTATTGGTATTACAACTCTTTATTACGGTTGGAACAGTAAGATGCCAGGTACAGTTTATTTCGCTTCTGAACTCAAGGCATTAAACGAAGAATGTGACAAGATCTTGGCTTTCCCTCCTGGTCATGTTTATGATTCTGAGACAGGTGAGACCACCCGTTGGTTTAACCCTACTTGGTGGGATGAAAACAAGGTACCTAGCAACCCTGTTGATTATAAGCTCCTTCGTGAATCTCTTGAAAAAGCCGTTCGTAAGAGATTAATGGCTGAAGTTCCTTATGGTGTCTTATTATCTGGTGGTTTGGATTCTTCTTTAATTGCTGCTATTGCTGCAAGAGAAGCTGAAAAAATTGCTCAAGGTCAATTAAATGATGACGATAACTTTGATGAGAGTAAGCACAATATGCATATAAAATGAGAGAGAGAGAGAGAGAGAAATATATACTGACCTTTATACTGTCATAATTTAATAGGTGGTCCCAAGAACTGGCCTGGTGTTCATTCTTTCTCTGTTGGTCTTCCTGGATCTCCAGATTTAATTGCTGCTAGAGAAGTTGCAAAATACCTCAACACAATTCATCATGAATACACTTTCACTATTCAAGAAGCACTTGATGCAGTCAGTGATGTTATTTATCATCTTGAAACATACGATGTCACTACCATCCGTGCCTCTACACCAATGTACCTTTTATCTCGTAAGATTAAAGCCATGGGTGTCAAGATGGTATTATCTGGTGAAGGATCCGATGAAGTCTTTGGTGGCTACCTTTATTTCCATCAAGCACCTGATAAGGCCTCATTCCATTCTGAATGTGTCCAACGTGTCAAGAACTTGCATACATCCGATTGTCTTCGTGCCAACAAATCCACTATGGCTTGGGGTCTTGAAGCTCGTGTTCCCTTCTTGGATAAAGAGTTCCTTGAAGTTGCTATGAACATTGAACCTGAGGAAAAGAGACCAAACAAGTCATTAGGTCGTATGGAGAAATACATTATTCGTAAGGCCTTTGATACCTCCGATGATCCTACTGCTAAACCTTATTTACCTGAAAACATCTTGTGGAGACAAAAGGAACAATTCTCTGATGGTGTTGGATATAGTTGGATTGATAGTCTCAAGGCAGTAAGTGAAAACAAGGTCTCTAGTGATGAATTGGCTCAGGCTAGCTCAAGATGGACTAAGGATGTACCTGAGACTAAGGAAGCTTACATGTATCGTGTCATGTTTGATCAATGGTTCCCTCAACCTGCTTGTACTGCTTCCGTCGTCCGTTGGGTTCCTCGTGGTGATTGGGGTTGTCCTGCTGATCCCTCCGGTCGTGCTCAAAAGGCTCACGAAGCTGCTTATGAAAAGAAGCAATAAAAAAAAAAAAAAAAAAAAAAAAAAAAAAAAAAAAAAAAAACGATATACACAAACTAGAAACCCCCCTCTTTTTTTTTTAAAGTAAATAAATAATTATAAAAAGAGCTTAATTTGTTTATTAAATATATAAAAGTGCAGTAAAAAGTGATTGAGTGAGGTGTGTGTGTGTGAGTATAATAAGTTTTAAAAAAATGAAAAATAATTACAATAGAGAAAAAGAAAAATGTTTTTACAAAAAAAAAAAAAAAGGAGGGAAGGGAAATGATAGTGATTGTTTTTACTTTACAGAGATAGGAGGAAGACGAATACCATTGTCTTTTGCTAAAGACAAGGATAAAAGAGATCTTGCAACTACTTCATTTTCTTCATTTTTATTGCAGACACATGGACTAGCCATAGTAGAATCAATTTCAGATAATTTTGCAACAGTACTTGATAAAAGTTTAGATAGCCTTGTTACTTCATTTTGAAGTTCTAAGCGTTGAGTACGAAGAGCATCTTGAGTTTCATGATGATGATGATGACAAGTTGAATAATAAGATTGAATGGGAGGTAAAGTAAAACGATGATGACCTTGTTGTTGTTGTTGTTGTTGTTGTTGTTGTTGTTGATGCTGGTGATGATGTTGATGAATTTCCATCTCGCTACTGCTACTTGTACTACTACTACTACTACTACTACTTGTACTACAATTACTATCATCAAAACTCAATTTTCGTCGGAGAGGTGAGGTAGAAGACCATCGATTATTGGTTGTAGTAGGTGGAGAAGGAGATTTGGTGACACGTTTTTTATCATTTGTAGTAGTATTAGAAGAAGGACATCTCTTTCGTCTTTTAATCACAGTACGCATCATTGTAGCAGGTCGGTGAACATGATGAAGTTTATAGTAAAGTCCACAAGCATTACAAATCGTCTTTCCTGCTCCATCTCTTCTCCAAAGTGGTGTGGTTGTTGCTTGACAATTTGTACAGATAATGTTATCATCAGATAGTTTTCCGAATTCAATTAATTCGTTATCTTGATAAAGTGATTCAAGCATATCCTTATTACCAGTTGAACACTGATCACATACAGGCCCTTTACCACTTTCTCTGCCCCAAATGTGAGGTCGAAACGATGATTGACATTCTACGCAGCGTGTTAATGATCTCTTGCGAACTTTGATATCTGTTGAATAAGTCATAATTTAAATAATTAAGTGAAAAAAGAAGAGAGAGAGAGAGAGAGAAAGAGAGAAATATAGAAAATAAAAAAATTTGTTTGTTATACGAGTAGATCAAAAAGATATTTTTATGTGTGACATATTCCACCTATAATTTTTCAAGAATGAAAAAACAGACCAGACAGTATATTTTAAGCTGGAAAACAATGCACCGAAGCGGTTACTTTTACTAACATTTGAAAATAATTAAAAACAAGATAATCATTGGTTCCTTTTTTTTTTCTAAAGGTAATTGTTTATAGTAATATTTATAAGCCTTTTCTTCTTACATTTTTATTCTGCTGTACCTGAACAAAACAATCTTCGCAAAGATAGAAGGTTAGTTATCTTTACAATCTAAATTAAGAATATTTTTTTTTTTTTGTCTAAGCACACAAATTATACATTTTTTATTATAATTTTAGGTTTAGGTATATATATATTGCTGTCATACACGTACATTACGCATACACCATTTCACATACATGTGCGTGTGTGGATATATATATATATATATCTTTCTGTTGTTGTTGTTGTATTATGAGGTCAATTTTAAAAAATCTCTGTTATCTTTAAAAAACAATCTTATCAACAAATTTTTTATCACAAGGTAATTTTATTGGTTTAAAAGATAAAATACTTTAAATCAATATAATATGTTGTACACACAACTTTTATATATATATATATATATTTATACACTTGCTAATGATGAGTCTAGTTCTTTTTATACGTTCAATCTTTTTTATTACACACACTCTTGTGTAAAAAAAAAAAAAAAAAAAAAAAAAAAAAAAAAAAAAAAAAAAAAGAATATCGGCTATTTTACTCATCTGTATATTTTCGGATAACGTTATTTGTTTTAATGAATCGTACTACGTTACAAAAGAAAGAACAAAATTGTGTGGGACACACACACACTTTACTAAAATAGGTTATATTTAAGCATTTCTTTAGACACATCCATTATCTTTTTTTTTTATACTATAGTTTACTTAATTTTGATGTGATATATAAAAAGGGAATAGGTTCAAAAACGAGAGATGGACAGAAATAAATAAATAGGATTACGTTCAATATTATATAGAACCTAATAATTTGTCAAATAAATGTAATGTTATTTGAATTTTTTTTTAAGAAAAAAAAAAAAAGATGGCGTGTTTGAAATCGATTTAAAACAGACAGTATATAATACGATTCTTTTTTATTTATTTATTTTATTTTTTGAGACAAATAAAATAGATGGTATAATTCAGTACTGGTGACCCAACGGTATATAGAAATGGTTTATTTAGCACATGAGAGAGAGAGAGAGAGTGAGTGTGTGTGAAGCAGCAGTAGTAGACGAAATGTCACTTTTTTTTTTTTAATTTAGTATAAAATGTGTTTGCACTGCGACATCTACTTTTTCCCACAGTTTCATTTCGATATCAAATACGTTCTTTCTTAAAGCTTGTTCCAATTCTCTTTTCTCTTGCTGAGCTCTTGTCATTTCTTTGCTATGTTGCTCTTTCACCCTTGCCATTAAATCACAAAACTCTTTTCTCAAGTGAACAGAGGAATCATGACCTGGAATCGTTTGAACTTGTGCAACCAAGAGTTCTTTTGACAGCTGCATTTTTTCTTGTTGTAACATATTGATTTCATTTTCAAATACTTTACGCTCATGATTAAAGTCAATGATATTTCGTGTGAGTCGATCGAATTCTTTCAAAGTACGTTCGAGCTCTGCTTCTGTACTTGCTGACTGTAAAATATACCCAGATTCTCGTGTCATGAATGTCTTGATTGTTTCTTCATGTCGTTCTTTTTCTTGCTTTAATAATTCCTCGTTCTTTAGGTTTTGGTCTGTTAGTTTTTGATTTTCTAACAAAAGGCTTTGTTCATTTGCTTTCAAGGCTTTGATTTTCTTTTCTTGATGGATAAAATGTTTTAAAACAAGTTGTAAATCATCATCATCATCTTCTTCTTCTTCATCATCATCTAACTTATCAACAAATGCATGAAATGTCTTTAGCCAATCTCTTTTTTCATTTAAATAATGTTTAATTTGAATCTTGGTTTCTTTTAATTCAATTTTTTGCCTTTCAATCAAATCTTTATCTGTTTTCCATTGTTCTACCATTAATTGTACCACCTCTTCTATTGTTTGTTGTTGACTATCACTATTGTTGATAACACACTGACTTTGAATCCTTTTTTTGATACCAGACCATATTTCAGAATCCATCCTTGACTTTCGCTTCAAATCTTGTTCTAATTGATTCTTTTTTATCTCATCTTGATTGATTTTATTTTTAAAGGTTCTTATTTCCGATTGAGCACTTTTTAATGCCCTTTCTAAATCAGTTACACGATCCTGTAGTAATAAAGTCGCATTAGTCGGTTCAATTCTCGATTCGTTCACTAATAACCGCTGTGATCGGTTTCTTTCAAGTTCTAATACCAGACTAGCACTTCTTTCACGTTGCTTCGTAAGTTCCTCAAATGTATCTGTCTTTGACTTTGGATCATGTTCAGCAGCAGCGGCACCACCACCACCACTACCACCACCAAAATATAAACTGAGTAATTTAAAATGACGACGTATCTTTTCAATCACTGTATCCAATTGTTGATAAATATCTCCCCCTCCTCCTCCTCCTCCACTACCTGCTGCTACTCGATCAAGAAGAATGGACTGAAGTTGTATCAGGATGTTGTTCAAGACAGTATCTTCTCCTTTTTTTTGCTGTGATAATGTACCTGCTAAATGTTGAAAGTAATTGGATTCAAGATGGTTCGCGTATTTACTCGTAAAGTAAAATTCGTCAAGTAATCGATCTATTTTAAGCGCACATTCATTTAACTGACAGAATTGTTGGTTTTGAGGCGCATCCAGTTTAAGTGTCATGACTGTAGCTCGTGTTGTATCCGTTTGAACTCGTAATGATCCATATAGTGTTTCAAGTACTGTCTTTAAATGTTGAAATTTCTAATCATATATAGCAGATGAATATAATATATTTGTATAAACCATTGTATGGTTTTACCTTGAATAACTTCTCTGCTTCAACAAAACTCATGGTTTCAAACTTGGAAGCAACACCTAAAGCATGAGATATATTAAGCTCCTGCATCATATCATCATACCCAGTTGTTATCTTTTGACAGTTGACAGTGGTGACTGAACTTTTTGCATACTGTTCCCATGGTAAATCCTGATCTTTCAGCATGAATTTTTGTTTGATGGTTTGTAAGGAAGCCACTCTTTTTTCTATTGGTCGAACGGCCCCATTGTTCGTTTTGAATGTAGGAGTACTATATGATTTCTTTTCTGAAGGTTTCTTCCAAGGCTCAATTAAATCATCAGGTAGTATATTAGAAGAAGAAGAAGAGGAGGAAGGTGGATTTTTTAAGATGGGTTTTAATCGTGTTCTTGGAAGTGATGATAATATAGTGTTATCGTCTGATGAATTTAATTTCTTTGAAATAGGTATTATTGAATAATTCTTTCGTGGGATTCTTGTGTTTGGTGGCATCAATATCGTTTCATTCTATATGAAATCATATCAGTTTTTAAACATCGGTAAAGACAAATACTTTTTTTGGAAGCTTACTTTGTTCATTATATCAATATTTTTCTTTATTATTAAAAAAAAAAAAGGGAAAAGGAAAAAAAAAAAAAAAAAAAAGAGAAAGAAAAAAAAAACGAAAATAGTTAAGGAGGCACATTGTTATCAAAACTTTTTATTAGTATTTTTTTTTTTATAACTCCCGGATATCAGTTACAGTTATTTTACGTAACAAAGCGCGTACTTTATCATCACTTGCCACGACTGTCGTACATTGACCATTCATAATCACTCTTGCATTCATATCTGGAGGTAATTCAATTGTTGTAATACCATTAATATCTTTTGTAATTTGAATAGGTATAGAATGCTGTATAATAAATTAAATTAAAATATGTAACTTTTTTTTTTTTTTGAGGGTTCTCCTATTTTTTTTTTTTTTTACCTCTTCAAATCTTTTGATGGTAGAATTTAATTCTGTATTAATTCTTAATTCACTTTGTTTATCAAGTACAAGAGATTGATCGTCTCGAACATAGGTTGTAGGTTGTATTTGTAAATGATTATTATAATAATTTAATGAACCGTGAATAGGTGCCCAAGCAGACATTGTGATACCTTTATTGGTAGTCACTGTAGGTACCATAGTAGGTTCAATTGTCTTTGCCAACTTTATAAAAAAATAAGGGGGTGAGAGGGGGGGAAGAAGAGTTAAAAAAAAACACACACACACACAGAAAAAAGAAAAAGAAAACACACACACACACACACTCAAAAAGATTTTTTACCTTTTCACTCACGGAAACTCTTTCCCAATCTCTATTCAAATTAATATTTAAAACTTCCCCTGGCTCATAAATGTGAACTTGTTGACTTTGACCCTCCTTGACTAATTTAGCTCCTTTTGTATTCGGTATCAATAAATGTTTTTCAGATACCAACTGATTTTCATCATCATCATCATCATCATTCCAATACGTATTTAATAAAGAGGGTATATCTTCCAACTTGAGTCGAGTATCAAGTGGTAATCTTATAAAGTTCATTTTACATCCACTCGGTATATCATCACACGGTGATTCTGGATCAATGAACACACAGGTATTTAAATCCGATTGTCCCCAATGTTTTAAAAACCAAGGTAAGGATCCGGATGAAGGACAGGTAGGGTCGCCTGTGAACACAATAGATGGTTCTCGAATCTTTTTCCCTGATAATGAAACAGCTTCCAAGAATCGTATCGTTTCAACTCCACCTGTTCTCATCAAATTACCATGGGCTAATGGCATCTCTGGCACGTACAATAAATCATGGCGTCCAGAGTTCATCCATTCTCCACAAATATTGGCGTATTTTAAACTTTGATCTGCAATTGGATTCGCTACATAGATTTGGGTTTGATGTCTTTCGTGTCCGATTTCTTTTCCAATTGATTTAAAGTAACTATCAATATCTCCAATCAAATCAAATAATAATCCCATCGATGCAGATACAAGTACGATATTATGTTGAGAATGTATTGTACGAGCTAATTTTTAAAAAATTGTAAGCATTTAAAAAAAAAACAATCATAATCCTCTTTTAATATATATATATATATATATATATATATATATATACCTATTTGAACAAGTAACTTTGTTCTAGCTCTTTCAAACGATAAATTCTTTTCATTTTGTTGACTCAAGCCACCTACCACAACTACATCAGCACCTTTCAAAATATCATAATCAAATGGAGCAGGATGTAAATTCGTATAAAGAGAAGAAGGTGTCAAAAAAGCAATCTTTTTAAAACTTGTCTCTAGCAACCAATTGGAACTACCCAAGCAGTACCCAGAACTATAGGCAACTAAATTCAACGTAGAGAAGACAGATACTTTTTCAGTGTAACGTACTGGCTGCACTTTTTCTATACAGGATTCAATATCTTTTAATGTATACATTGAGCGCCAACCTTCCGATACCTTTCCTTCAAACAGTTGTGAGAAATGAGTTGAGGATGTTGGGTCGATAATGGATGTTGTTTGACCATGATAGAATACTAATTCTTCCATACGTTGTCTAGTTAAAGAAGGACATTAACGAAACGGAAGGACGATTATTATTATTATTTTTTTTTTTTTACTTTGCGAATTCTACAGTAGGTTCAGTGGCAATAATTCTACCTTTATAACCTAAATATTCAGTTAAATAAGGTAGTCCAAGCATAAGATTATAATTGGATACAAGTACTAAATCAATGCTATCGATATCAATTAAACTAAAGTCAGCTATTCTAAATACGCTACGATGATCACAATTTTGTATACTGGTTGTGAGTGAAGAGTATTGGGTATCTGCAGTTCTTTTTCCTTGTTCACTGAATGCTGAAAGTATACTTAGGAGATCATGACGTTCATCATCTTGTTGTTCCTCATTATCTTGTGTAGGTGGTGATATCGTTAATGTTTCAAGTGGACAGTTGATAAGAATTGTGTGTTGATTTATTTTACATAAGAATGTGTTGGGTATGGACCCTTTATTATCGAGACATTGTATTTTCATTTTGAAATAAGAAAAAAGAAGAGGGTCGTGTTGTTTCGCATTAACGTCGTGGCTTGGGTTAGAAATGTAAACAGTCACTGTCGCCTTTTTTTTTTTTATTCACCTATTTTTTTTTTTTTTTTTTGACCTTTTGATTTATTTTTAACCCTTTTTTACTGTATAAAAAAAAAAAAAATATTAAAAATGTATTTGATGTATTATTTGGATCCCAAGGGTGAACGTATTTACACTCTCAAGGTTTGTTAAACGAGAAAAAGAGAAAAGTGTGAATTTGAATTTGAATTTGGTATTAACCTTAATTATTAAAATGAGTAGAAGACTGATCCTACTGGTATGCCCACCAAGTCAGCTCACCCTGCACGTTTCTCTCCTGATGATAAGTTCTCTCGCCAACGTGTTACTATCAAGAAGAGATATAACATCTTGCTCACTCAACTTCCTGCTCGTCCTTATTAAATATTTTTCAACATAAAACAGCATAAAAAAATGTCATTTTGGTGGGGGAAAGGGAAATTTTTTTTTTCCAAATTTGTAACATACATATTTTAAAAAATAAACTTTTTTGTTTTGTTAAGCAACAACAAGAAGGATTTCTTTTTTTGGTTTGAGTAGAGTGAGTGTGTTTTGTATTGGCATAATGACATGAAAGATCCCATGTCATTTTTTTTTTTTTTTTGCTTGTGACTATTTACTTTGACATATTAAATCATAAAAAAAAAAAAGATTTTTTTTATTTATTTATTTGTATTTGACATCTTTTTAAAAAAAAAACAATGGCTAATTCCAAGTATGAATATGTTCGTCATTTTGAACTAGCAGATAGTCTTTTACCCAGTACTTGGCTTGTTGTTAGAATTGATGGTCGTGGGTTTCACAGGTTAGTTTTTTGAATACAAAACCCAAGTTTCTTTTTTGCTAACCTTATTGATAGATTCTCTCAAAGTCATAATTTCGAAAAACCTAATGACAGAAGATCGATTGAACTCATGAATCGTTGTGCAATTGAAGTTATGAAAGATATTAAAGATATCATTCTAGCTTATGGAGAAAGTGATGAATATAGGTAAAAAAAAAAATTGGCATTATTTATAAATCTATTCTTCTTTGTATATTCAACCCCCAAAAAAGTTTTATTATTCCAAAGACATCCAATTTATATTCTCGTAGAGCAAGGTTTGTTTGATCATGATTTTAAAAATGTTTGTTCCTGATTCCTAAAAAAAAAAAAAAAAATCGCCAGTAAAATTTCATCTACAGTCGTGAGTCTATTTGCCTCAAATTTTGTAATGCATTGGTCAGAATATTTCGGTACAGATAAACTATTATACGCACCCTGTTTTGATTCACGTACAGTATGTTACCCCAGTGAAAAGATATTACGAGATTATTTAAGCTGGAGACAGGCCGATTGTCATATCAATAACTTATTCAACACCACATTCTGGGCTCTTGTCTTGAAGGGAGGCATGACTGAAATTGAGGCAGAAGAGAAATTAAAAAAGACTTTATCAAAGGACAAGAACGAGATCTTGTTTACTCAATTTAATATTAATTATAATAATATTGATCCCATCTTTAGAAAGGGTTCAACCATCATACGTCAAAAGACTCAAGTAACCACCATCTCTCCTCGTAATGGTGAACCTGTCACACGTACAAAACTTATACCAACCGCTGTTTATGACGATATTATTGGTCAGGAATTTTGGGATGCTCATCCAGAGTTATTGGAAGAAAAGAAAAAAAATAATAATCATGCATAAAAAGGGTCAGTTGCCTTTTTATTTTTTCCACGCTTTTTTTTTTTTTTTTTCATAACATACAACAATGTCGAATGAACAAGATTCACACTATTTTAAATATTATTCACACTTACAACACCAAGTAATAAAGTATATAATATATATATATATATATAAAATAGAGAAAGAGAGATAGACAGTAAGAAGTGTTATTGAATTTTTTTTTTTTTTTTAAAAAAAAAAAGCAAAATATGTTGCAGGATAATGTGAGAACTTCTACGTTTAGAAAAGCAATCATGTTAAACGCTGCTAGAGAATTTGAAAATAAAGTGGTATTGGATGTAGGAGCTGGGTCCGGTATTTTATCTTATTTTGCAATTCAAGCAGGTGCAAAACATGTCTATGCAGTAGAAGCTTCAAACATGGCAGATAAAATGAAGAAATTAATATCTTCCGATAGAAACAATCATCTGAAAGACAGGATTAGTGTTATTAAAGGTAAAAAAAAAAAAAAAAGGGTAGCATTGTCTCTTTTTAACAACATAAAAAAAAACAGCCAAAGTAGAAGAGGCAGTGGATATACCAAAAGTAGATACAATCATATCAGAACCCATTGGTATATTATTACTTCATGAACGCATGGTTTGTTTTTATTTATATGTATTCAAAAATAAAATAATATTCATATCTTGACCATATTACGTACATACAGCTCGATAGTTTTATTTATGCTCGAGATCATTACTTGAAACCAAACGGTACGTTATTCCCTTCACAAGGTGTGATTCATTTAGCTCCTTTTACAGATACAAGGTTATGGAAAGAAACAAAATCAAACGCTAATTTCTGGCAACAAGATTCATTTTATGATATTGATTTAACTTCATTATATCAAGATGCCTGTGAAGAATTATTTGGTTTGTTTTTCATTCAATAACTACTATGTATTATATTACTAATTGTTTTTTTTTTTTTTTTTTTTATGTAGCTATGCCTGTAATTGGAAAATTTGATCCAAAAAGTAAAATGTCCACTGATAAAACAAACTTTGATTTGGATTTCAATTCAATCACAATAGATGCGTTACACGACATTTTGATCCCAATCGATTGGACTTGTTCTCGAACAGGTATCATTCATGGTGTAGCAGGTTGGTTTGATGTCTTATTCAATCCATCAGAACAACAAGGAAATTCTGTCACTTTATCTACCAGTCCATTCACAGATATCACGCATTGGTATCAAACCAAGTTTTTATTCTTGGTCCCATTACCTGTAAAAGCACAACAAACGATCAAAGGTTGGATGCGATGTATTGCAAATAACTCTAGAAGTTATACAATCTATATTGAATTAGTTATACAGAACGAAGAAGAACTGAGTGATCCAAATTTATTGTTTAGTACAGAATTGGAATCAGAATTTAAAAGAAGAGGTATATGGGAATTACAGGAACAAACATATGATGATCATCAGTTTATGATGTCAAAATAAAATAAAAAGGGGTCCCTTTTTTTTTTTATTATTATTATTATTACTGTTGGGATATAATTGATATATTATCGCTGGTTTTGCTTCTCATATTATTCATTAGGTTAGTTTCTTACTATTTTATGGAGATAAGGTATAGGGAAACCCCACATCCCAGAACCCAGGTGGTGTAGCAGCTCTAGCTCGATGTCTAGAATGAAGCTGAATTCGGTTTCTGGGTGTAATTTGATTATTCGCCTCATCTACATCTTGTAAAGGCTCTGTTCCATAAAACTATATATATGTATATATATATAAAAAGTAATTATTATTACTTTATATCCATATTTTTCATCAATTTCGATTATTACTACCTTTTCACAACCAACACAAGTAGCTTCTTTACAATCAGTATGATTTTCTTTTGTTGCTAAAGCTTTCCTATTTATTTTATTTTCTTTACTTGGTTGACCTGCCGTGTTTTGTGGTGCGGTTATTTTCATATTAGTAGCATTTGCTAATGGGACCTTAGGATGTGATGTGGCTATCTCTTTTTTTAAGCCTGCTGGTGATGGGACTTGATTTTCATCATTATAAGATGATTTTCTTTCAATAAGAGAAGAAGATGTATTTTCTTGTGAAGTTCTTTTTTGAGCGTTATCAAGTTCTGCAATTCTTCTTTGAATATCACTTGAGGGTCTTCTCAATGGAGGATGACATTTATTCTTATTCTCGTTAGTGTCCTCATGCTTCAACTCTGAAATTGTTTCCAATGGAGGATGACATTTATTATTATTCTCGTTAGTGTCCTCATGCTTTAACTCTGAAATTGTTTCCAATGGTGATAATGTTTTATCAGATGGAGACATGGATCTCAATCTCGGTTGTGAATCTTCAAACGTACTTTCATCAAGGTAGACTAAAGGTCTTTCGGTCTTTTCTGGAGATGATAGGGGTGGTTGTTCACGAGGACTGAAGGAAACATCAAATAAAATTTCATCTTTCTCTTCTTCCGCCTCAATATTAATACAAGAGTTGGGTGAATCGCCTAGTTCTGGAGACGATATGACGGGTCTTTCCGTGACGGGACTACTATCTCTACCTTGTTCAGGTGTTGAGCTATAAGTTGTAAATTTTTTATATGATTTAGGTGAGCTCTCTCTTGAAAAAATCTCATCAATACTTCTCTTGGTTCGCTTTGAACGTGATGATGATATCATATCAAAAAATGCTTGATTACGTGAAGGTAATGAAAGTGCTGTAGGTTGTGGTTTTGTTAAGAATGTATTGATGGATTTTTGTATGTAATGAGATGTTTTTTGTTCAGGTTCAATTTTTTTTGTACTGGCTTCGAGTCTATATGTATAAAATAAAAATTAATAAACATATTTGACAAAAAAAAAAAGTGACAACTACAATTGATTTAATTTCAAGTTTTGCTCTAAATGATGTGCATTATCTTTCATAAAACCTGAAATAAAAAATAGAATAAAAATAGGAATTTTTGATTGAATTTTAACTTTGTGAGTGGTGTATTGTGTTACCTTCAATGCGAGCTGATTGAACTTTTATAATCATGTTTAGGTTTGAAATTGTATGATTCTTATCTTTTAAAGCAGCATTCAAATCCATGACTTTTTCTTCCAAGCCTACAAATGAATATTTTTAGTCACGCAGTAAAAAAACTTTTTGTTTTGATTTGTATGTTTACATTTCACATCATCGAGTAAATCTGTTTTCTCCTCTTTTAGTTTATCGATTTCTCTCTCTTTGGATGTATTTATATTTCCGTGAAGACTTGCTTTAATAGATTCATAGTCTTCTTTTACTTGTGCCTCTCTTTTTTGGATATCTCTTTCTTCCTCTTCAATTTCTTGTTCTCTTCTCTGTAGTTGTTGCTTAAGTTCAAGGAGTTTTCTTTGTAGTTTACTGTTTTGACTTTCTAGCTTCTCAATCTCTCGTTTCTGTAATCGAGTTGTGACCCGTTCCTGTTCCAGTCTTTCTGTTAACTTGGCTATTATTCTAAAAAGTGAATACGACTTCTAATTTTATTTTATTTTTCAAGTTGGAAAGTCTTGTCTATACCTTCATCCATAGTAGTAAAGAAAACAAAGTAAAAGGGTGACAAATAAAAAGGGAAAGCTAAACAACAGAGGAATAGGAATATTTATACTTTTTTGGCGTTTTCAAAAAAAAAAAAAAAAAAAAAAAAAATGGTTTGGGGGGGACTGGTAAAATTAATTCTCTCTTAACTCGTTCTCTTTTTTCTCTTTACATTCTTTCATCTAGATTCATAATGAGTCATATACCAAATATACAATACAGTGAATACAACTCTGAATTACAATTACCACATATTATTCAATTGATTGAGAATGACCTGTCAGAACCTTATTCAGTCTATACCTATCGATACTTTATTCACAACTGGCCAAACTTGTGCTTTTTAGTAAGTAACTTTTTTTTTGACATAAAACAAAACAAATAAAAAAGAGAGATATTAATTACTTATAAAGGCTATGGATGGAGATCAATATGTAGGTGTGATTATTTGTAAATTAGATAGACATAAGGATAGACTTCGAGGATATATTGCCATGTTGGCAGTATCAAAGACACATCGTAAAATGTCAATTGGATCTAATCTAGTTAAAATGGCTATTCGAGCTATGAAAGATATGGATGCAGATGAGGTAAAAATGTGATATAAATTTTAAGAGAAAGAAGATATTGACTATATATGTAGGTGGTTTTAGAGACAGAATATACAAATCTTGGTGCACTTGGATTATATCAACGATTAGGGTTTATAAAGGATAAGAGACTCTACCGTTATTACTTGAATGGTGTAGATGCATTTCGATTAAAATTATTTTGTAAAACAATGGTACAAGATGAAGAAGTGGAAGAACAAAAACAAAATGACTCCTAGTTATACGTGTGTGTGTGTGTGTGTGTTTTTTTTTAATATTTTATATATATATATATATATATATCTTTCTCTCCTTTGTATATGTAAATAATAATAAAATATAAAATAATATTTTAAATTGACAAGTCTGTATTAGTTTTTGACATCAAAAATTCTTCAGCCACAACAGGATCCAACATCAATTGAGAAGCAAGCGTGAATACAGTAAAGACACCCGCTCTCATCTGACTAGATACTCTTTCCATACGTTGTTCAAATTGTTCTAATTTGGTTAATAAAGGTACTTCAGGATCATCCACAATTTTTTCTTCTTCTGGTAATTCAGTAGCTGCCATGGCTTCCATTGCCAAAGCAGACGAAGGCCCTGTCTTTAAGATCTTGGATTCACGTGTTAAAAACTTACGTAGACTTGTATAATACGAATCTGGTTTATCCTTTGCAAGTCGATCTGCATCCTTTGCACGTTGTGAGGTCACATCATGTATAAATATCTTGATGATTTGATCTGGAAATTGGTTATAAATTTGCTGGTATCTGTGTCATGTACAGGTGAATACTACATCTATTATTATTGTATTGTAAGTAACTTACATTTCAGGGTCAATTTCACCAGAATCACCCACAAGAATAAACTTGCGATGAGGAAAATCTTTAATTATTTTAGGAATCACGTCCAGTTTATGTTTACCAGGTTTACCAATAATCAAATCTTGTGTACTGACCGAACGAAGATGAACACTTCCGTGTGGAAACTTTTGGGTTGCAATGAATTTACTTAGGGCTGGATAGACTTGCCATGGTGAATTCGATACGTAATGGATATGTGCTCCTTCGGATACCCAGTTTCTAAATACTTCACTCATATGAGGTACTTCTCTTGCTGTTCTGAAAAATGTGTTTTGTAAAATCGCATCTTTTCCATCCAAGATATCTGTAATTTTAATCGTATCATCAATATCTGAAATAACAGAGATACCATAAGGATCAATAATATCAATGTATCCTGGAATAGGTTGTTCTTCATTATGTCGTCCTTTTTTTTTTGGATTATATTAGTTCATTGTTTACTAGTGTATATATATATTTCTTTTTTACCATCTTCAATAAAACTAGCTTCCACAGTTAAATATCTCGCTTGTTCTTTTAATCTTTTAACTGAAGCAGTATCTAAATAAATCTCTTCTTCGAATCTTCCACTAGGTCCAGTATTCACAGAAGCTGCATAATCTCTGATTTTCTCTTGTTGATTCAACTCTAAAAGATCTTCATTATCGTCAATAATCTTCTTTGCAATAATTCCAGGTAAAGTAAGTTGAATATCCGTCATGCGCATTGTGTCACAACGAAATTGATTCAATAGTGTAATAAAATGATTATCCTCAATTGTATCTCTAGATAATCCACCATACGTTCTACCAGCAGCTTTTTTTTTTTTGTGTGAAGTAACAATGTCAGTTTTTTTTTTTCTTTTGTTCATTTTTTCTTTTGGTATACCTAAAATCCATCTATCTAAGCGACTTGAACCAGGATTAGCAAAAGCCCAACCAGCTAAATGAATTTTCCATTTCACTTCTTTTTCCTTTTCTTCTTCTTCTTCTTCATTGCCGCTGCCATCTACTTGACATGCATAAGTTGGAAAAAGCATACATTGAGGTTGAATAATTTCAGGAACACTATCCTTTATAATTTCATCCAGTTCTTCTGTATCAGTTCGTTTGATTTCGGTATGCATAGGTTCGTTAGAAGTAGTAGACTTCATACTTCTAGTTCTGGGCGGTAAAGGTGGAGGTGAAGGTGAAGACTCATAAAACTTGTTGATCTCTTTTTTTATTGCAAGTGAAGTGCTTTCTGCTAACGAAAGTAACCGGTCACGACGTCTAGGTCGTCTTTCACCATCTGAATCATAACTTGAAAAGCTCATGTTGAATTGTTATTATATGATATATATATAAAAAAAAAAAGAAGAGAAGAAACTGTGCTCTAATTTTTTTTTTTTTTTCCTATTTCTTATAAAAGTCTAGCCCACATGTTCCAAAAGGTTTATGGGACCATTTAGCCTATTTGCCTCCCGGGCCCTCTATGACAATTTTATTACGCAACTTTTTTACTTTCTACTGTCAAACAAAGCTATTTATTTCAACCTATGAAATCTGTCTATTACCATTGATATTATTGCTTAATGGTGATAAACCTTCTTGCCAACAAACCACTTGAGAGTATATCTTTAAAATTGTTTAGAAATAGTAAATTGTATATCATGCTAACTCTATAAAATGTATAAATAAACTAGCACTTGATATTTTAGTAAAAAAAAATCATTTTTTAAGCAACCTTATCATCAATATACACATTTTTTTATCTTTCTCAAAAATAAAAAAAAATGGATTATCATCCTTCAGCTGCTGCTAGTCATTAGCTAATGATAAAGGACTACTCACGAGTAAAAAAAAAAAATAAGATTTGGGGATGATCATGAGATTTGGCAAGCATATGATTTTTCTACTGTCATTACCAATTTTTTTTTTTTTTATTGTTTAAATTTATAATTGTCATTTGTTATTTCTTGATCTAGTTTTTTTTTTTTTTATTGTTTAAATTGTATATCTTTTCAAACTTTTCTGCTATAAATCTTGATTGGCTTATTTTATGAATAAGATACATTATACATTACAACCTTCATGTCAATAAAATACATTTGTTTCATTGTTAAGGTTTTAGTAACATGTCAATTCGGCTAAAATATAAATATAAGAAAAAAAAATGACAGTTGCATTAATTCGTACTTCTCTTATATTCTATACACTTGCTTCTATTTATCCTTGATGAAATTCATAATTGTTACTTTTATCGGTTATTTATTTCTTACTGTAAAGTTATTGGACGCTTTCTGTATCTATAACAACCTTAATCCAGAGGAAGCTACATTTTGGATACGTCAGGAACCAGACAATGCTGGATGGAATTATTTCTCGTAAGTTTTCAAGTATTCACTCTCTATATCTCATACCTTTATATTTAAACTTTTTTTTTTTTTTTAATAAGCCGATTTAAACGAACTGATTTGGCTCCTGGAGAAAGTGCATGCTGTCCTTATAACAACTCGGATTGTGTTAGACCTCAAACCAAAGATGCTATTTTACACTTAGTTGTAAGTTTAATATATATATATATATATTTTTTTTTAGCTATTACTCGATTAATGACCAAATAATATATAGATTCGAAGAAAACGCTGGGGAGAAGTTGAGACCGAGAAAGGGATAGTTATAAGCTTTCCTGGTGGTGGATCGGTTACATTCTCCTCTGGTACCGATAGTCCTTTTAAGTTTCTTATAAATGTATACAACGCTGATGGCTCTCCGTTTGATTACGATTATAGATTTGATGAACAGGCGGGTAGTTACTGAACATCTTTTGTTAAATTAATAATTATTGAACTGTTGTCTTTTTTTTTTTATATTGTTAAAAATAAAATATATACCTTGTCTTAAATATCTTAATTCTATTATTCTTTATGGATTGATTTAATGATGCACAGGTCATTTAATACTACCAATTATTATTAGAAATGAATGCCTTGCTAATAATAGTAGCCGTTCTACCTCCTATGTTTTCTTATATAAGATATACCTAGCCTTATTACAAACTATTGTCAATGAACAACATCTCTGCTACTTAATTCGGTTTTATAATACTAAAATGTAGATTATTTTCTATGAGTCAAGGAAATAAGAACAATATATTCACAGTGTCACATAAGTAAATTACTATGATCTTAACATACCAATTTATAAACGCCCATTCTTTAAAGAGTTTACCCTTTAACATGCGTATCCAACTATTATCACGTGTGTATCACGTGACATAACCTTAATTTTAGTGAATTTATATTACTTATAAAAAAAGTAAAACATCTGCTTCCGTGGCGCAATTGGCTAGCGCGTCTGACTGTTAATCAGGAGGTTGGTGGTTCAAGCCCACCCGGGAGCGTTTCTTTTTATATTTTTTTTGCTTCTTTCAATGTTTATGTTTTGCTTAGAGTTATTTTATTTAGATTAAAGAAAAAGAGGCTTAATAAGCCTCAATGAAAGCATTAATTTTATTTTTTTGAGTTGGACGAACTTACAAGAAGATAATTTTAAAGGAAAATAAAATTTATAAAAAAGTATGGTAAGAAAAATCATTTGAAAATAATGTGATAAAGTAGGTACTGTGCTTCCACTCTCAATAAAAAGGCTTTGGATGTGTACTCGATTGAAGTTTTGAAGAAATAAAAATAACACGAGAGGAAGCAATATGTATGCTTTATTGCAAAGAATATAGCTGAACTTTTGAAAAAAATTGATGACGAAAAGGAATTAGATGTTTGCTATGAAAACTAATCCTTTAAAACCAGCACTTATTCTACTTTTTAGAATTTTTACTGAACCTCATCACTTTAAGAGATATAAGTCAAAAAATGACAAATAAGCTTAATGATACTCAGGAAAGGTTTAAAACGAAAAGTTTACTATATAGCTATAGTGTTAAATTTAATATAACAAAAAACAACAACCAATGTTTATCACAATTTATTACTTAATATATGCTAAAATTGAGAAGTACTTGCTACATTCAGCTCATTAAAATAGAATGGGGATGTTAACTTAAATAGAAGGGAGTGAATCAATTGGGAGGTAAATTTAACGGTTATGAAGTATAAAACAATATTTTTTTTATGTTGTTACGCCTTTTTAATTTCCATTGAGGGTAACACCAACTTTCAAAAACATATAAATACCCCTTTCAAAAACATCATAAATAAATCTTCAATCAAGTTCTTACTTAAAATAAGTTTACTAGTATTCACTCTTTGGTTTTATTGTTATCCTATTCAAATACCTTCATTGTTTAATTTTCCTTTGTATACAATTACATCGCTAAAGTTATCTCTCTAAGGATTCATTATTGATACTACTACCAAAGGTCATAGCTTTTATTCTTTTTATTTCTTTGTGAAGTTTATTATATTTCCCACTCTCATTCATATTGATAGTTATCCCTTTGTTTAATAATAAATTTGACGATACTACTTTCTTGAAGACTAGTCGTAAAATATCATCTTTCATAAATAAAACATACTTGAGTCTTTTCAAGTTGACAACTATACAATTTGGTGCTCACATTTTCTCAAACCTTTTTATTAATTGTATCTTTATTTTACTTTTAATAACTTCTTTCCAAACCATACACTAAGTTTATCCTAGCTGTATTAATGTTTTTGATCTTTGACGTGGTGTTTCTCTACTATTAAAGGACGATAATGTCTTGATATATTATCGAGTATATGGCTTCTTTCAAATTCTACTGCATCGCAAATATATGGGAAACGGTCAATTACTATTTTCTCAATTGCATCATTATCCCTATAAAAAACAAACGTAATACGCACTTATCAAAAGCTTTAATCCAAAAAAATTACTTTATGAATTGTTGAACCTTTAATGGGTCAGTAAAGAGGCCAGTATAGTTGTTAAAAGTTGTTTGTTCGTGGTTAAAGAAAAAGAAGTTCGATAAAGATAAAAAGAGTTTCGTGAGCACCAGTTTCTGTTGACAAGTAGAACGACTTGATAAAGTAAAGTAAAAATAAGAAAATAGAGTTTTTAAAAGTATTTATATGATTTCTAATTTTTAATATTTTTACGAAAACTGAGTTTTTAAAGGAGCATCCTCGTCAAGAAGCATCGTCGTTGAGAAGGATGGTCGTTGAGCACACAAGCGTCCCAAAATTATTCAAAAAAGCGGGCGGTGTTTTCAAACTTCCGGTAAATTGAGAGTGGAAGCACAGTAATTGATTTATTTTATTCTGAAAGGTTAATGAACATAAGTGCTTCAAAACACTGAAAGACTTTATCCATGTTTGGAAACATATAAAGGTTGTTTGCTCCAGCTCTTTCTGGAAATATGAGTGTTTGGTTCATTAATGCATTGATTTTTATTGCCGAAGACCGGTCATAATTACACTAGCTTGCGCTTTTTTAAAAAAAAAACTGACAGAGTATGGTTATTTATTTATCAAAGAAAAATGGAATGACCGTAAGCAAACCATCAAATATATCCATGATTAGTTGATAAGATGGTATATGCTCATATCACTTGTATTATATTCATTTTTCTATTATACGAATTATAAAACAAATTTTGCGATATAATTTTTTTTTTAAAACCTTAAAGCTTTTTGAGCAGTTTTATGTTCATTTTCAAGAATAATTATGTTTCCTATAGACTCTTCCAGAAGATTCTAAAAGAACAATAGTAGTTAGATTCACATGCTTCTATTGTTGAAATTTATCTTACTTTTAATAACCAGTAGAACTTTAATAATTTTGGTAATGCCTCCTCCTTATTCTCATACTCTGGTTCAATTTCAAGACGACTCTCCAAGTAAAGCTCATAAGGTGGACCATTTGCTTCTTGAATATATTTCAAACTCCAAAGGTAAAGTGTTTTACCTATATATATATTTTTTTTAAAAAAAAAAGAGTTAGTACCTTAATATATTTACACAACCATTTCCTAAAAAAAAAATTGCTTGTGTATATTTAGTGATGTATGTATGTATATACCTGCTGCATGTAAGAAAAAGACTTTTATTTTGGCAAACGTTTTTACAGATCCATAAGTACATTTTTTGGGAATTGTTCGCAACATGGTTACTGCACCAATAACACTTTTATGATGACCAAAGAATTTTTTTGTCCTATCCGTGCTACCAAAGCAAGACGAACTTTCCAAAACAAGTATCTCCAACTGTTTTATACCATAGAGTCTAATGATACCGTTAGCTTTATAAAGAGTATCTCCAAATGCACTATTCAGCTGTTGTATCATTGCCGCCTTTAATGAAGCTAAACCTGCTATAAATTCTGGAAAAGCAGTTTCTTTACTCTCTGCCACTGATCTTGCCACAGCTTTTAAAAAAGGGTATATCAGAAGATCGTTAAATGTTCCTTCTCCGTCTTGCAAATCCTGGCGAGATGAATATTAAAGATAGTAACTATAAGAAGCAAATTGGTATAAAAAAACTGATATTTTATAATTCACAAATTCTTACCAAGCTCTGAAAATATCTTCGAAAAAAACGGATAAATGTCTCTGATCTGTATTAAGTTTTTTGGACATATCTAGCATATCAATTAATTCTTTCTATAGATACAGTGATATCAGTACAAAAAAAAAAAAAAAAAAACAAACTTACGCTGTCAATCACATTATTAATATCGTCTCGAATTTCGATAGGAATTGCTGGTCCTTCTTCCGGAAAAGTTAAATTTCTGCAGAACAGCTCATCATCCCTGTCTGGTTTTGGTGATATGCCCTTGCTAACTAGGATACCTTTATTATATTCTAAGCTATATATATTTACCAATGGTGAGTACTTAGTATCTTAAAATTCGTACTTTCTTTTTACGGACCTATAATAATATGCTTTTCTTGCATCCTTTTTATTACGTAAAAATTGAGACCAGTAGTTTATCGAATGAGCATTTTTTGAAATCAATTCAGAAAGATTCACAATATCTAATTTTTCTGTCTTCTTTGCTATTAATTGATAATTGTCTCCCGTATCAAGTTTACGTTTGCCATTACTGTTAATCCCGCTGCTGTCGTTACCACTGTCGCTGGCAAGAGGGTTCATAACTCTGATACGTTGCTAACATAAAAGAATCAAATCAGTTCACGGGAGGGGGGGGGGTTTGGTTGGTAAAAAGGTACTTTACAGCGTCTTTTAATAAGTCTGAAGCATATTCTTTAATCTCTTGAGGCGCTTGCAGTGAAACGATCCAGTTAACAGAGTTTAAATATTCTGTTATTACTTCTTGGAAAGATTTCGATTGATTGAGCTCTTTATTAAATTGGACATAATTGTTAAAGCACCAGTTCTTTGGTGGTTGAGAAAAGAAAAAACCACGTTCGCCTAAAGCTTTATAAAGCTGAAAATCTGAATTCTCAACGTTCTTCGACATTGAGAGTAAAAGAGAGCGGAGATGTGTACCTTTCTTTTTCTGACAGCACTTTTTGACAAAGCAATCAGCAACTTCTATTAAGACTCCGGATAGTTCTTAAAAAAATCTGCTGTTTTAATTTTTTTATTCTGTATCTTTTTCTGATTTATCAACATGCAAAGACTCAACTTTGGTTTAAATCTTCAAAAGAAGAAAGCAGCAACTGGACCTATGCGTCGTGCTAATGCATTTGGTGACGAAAGTGACGATGACGAGGAAGAAGAAGTAGTAGTAGAAGAGACAAAAGGAAAGAAATCAAATAAAAAAGCAAAAGCACAAGTGAATCGACAGCTCTCTAGCTATAATACCATGACCAAAAAAATTGCACAAGAACAAGCAAAAGCTTTAGAAGAAGACCCAAACATTTTTGATTACGACGCTGTCTATGACGATTTAAAGGAAGTCGAAAAGAAGAAGAAAGAGGCGGTGAAGCCTACCGACAAGAAAGCAAAATATATTACGGGGTTATTAGAGATGGCTGAAATTAGAAAGCGCGATCGTGTGCTTGCAGAGGAAAAGAAGGTGGCAAGAGAAAGAGAAGAAGAAGGTGATGAGTTTGCAGATAAAGATGTTTTTGTGACAGAAGCGTAAGTTGGGGAGTATATATGAGTACATAATATTTTGGTTTTAACATATATGCATATAGGTTTAAGAAACAAAAGGAAGAATTAGAACGTATTGAAAGAGAAGAAAAGGCACGAGAGACAATAGCAAATAAAACAAGAGGCATGGATTCATTCTATAAGCAAGTGCTTGAAAAGAAGGAAGCAGAACATCAAGCTATGATGAAGGCAATTGCTGAAAAAAACAAAAATAGAAAGAATAATACAACAGCAGATACATCGACAAAAGAAATAGATACAGAAGAGGCTTTAATGAAATTAGCAGAAAAAGAAGGAAAAGAAGTGATGGTGAACGATAATAACGAGATTGTAGATAAAAGACAATTATTAGGTGCAGGTTTAAATGTCAAACCCAAATTTGGTACGTTAGGCTCTTTAGCCTCTTCAGATGATCGTATTAAGGAAAGAATGGATGAATATGAAGAATATAAACGTAAAAAGGTAGAGGAATATGAAGCAAAGCGAAAGCAAGGAAAGAATAACGATGAACGTGAACGCATGAGTAAAGAAATGGAAAGACAATTAATGGAAACTAAGAGAAAAGAGAAGGAGGAAGAAGAAAGAAAACAAAAAGAATTTGAAGAAAAGGTCACTGTAAAGCGTACCACTGAAGATGTTGCAATGAGCGCAAGAGAACGTTATTTGGCAAGAAAGAAACAAAAATTAGAAGAAGAAAAAAAGAAATAACAGTAATAATAATAATAAAAAAAATGTATATATTCGTTGTTATTTATGATTCAGCTTCTTTAAGGATAGCATGATAATTAGCTGTATTGCGTTTTAAAATATCCATGACAGGTCCTAATAATCTAGTAAAAGCTGCTTTACCCAATGTAACACATTTAAGATCTCCTTTAGCGACAACAGAAGCTGCTCTTGGCTTATCTGTTAACAATGCAAGTTCTATATGTAAATTTTTGTTAGATGAAAATTAAATTTATTTTGCATCTGTCTATCATATTTACCTCCAAAGTAATCTCCCTTTTTCAATTTATTTACCAACTGCTCTTTCTTGCCGTCATGTTTATAAAACAAGGCTTCACCTTGTTCTATTAAATAGAAACTATCGCCCGTGTCACCTTCCTTCAAAACCACATCACCTTCCTTAAATTGCACGGGTTCCAGTGCATCAGCAATTTTATGAATCTCTGGCAATTCAAGTGATTTAAAGAGCGGTACATCCTCCAAGAATTTTTCATGCATTTTACGTTTCTTTGCATTATGTTCCATCAAGATAGACCTAAATGATATTCTATCGAGAGCCCATAGGGTGACATCTGAAGTCGCCTTGAGGGTGGCAGCCCGAGGAGCATTATACATCAAAGCGAGCTCACCAAAGCTTCCACCCCGTTGATAGCTCGTGACCTTGATATCGTTCACAAAGCAATCGACCTCACCACTGGAGACGATATAAAAAAAGTCCCCGACTGCGCCCTGTTCAATAATGGTTTCACCCGTATGAAATTTCTTTTCCTCCATGGCATCCATCACTTGTCTACACTGACTCTCTTCCAATGATTTGAATAAAAAGTGTGAACGTAGGGATTCATTAATCATGTTCATTTCAGATTCTGATTTAGGGATCTTTTTCTGTAGTATTGAACCTAATTTTACCACACAGGGTTGCATTGATTCAGCACTCACGGATACTCGACGGTTACGGTATCGCGCGGATTGAAAGTTTGGTAAATCATCTGAAACAGAGTCTTGTTCTTCTTCTCCAATGGTTGCTACAGCTTCTGTGGGTGCAAATGTAGTAGCATCTTGCATAAATACATCCTGTTGGTGATGGACTAAATATATGTTAAATCTAAACAAAAAAAACCTCCCCTCCCCCCTTTGTGTGCGTGTGTGTGTGTGTTCTTTTATATATACCTGGTGCAAATGTAGGGTTTCTATGATGTGCCCTCTCCTCTGCTAACTTTTTTTCGAAAAAATCAAAACAAAACTGAAGTATATCATCAGGATAATGAGTAGAGACTTGTTCATTCAGCTCACTAATGAGATTATTATACTCTTGCGGTTTTGTACTGTGAGTAGAAAATGGATGTATACTACTATCAGGCATTTATTATATAAGTATCTTTTTTTTTTATTAAAGTGGGAGAAAGTAAAAAGAAAAAAAAAAAAAAAAAAGAAAGAAAGAGAAAAAGAGGATAAAATAAATCGAACTCGGACAATTTTATGTTTATACCATCCTAGCAATAAGAAGTTAAAATAATTATAAAACCTTACCAATATACAAACTTACTTTGGTAATTCAAATTTCTCACCTTTTAAAACCCTAAAAAATAAAAAATAAAATTATATAAACTAGAATAAAATCAAAATTTTAGTAAATACTTACTTGTGGTAATAGATATAAAAGAAATCACTATATAAAGCAGTTTGGACAAGACCAGCAACCCAAGCAATCCAATCTGTATGTCCTTCATCCAAATATCTGTAGACCCAATTAAACAGATATAATCCTCTATATGCACCTAGAGCAAATAAATAATGGGTTGTGATCGTTTCCGCTTCACCTGTTCTTTGCAACATGAACAATTGTGGTAAAATAGCTACAGATTCTAACCAAATTGAAAAACTCCATAGAATCTATACACAGTTTTTTTTTTTATTTAGATATACACATATACCCGCTTTTTCTTTTATATTACCTCTATCACCGTATAAACATATGTAGATGCTAAACCCAAGATAGCAGATCCTACCAAAAGATACTCAATTCGAAACGTATCTAGACCAGCATCATATGTTGCTTTATACTTGAAACGCATCAGGTAGAGTATATACAGTGATGACACAATAAAGAATATCTTCATCACCGTGTTATAAATTGAGACTCTCTTGATCACCAAATCCAAATAACGAGTTATAAACACAACAGCATATAAAAGTTGTGTCTTGAATGAAATGCCTATAAGGTATTTATCATAAATTACCTCTCTCTTTTTTTTTTTTTATTTTCATTTGCATTTATCTCACTTACCAACACATGAACGTGTCTTTCTTATTTTCAGCAATAAGATAAAAATTGACGCTAAATGCATCAAATCTGCTGCAAGTCGAAATAAATTCATTCCTTTAAATTATACAGAAAAAAAAAAGAAGAACAAAAGAAAAGAGAAGAAAAAAAGAGTAAGATACTATCCAAGGAGCGTAAGAGATCAATATAAAAGAGAGAGAGAGAGAGAGAGTGAGAGAGAAAGATAAAAGTGACTTGTTGAAAACGTAACTAAAAAAGATTGATATATAGGAGTGAAAAAGTTTCTCTAATAATATTTGTGTGTGAAAGAGGTCGTCCCGTTCAAACTAAAAGCAGGTACGAATTAATAAGGTAAATTATTCAAGTGTTGTAATGTAACCATATTTGTCATAAATAAATAAACAAATATGCATAACAACCCCCCCCCCCTCCCTTCTCTCCTTGTGTGGTTTGCCTTTTTTATCAGGAGATATCAACCCATTTAATAAATTTGCCAAATGCACATTCTATAAGTTTCCCGAAGCAATGTAGAATAACTATTGTCTCAGGTACGTCATTTGTGTTTAGTGATAGTGTATATATAAAACTCTGGAAAGGTTGTTGATGAAACAAAATTCAACATTCTCTAGTTCATAGCTTCCTAATAATAAATTACAGTGTACAGATCAGCGCTCATACATGTGTTTACACAACATGACATACCCACTAAATAAATAAATTCAATATTTTTTTTTTTTTTCCTTTTCAATGTAAAATTAAATAAAATAGAGCTTCAAACAAATATTCAAAAATAATCATTTTCCTGTTTTATTGTTGAATGACCATTGAACTACCCTGTTTTTTTTTTGAAAAATAAAAAACCTTGGCATTCAATTGTATGCTTTTTTCTCGCAATTGAAAAATCTATAAACGCTCAATCGACCTGTTTTTTTTTCCTTCAACTGATCCACAAGAAAAATAAAAAAAAAGGTCATTTGCTTAAAATAAGGCTTTATCTTTTTACGTACACGAACACCACTTTTGTTTCGCTTATGAAGAAGAGCTTGCATGTGTATTAACATACTATATTCTTTTTTTCCGAACAATAAGAGTTATTTGACAGATCTATTATATGTCGAATGTCAACCTTTTGGCTCGATTTCTAATTCATCTTTTGCCACACTTTACATGTTGAAAGCTGTCATAAGAAATAAGATGATGTATTATTAAGGAGGTCTCAATTTATTTTAGTAAAATTAGACGTTTTTGTTTTGTTTTTTTTTTTTATCTAAGAGCTTCCCAAACTCATACATTATGATCACGTTTTGTAGGTGTTTTCACACACACATATACCAAATAACTTTCTTGTTTTTTCTCTCACTTTATTGTAATAAATATGCAGAAAAAAAAAAAGACCAGCATTGGTGTAACGTAAATGATTTTTTAAATTATGAGAAAAAGATCGCAGGTGTATATCTTTGGGAAAAAAAAATTTAGAGTGTACAAAAAGATTGCCACGAATGTTAAAGATCGACGGTAAACATTTTAGCTTTATTTTTTATTATTATTACTCCAGATAATTTTAAATAAAAGAACATTTCTTATTACTGCAAGTTTTGAATTGAATGAACACTAGATATTCGCCAATATAAAAACTAATAGATACAACCGACTTTTTTCTGCTCTTTTTTTTTTATATATAAAAGAGGTAATCATTGGCAGGTGTACAGTGGACCTAAAAATACATTTCTCAGGTGTTTTAAAATCATGGTGTAACATTTCCTCCTCCTTCTCTTTTTATTTTTTATAATCTCTCGGAAGGATTAGAACCATTGAAGTTGTGTTTTTTTTAATCATAAGGTCGAACCGCCAAAACATTATTTATCACTGTGTGATATATATTACATCGACTATGAAAGAGCACTACAATCAGGTTTCCTTTTTTTTTTTTTTTTTTTTTGACCCAGGTGAGAAAAATTTAAAGAAGCGAAATTAATGTTTCTTTTAAAGGTGGCTTCTTCCAATTACATAATTGAACGTATATTAATTTACATGAAACAAGATAGAGGGAAGCGAATGTTAAATATAGTGTATATTGGCAAGAAGTAAATAAGCAATATCTGTTATTAGAAGAAGAGAAAAAAAAAAAAAAGAAAGAGGAAGAGGGGGGAATTATTTATTAATGGGATATTTTTTTTTAACGTGCATTGTTATTGTAGTTCTCGGAAGAGCGCAAGATCTTTTCACTTTTCGATCGTAATAAAGTTGTTTTTCTACTGATGGTATTAATCATACTACCGTTAGGTGTTGTATTTGGTTGTTGATGAAGATAGACTCCATCTTTATAATGTTGACGATAAAATTCTCGGTCTATAATACATGTATCATCATTAATGATCTATTTGTTCTATAGTAGTAAATGTAGTTTTTTTTTTTTACCTTTTTGTTCAAAATCTGGTGAGGTAACAGGTCGACGTTTTGTATATTTCTCTATTCTCCACATCTCTACACTCGATTTTATTTTTTCAATGAATCCCATAATACTGTTTTTAGAAGAAGGATATAAGTTATTTGTTTATATGATTTAATTGACATGTATTTTGTTACTACTTTTTTGTTTTTTTTAGAAAGGAAAGGAAATAAACTTTATGTAAAAGAAAAGAATGGATAAGATATATATAATCTCTGGGAAATAAAGAGAGAGAGAGAGAGAGAGAGAGAAAAAGTGAAAAAAGGAAAAAAAAAAAGAGAGAGAATAGTAATTTAAAACAGTTTTTTTTTTGTCCTACTGTACAAGAAAGCTTAACAAAAAAACATGCGTGCGCGGATATCCAATATTTTAAGGTCTTTCATTTGATCGACTTAATAAAAATCTACCCAAGTATGCAAGTGGGTCTGAAGGTCTAAATAACAAACTTTGTTTTTTAACCCAATGAATTCAATTACGCTGTGTATATATTTTTTTTTCATTTACCTCTCTGTAGCTAATAATTTTAATCCTTCTAATAAAGTAGGTACCACGGTAGAATCGAGATAAGATCGAGGTGTGGATCCATCGGAATATTTAGTCGATGTTGTATTTAATTTCACATCGTTGGCTTCATTGTTCTTTGTAGTGTATTGACTGTAACTCGATTCTTGTACAAACTTATATACATGTTAGTTATCTTTCAGGAACAAAAAAAAAAAAAAAAGAGTAATACCTCTTGCTTAATGTTTGAATCGGATTGTTGTGTAATGGAAGAGTAACTACTTGATTCCATATAGCTTTTACATACAGAAATATATTAATTTCCAAGGTACTTTGTGTTCAATGTTTCAAAAGTAATACCTTTGTTGGTTATTTGACATAATGTGATATATACGTGATAAGAAAAAGAACGAATATATTTTTTCAGTTCTGAAAAATAAAGAGAAAAACACACAGTAGTCACTTTTTTATTTGATTTTTTTTTTATTTCTTTTAATATACAAGATGAACAAGTTGATAACGAATAAAGAACGCCAATAAACTAGCAACAGACTGAATGATCAACACAGCAACCGTTGTATTTCTTTCTGACATTGGTCCAAAATAAGCCAAGACCAAATTCACCAAAGTCAGATTATTACACTCACGAATTCTACCTTGTCCATCATACGCCTGTACCTTTAAAAGTCCCAACCCATTCAAGATATTCAAAGCCCATCGACCTAACCTACTCAACGGTTTCTGCTTATCATCAAATCGTACTGTAGAACACATCAACAACCCTGTCTCGGCATCCAACCTCGGCATCCGATGTCTTGGACACTCCACCAACCGAAACAATTGAGGACACGAGTAAATGAAATTAAATATCTGAGGCAAGAAGAATAACAATAAAGTCTTGGAGAAATGACCCAGGATACCTACTACTGCTAATGTCATGCCTGCAAAATAACAAAATGTATCTCCTACAAATAACTGAGCAGGAAACCAGTTATGGTAAGCTAATCCACTCGTAACACCTACAAACGGTATCATAAAGTACAAGCTGAATAAATGTGCTTCAACACTGGATCGATCTGGGTTATTGAAAATATAGAGTAAATCGTTGAGGATGACTGAGATAGCTATGATGAGTGATTGACCTGCTTCGATCCCGTTGATGCCTGCCAAGATGTTGATACTATGTGTACAAAAGATGATTAACATGGCCATATAAACGTAATATAACGGACCTACATGGTTTTTAGTAACTCATCATATTCTCTCTATTATTTTTTTTTATACCTAAATCGACTAATTCACCTAAATAAGATCTTAATTGAATTGGCATGACTACATAAGTCACACCTTTATTGGTATAATAAAAAATCATTAATGGAATTCCTGCAATTGCAGGAAACCAAACTTTGTACCTCCACCTCACATCCAATACATCATCTGCAAAACCTAATAATATCATGGATTGAATTGCTAGAATGGCTGATAATATCTCACCCAACTAAAAAAAAAGAAAAATAATGTTAATTAACCCTGAGAGAGAGATATATATACACTTGTATTTTGTTTTTTCTACCTTATTATATGGAAAAGTACCTAAATGTGGATCCTGTTCATGAACTACATGAGCTCCTTCAAACCAGTTGATAAAAGGAAACGGGATGAACAAAAATAAAGTGATCAGGTAAATGATGGCAGCTGGTAATCCCAACGTCTCTGGTCTAAATTAGTTATATACATTAGATTTTGATTCGTGGTTGGAAAAGTATCAATATATATAAAAGATAGGAGATTTTTTTTTTTGTTTTGTTTACAGTAGTGGTTTTGTTGGTTTTAATAGATCGCGTCCAGATAGATTGGCTTTTATAAAAGCTTCTTTTAATTTAGGTAAAGTAGTAAAAGTACAAGCACCAGCCAAGAGAGACATGATGATGGAGACGATGAGTGTTGTATGTTCTCCTCCTCTTGATCCAATGGCAACGGCTAAACCTGCCATACCCATCGTGACCAAGGCAACACTCATAATGTTATAAAGATGGAAAGACAGAAAAGAGAATTATCTTTTTGTGAACTCCTCCCCAAACACTCAAAAAGGAAATAAAACGTTTGATGATGAAATTAGTGCTTCGTTTTTTTTTTCATAGTCCGTACATAATAATAGAAGCAAAAAGTGAAAAGCTTATTATTTGTACCACTCTACTTTTCTTCGCACTCTCATTTTTTAGTGTGTAAACAAAAAAGAATAATGAAAATGAAGAAAAATATTTTAAGCACGTTCCTCCCCTCGTTCTCTCTCTTATTATAACATATTCAAGAAGAAAATATGTGTATGTATAATGGTGGCAAAGAATGAAAAACGTTTTTTTTTTTTTTTTTTACTAATCAAACCAATGATTTAAAAGTAGTCTGAAACTACATATACACATTACACACACACTGACAAAGAGAAGAGGACGTTTTAATCTAATTTTTTATGGGAAAAAAGAGAGAGAAAGGACCGTTCCGATTGGAATCATTCCCCAAAAAAAAAAAAAAAATAGTTTCATCCCTCCGAGAAAAGCATTTTCTTTGTTCACGTATAAAGAAAAAACATGTCACTTTATATAGTAACTTTTATCTACACTCCTTATTTGGAAGTAATTAACTTTCAGGAGATAAAAAGTTTATATTTTATTCAAAAAAAAAAAAGCGAAAAAAAGAAGAAGTGAGAAATGAAAAAAAAAGAGTTTTTGTGTGTGTGTGTGTGTGTGTTTACATGGCTGGGGTAGTCGCGTTATCCCACCACCAAAATGATTTATCAGTAGTTGAGCTATTGATTAAAGCAGATTGGATTAATACATCATATAAATCTTCAATATAAGAAGTAGTAGATGAATTTAAATTAGAATGAGAGGTAGTAGATGATGGATAAGATGAAGAAGATGCAATTGATATAGTAGATGTAGAAGATGGCGATGATTTGATTGTTGTTGTTGTTGTTGTTGATGATGATGATGAGGAATAATCACGATCATTGGTTGATACAATATATTGTACAACATGATATAAAAACTGACCTACCAAATAATCCAAATATTCATTTCGTTTAGGTTGAGAAAGAATAGCTTGATAATCCCAAGAAGGCATGATAGCATTTGATACAAGTATATAATTATCTTGTTGACGATAACTATCCGTTGCTTTTGTACCCATAATACTAATATCTTTATTTAAATTGGGTTTAGGTAAAGAAGTTCTTTGTTGTTGTTGTTGTTGCTGCTGTTGTTGCTGTTGTTGTAATGATTGGTTTTGTCTCTTTAATGTATCCATTTCTTTACGTAGTTTTTTATTTTCTTCTTCTACTTTTACTAGTTTTTCTTTTAATGCTTCTGCTGCCATCTTGTGATCATTGACTTGTCCTTCCAAAGTTGAGATATATTCTAAATAGATTTGATAAAATATTAGAATCTTTTCTATCATCATGTTAAATAAAATATACTTTACCCTTTCTTCTCACTCTAAAGTTTCTGGCAGAGAGTTTATTACGAAGTTGACGACGTTCTTTTGGTGTCAATCTTTTTAAATCAATACCATCTGCTTCAGCATACGCTTCTAATGAAATAGATTCATCTGGCATAGAAGCAAGTGAATCTCTTCTTGCCGTAGTAGTAGTAGTAGTAGTAGTAGTAGTAGTATTACTTTTCTGTGATGGAGATGATGTAGTAGTAGCAGTGGTGGTATTGACTACACCAGGAGCAGTATCAGCAGCAGCAGCAGCAGCAGCAGCAGCAGCAGCAGGAACAATGGAGGCATCAGCGGCAGGAGTGACAACAGTAGGAATTACAACCGAATTCATTTGTTTTGATATAGTTTCTAATGTAGTAGCATTTTCTATTGCAGTAATTTCACTTGTTGCAACAGTTGTAGGGGGAAGATTATATAGCGGATGAGTTGTTGTAGTTGTAGTTGTAGTGGTAGTATTTGTAATAGATGGCGCAGCAGCTACAACAATTGTTTCATTGATTAAAGTATCCATTGGTTGAAATAGAATAGGTTGTTCTACTTGTATTGTTTGTTGTTGTTGTTGTTCACGTAAAGCTAATTGTCTTTTTGCGATTTCAATAAGTTGTTTAATCTGTTCAGTAGTTGGCATAGTTGTTGTCATGGGTTCCATCTTGATCTCAGGTTCAATAATATTATTAGGTGGAGTTAAAGGTTGTTCTAATAAGAAATCAGGTTGATGATCAAAATAATATTCTGATGAGAATTCTGTGGTTGTATGAGTATCAACCCAATCCATATCAACAATATCTTCAAAGTTCATGATTTGATTAGTAATAAAGAAAAATAAAAAATTAAAAAAGAAAGAAAAAGAAAGTAAAAGAAAGAAAACGCGCAGTTGCTTTAATTTTTTTTTTTTTTTTTTTTTTTTAGGGGCATTATTCATCATGTGACTTTTCTATTTTTTTTTTTGTGGGAAAAACTTATTGCTTGAATTGCTTATTGAATTCTCGTCCAATCAACATACGTCTAATTTCACTTGTACCAGCACCAATTTCATACAATTTCGCATCACGCAAGATACGACCTGTTGGGTATTCGTTTGTGTATCCGTTACCACCTAAACATTGAATAGCATCTAAAGCCACTTCAGTTGCTCTTTCTGCAGAGTACAATATTGCGCCTGCACAATCTTTGTTACTAATATTGCCTTGATCACATGCTCGACCTACAGCGTATACGTATGCACGAGATGCATTCATTTTCGTATACATATCAGCAAGCTTGCCTTGCATCAACTATTAAAAAAAAAAAAAACTTAGCTTCTATGTATATATATATATATATATGTTATTTTAAATTACCTGGAATTCACCAATGGGGACACCAAATTGCTTACGTTCATGGACATAAGGTACGGTTACATCTAAAGCGGATTGCATTAAGCTGGATAAAATTTAGTTTTCGTTATCTCCTTTTTTTTATTATTGTTATCTTTTTACCCTAATGGTCCACCAGAGAGTACAAGACGTTCAAGATCTAAACCGCTCATTAACACGTAAACTCCCTTATTGACTTCACCCAAGACATTTTCAACTATATATATATATAAAGTTAGTTTTTACCTTTGTTATACATCCTTTCTCTCTCTCTCCTAAACTTACCAGGAACTTCACAGTTATCAAAAATTAATTCACAAGTGTTGGAACCACGCATACCCAACTTATCAAATTTAGGACCAACAGAGAAACCCTTAAAGTTCTATATTATAATACACGTTAAATACACATATCCTTTTTTTTTACCAGTTTAACAACTTATTTACCTTTTCAATCAAGAATGCAGTAATTCCTTTAGGACCAGCATCAGGATTCGTCTTTGCATAAACAACCAAGACATCCGCATCAGGACCATTGGTAATCCAAAACTTATTACCATTCAACACATATCGATCTTCCTTCTTATCCGCACGTAAACTCATACTCACCACATCCGACCCAGACCCAGGTTCAGACATAGCTAAAGCACCTACATGATCTCCCGAGATCAACTTTGGTAAATATTTTTCTTTTTGTTCCTTGGTACCATTACGCGTGATTTGATTCACACACAAGTTGGAATGTGCACCATAACTGAGTGCAACAGATCCACTGGCACGACTGATTTCTTCCATCACCAGTGTATGTTCAAAGTAACCTAAACCAAGACCACCGTATTCTTGAGGTGCGGTTACACCCAAGAGTCCCATCTCACCAAATTTCTTCCACATGTCCATAGGAAACTCGTTGTCACGGTCGATGGATGCTGCACGAGGTAAGAGCTCGGTGTTGGCCCAGTCGTGGACTGCTTCACGAAGTTCTTCTTGTTGAGGTGTTAAACCTGCAATAGCTGAGTTGTAGGTAGAGAGGCATCGAACGGCAGGAGTAAGTGTATTACGGCGAACGGAGGTCTATGTGTGTAGATTGGATTTAGATTATATATATATATATATATATATATATTTCTATATAGTAAAAAAATACTTACGTTAAATACACTTTTAGCTACTCGAGACAACATATTGATAAAAAATTAAATAAATGACAAAAAAAAAAGAGAGAGAAAAAAAGAAGTCGTGTGAAAAAATATCAAACTTATATTCAAATCACCTACTTAATTTCCCACGCATATTTCTGAGTTTTATTACACTAGTAGTAATTTTCAATTGTCCCTTTTTATGATTGTACCAAATATCTGATTTTTTTTTAGCATAAATATAGATCCCGTATTCGTTAGACCAAGTCAGCTATTAGTTACTTTGAGAAGATGACATGTTATCTTAACAGGTACATACTGTAGCAAACGAGTTTTTTTTTTTTTTTTTTTTTTCCTTTCTTCAACGAGGAGATGTCATAAATGGTATATAAAAACTAAGTGCTATCACAGACATAATTTATACATAGTTAGCATGCATCTTCTTCCTTGCCACTACTGTATCTTAATATATTGATTACATATATACAAGAATTTTTATCATAAAAAAAAAGAACAACTTGTAACTTTATCACAAAAAAGCAATGATTCATTATACCGAGTAAATCTTAAAATAGGTTTCCAAAAAAAAACAAAATATTCTTTCTAAATACTATAATACACTATTGGAAATAAAACATCATTGGGTCTCTCCTTATACATAGGATGCCAGATGGTGCTAAAAGTAGGTGAGTTTGAGATGACATTATTCACAACTTCCTTGTATGTAAGTACAATGTATTTTTTTTTTCGGGAGAAAAAAGATACACGCGCACAAGGTTTTTTGAGCTCACTACGTGCACTACTTTGCGCACCAAGTTTTTTTTTTTTTTCCTCATAATTAAACAGCACTTCAGATGAGATGTTAACGCAGTGTAGGTTTATTTTCGTGTTAAAAGTAGTTTAGGGCGTATAATAATATTCTCTAATTACATAAAAATAGTTATACTTTATTATATGACTTTTGTTATTGATTACGCCACAAAAATAAGTTTATTTAATCACTTTTAAATAATCACTTTTTTTTTTCTTTCTGCTTCTTTTTATCTTTATTTTTATGTCTTTTTTTTTTCACTTCAAAACATGAACCTCTATTTCCAATGCCATCTTGATGTCTGCTTTTATTACATACATTATCCAAATAAGAGCTCGTATCAAGAAATGAATAACTTTGAAACTTGCATAATACATGTTGCCAGTGGTAAGATTTATTTAATAAAGAGGTAATTCATAGTCTAATAAGTCTCAATAGCAAATAACCCTTTTTTGTTCAGATTGTATGTACTTGATAGAAAAAAAAATACTCTGGCCAAACCCATTAGTGGTGAGGTGACCGTCAGCGAGGGAAGCGAGTATAGGTCAGTTTGTAAAAAAAAAAAAAAATAGTAAATAAAGTATGCTTCTAACCAGATAGTCAAAATAGGCTATTATAACCCCAAAAAAATCCTCCAGAATGGATTCATGTAAACTTTTACCATAGTTTATCTGCGATCCACCTTACCAAACCAAGAAGAGAAGCAGTTGCGATTCTGGAAGAAGATCCTAAATTACTTGGTGCTACCTATATTGACTCACCAAAGGAGTACTACACAGTGACTCCTGGTCTCCGTGGGGGGTACTCAACAAACCAAAAGATGGTCTTGAATATCTCTGGAATACATCGTATCCAAATCATATCACCAATCTCGGTAAGATGGGGGCCAGTCTAAAAGAGGAAGCCATTGAAAAAAAGATCAACAGGCAAAAAGCGCATGACTTCTGAAGCAGGAGAATCATAAGAAGAAAGCAGCAAAAGAAGAACCATTGATATTGAAAGTAATGATGTTATGATACCCAAGCTCTGGTGTAAGCTCTGGTACGATCATCAAAAAAGGAGAAGAAGATACTTTATCCTAACACCAAGTATATTCATGGGTTCAAAATAGATATCAGACTGGTCGTCGATATTGATCTTGTTACTGGCGAGTGTGCCAAAAGTCATAATGATTCGAAGACAATACACGATGAGGACAAACTATTAAGAGAAGCAAAGGATGCATTAGATGGTATTATTCAAAATACTTGTAAACAAATGTCGTTTGATGCCGTATTATATCCAAATCCCTGGATTGAATTGCACTCTCTCTACAATGAAACTTGCAAAAAATGGTAAACACCGATACAGCTTCAACATTTTGGTATTCTTTTTGGTCCTTTGTGATGACAGAAAAATGTTCTATATCAAATACGAAGCCGACAGATGACAGTCTGAAAAGCCAAGCGTCTTCAATAAAATCAACAGTTCATCTGCAAAAGTCTGTAAGCCTTCTGTTGACAGCAATCTTGAATGACTACACATAATGAGAGCAAAAAGCTTGCATGGATCCGAGACATTCGGTAAACACCTTCAAAGGAACAAATCTCTCACACTCCTGTACATATGTTTACTACACCCCCCCCCAGATCCTGTATTCAGAAGCGGGCCAAATACATCAAGCGATGAAGACAAGTTTGGCTGGACCAAGTACAAGGAAGATGATTTCTATAATGTCTTCAGTAAAGAAAGGGCGAAAAAAAAAAATACTTACGACTAATAGATGCCAAGAAAAGTTTTTATATTTAAAATCTATATACTTTTTGGTATACTACCGTGCCATTAGTTATAAAAGTGCAATCCATCATATATATAGACAATTCATTGTATATATTCAATCCAATGCTCTTAACACTTAATAAGTTTGGTGGGAGTTCAGGCTGTAGAAAATTACCATGTTTAGTAATCCTGTACCATGAAGGAGTAAATTCGACAAATATAGAAAGTGTTAACCCACTTTTTTCAAGTAAGTGGTATTTAATGGCTCTCTTATTAAATAAAATAGATGATGACGATTATGAACAAGATTTGATCAACCTCTTGATCCATTTGTTCCCTAACCCCCCCCCCCCCTCAATGAATTTCTCTTGTGCAGCTTTACAAGATGGACTTTTTCAAAAAAAAAAGGATTCCCATCTTGTTAAATCAATAGATTGTTTTGCTTGTTTGTTTGCTTTATAAAATAAATAAAGTTTTTCTTAACAATCTAAAACATACAGGATACTGGTCGCCTAACCTTTTAATACATGACACTAACAAATTTATAATACACAATAAAAGTCGTTTTGTTAATTCCGCATCAAACAAAAATAAGTTGAAAATATTCCTGTTCCAACCTCGAACCTTTAAATAGGTTGAAAATAATTTAGCTTCATTCCTGTTTATGTCTCGAATTTTGAGCAAGCCAGCCATATTAATTTAGTTGTTGGACTGTGATGTATAGCCCAATATTTTAATTTTTTGTTGCGGAAGGAAAAAAATGATGGGCTGAATGGTGCTTTTATCTGCTATTGTATAACATTATATGACTATATTCTACTGTCCAACAACGGCTTTTGTCGTGTATTATAAATCTGTTAATGTCGTGTATTATAGATTCATTAATAGGCTGGTGTCACGCATTATAAACTTGTTAGTATCATGCATTATACACTTGTAAATGTTATGCATTAAATAATAGGCTGGCGTCATACATTAAAAGGTTAGGTGGCCAGTATCCTGTATGTTTTAGATTATTAAGAAAGTCTTTATTTATTCTATATTTCATCTTGTAAAGCAGCACGAGAGAAATTCATTGAGGGAGGGTGGGGGGGGGGTGATTAGGGAACAAATGGATCAAGAGGTTGATCAAATCTTGTTCATCATCATCTATTTTATTTAATACGCAAAAAATATAATAATGCATCAAAGCATTGGTCATTAAACGACTATGGTTCTAGCATATATGTATATATATATAATGAATTATCAAAAATATATCATAACGATATAAATAATTAATTGTTTCTTTTTACATGTATTATATACTATAGTAAACCTAATGGAATTTTAGGTAAAAAAAAAACCCCCATAAAGATAACAAGTTATTATTTGAGTTATGTACAAATTTCTATTCCTTTTTTTTATTTATTTTTTTAATTCATCCAAGAAAGCTTGTGCACCTTCAACAATAAGTTGATGTTCAAAAGAATGAATACGCTCTTCGAGATCTTGAAGCGAATCTGTTTCATAAATAGGCACTTCACGTTGAAGAATCACATCACCTCGATCTACGTCCGCAATCACTTTATGAACCATAATACCCGTATGTTTGATCTCACCCTTTTTAAAAGCTTCGTACGCACGATCAATCGCATGAGCGCCATCAAACTGTCCTGGTAAAGCAGGATGAAGGTTCATGACGTTGTTATCGAAGAACGACAAAAATTCAGGTGATAAAATATGCATCCAGCCCGCCAAAATGACAAGATCAGGTTTGTATTGTTCTTGAATTGTCTTGGCCACATGAATATCAAAATCTACACGCGTCTTTTTTTCGTCCTTGAACTTTTTTAAAGAAAATGTTTGGGTAGGAATATCTGCTTTCTTTGCACGTTCTAAACCGAAGGCGTTCTTGCGGTTGGAGATAACAGCAATAATTTTTCCTTTTAATTTTCCTTGCTGTGTCGCGTCGATTAAAGCCTGCAGGTTGGTGCCTGAACCTGAGATGAGTACAACTATAGTAGGCTGGCTTGACATTACAATCTACAAAGAAAATAGAGAAGAGAAGAAAGAAAAAATGTAATATTCACTTGAAATATCTACATCTAAAGATGAAACGGCCTTTTAATTAGATTCTATATGCTATGGCTCATCCTAGATGTGGCTTCGTTTTAAGCTATTTGGTTACAAACTCCTCCTTTTTTTGATGGAAAAATGTATTATCCATTCCTTCATTACTTTTATTAACCTGGTTCTACATGTATTTTACTAGAATAAAACCAGTTAAAATACTATCGCTAATGAAATGCTGAGAAACATGTTGTATCACTAGCGGAGCAATTTTTTTTTTAATATTCGGCAATACATCTTTGATTTGGTTAGCCAAGTACATTTAGATAGAAAGGTTTCGGCCGCTATTTACTTTTGGTTTTGTTGCTCGGAGAATGTTAAATGTATCTGTACTCTGGGATCACTTTTAATTAATTGACACAAGTAATACTTGTCACGGCAAGTTACTGAGACAGTATACTTTAACGAGCCACGCGGCCTAGTATATCATATGTTTTCACGTTTGTTGTGTTTTCATAACATATGTCATCAAACATGCAGCATTTTCGACTACAAAATAGGATTCATACCGAGAAAAAAAAAGTTTATTTAGAAGAGTACAAAACTTGTCCAACCCATTTCACGATCCTCCCATTCAAAGCCGTGTAATTGAATTAGAATACCAGATTCCTTTTGTTCGTTCGTGAATCTATATTCGATCCAGCAGGGCATTCTTGTTTGTCCTCCACCGCCTTTACGATCGGGTTCACCCAACATGGCAACAATTTCATGTGCTTGCATTTCTTTTTTTAAACCACATGGTAAATCCTTTGTTAATCGAAACGGAGCAAAACCGTCACGAGTTTGACCGTTGTAAACATCAATAGCGTCTAGAATAAGCTGGTTATTTTGATCTTGTTTAAAGCAAAACGATAAGCCCAAGGGCTTATAAGCGTGGTACACAAAATTTGACAATTTTGAGACACTAGGCTTTTGATCCGTCAATAACACATTTTGAAAGGCATGCGAAGTAGACTCTAATCCAATTAATTGATATAATGCGTTATCAATGGGTGTATCAATCGTCATTTTTTTTTCGACTATCAAAAAAAAAAAGGGTTTGAAAGGAAAAGATGGTTATTTTAGCGGAGATCGCAACATGAAATACAGTTTCGTTCCACATGATTCAAGCGTGTTATGCGTGCGTGTGTGAGGGTAAAAAAAATATAATATAATAATAATAATAATAAATAACAAGCTTGGTAAGAAACTAGAGAGAAAAAATATGTCAATATCGGCTTCTTCCCTATTACTGTAACTTGTAACCACCGCACACAAAGAAAATAAAAATTAAAATCTTGTGAGTACATACTTAAATCACGATAGCATTTAATTTCATTTTACTGTCAAAAAATAAATGTAGAAAAGATAACAAAGGAACTCTTTCCTCTAATGACTATAAGTTATAGTTGTTGTATTTATATTAAAAGTCCTTTTCAGGAAACTACGGAATTGGTTCACATTGTATTCAAATGGTCTCCATATTGAATCTATAAATTTCTAGTACAAATCGGCTTAGACACCAGCAGTAAAGAAGTTTTAATCCCATTTTTTTTGTACCTGTTTTTATCTATAATTGTCGATTGGTTTTGAGAGATCAGCAGATTGACTTTTTTTTTCTTCTTCTAAAGTCACCCCCGTCTCCAGTTCCACGACTCCTTGACGTGTGACTATATATAAATATAAAATGATCAAATTGAGAAGCCCAAAGTGTGATTGACCACGCCATCTTTTCAAGCAATCGTTCCCCAATCTGTTTACAAAACTTACTCAGCAATCATTTGAGAGATAACAAGTTTTGCACAGAGCTAAATGCTTTGCCAATTCTATAAGAAAGTGTATATGTATATATTTCAATATTTAATTCCTTAGATGTCATGTCTTCTTGTTTCTTACAAGTTGAATGACGTATTTTATTGCCAAAGTTGTCCAATAACTCAATTATACCAGTCTAGACTTCCTTCTCGAATAATCTTTTTCATGTTAGTTCAATTATAAACATCATTTAGTAAGACTAACAAGTCCATTATGTTATAAAGAGAAAATATATATAGTTAATAATAATAATAAAAATTAACATTTTTTTCATAAATAAAAGGAAGACATAAATGATGTATATAGCTGAATATAAAATGAGCTTTTGTATACCCAAGTTACTATTATTATTTATGGCTTATATCCGAAATAATTGTAGTAAGTAGTACATATTTATGATCCATAATCAAAACACTCTATGTACTTCGCTATAATATTTCTTTTAGGCTTTCATTGTTTTTTTTTAAAAAAAAATGAATACAGCTACATCAAATAAAATGCATAGTATTTATAATATACATGCATTAAAATAATCGATATGAGAACTTAGCTATGAGTATTCAACAAATAATGGGGGTTGCGTATAGGCCATGTGCTTTACCTTTTAAAATAAAATCTCGATCCTAGAGTGTTATATTTGACTTTTTTTCTTATTTTAATATTACAAAAGTGTATTGTTCTTTAAAAGAATACAAATAACCGGTAGTGCGAAAGTCCTTTGAGAATTCCGTTTTCCTTCTCCTTCTTTTGTCATTTGGAAAACCGCCTTTGAACGGCTATTAACTTATTGTTTATAAGGAAACTTTAGAGTTTATCACTCAGGTGTATCCTGTTCGCTCTTGTAAAATATAAACAGCAAATTACCATAAATACTTATTAACTCCTATTTCATTGTTACAATGTAATTGTTTTATTCGTGTTGCCATCACTTGCATTTATGCAATTTTCTTTCTTCTTTTTGGCATATATGTGTTTTCTGGAATGTCACAATTGTTACATATAAACTCTGCTTTTATCAGGCGAATATGGTAAAGGGTGTATGTGCGGGACCATAAGTGGGCAGTTTAGTGAAAGAGCTGCTGTTACACAGTGTCGAAGCACTTCAACTTATTCTATTGGTAATGTTTCAAATGAATAGTAAATATTCAATCAAAAGACACATTAGGCACCACAAAAAAAAAAAAAAAAAAAAAAAAAAAAAAGAAAAAAAAAAGGTGGGAAATAAATACGCATTACATGAAGGAATATTGGTCGCTTTTCTTCTTTTCTTCTTCTTCCCATTTCTTATCTTTGTTATAAAAGAAACAGGATTGTTTTCTATATTATAATATAATTTGTATATATAAGTGATCAGAGTTAGTTATTACTAGATCAATATACACATTATCGTCTTTTTTCCCACTCTTTATTCCCTCTCCTTCCCCCCCCCCTTTTTTTTTATAAACCCATACCCATATTTCTAATATAATAATGTGAGTCATAACATGATCATTTGTTATTACAAAACTAACATATGTCCTATCTAGTGGACATAAATTTTAAGCAATTTTTTTTTTCGACATATTTTGGACATTTCGCAATCTTTAACTCATTGATTTTAATCATGACGAAAAGACCACAGCCATCAACTCAAGTTACTGGTGAACAAAATACATTTATTCAACACACAACACACCAGTCGTTAACTCCTGAAAGACAGCAAGAACAGACCATGACGGTACATATAAATATTTATTTACTCACACACAAAAATTAAAAACAATTCGATTATTATTATTATTATTATTAGCTTGAACCATTTTATGAGCGATTGATTGGAATATCTTTTGATAATAGTCCTAAAGCTATAGAATATTGCAGAGATTTATGTGCAGAATTTGGATTTACTGTGAAACAAGAAGCGAGTACACACAGAGTAAAAGAGAATAAAGATGTTAAAAATGGAAAGTTTATCCATGCTAATTTTTAAAGTATTATATTTTTAGAATATCTATGTTTATTGTTCTCGTGAAGGACTTCCTGATTCACTCCGTAATCCTAAAGCAAATCCACAACGTAAGAGACCTTCTAAAAGATGCGATTGCAAATGGCGAGTTGTATTATATGAAAATGAAGATCATTGGGAATTTAGAAAATCATTGAATCCTGAAGCAGGCAAACACAATCATGAATTAATGCGTCCTGAAGAGATCGAACGATCTTGGCCAAAAGAGGTCACTGCTTTAATTTGTGAGCTTGCACGTTCACGTATAACTACGCAAGATATCAGGAACCGTGTCCGAGGTCAATTTCCTAATATACACTGGAATGAGCGCCGCTTTTACAATAGACTTTCTGAAGAACGTCAAAAAATTAAGCAGAGGGATACAGCAGATAGAACACATCAATTAACTGAAATCTGGGGCAAAGTATGTATGGCAACTGCTGGAAACGATGATCTTTACCAATTTGTAAAACAAGAAATGTTGATGCTATTTCAATCAATATGTGAAACAGCTCAAATAAATCCTCAATGTTTTCCTTCTCCTTCCATTTTATTAAAGAGTGAGGAATGTAACAGTGAGCCAAGTTCTCCAACATCTACGGAACAAGATAGCCAAAGTACGGACGCTTACGACACAAATACTGATTATGAATCAAAACGGAAATCATCTTTTAGCCAAAAGTCAATAAAACATACTAGTAATAGAGGCTATATACTTGTCGAGATCCCAAAACAATTATATCACATAAAAGTTCATACCCAAAAACAACTTCATGAAGCTCAATTATTAAAAAATCAAAGAAGACCTAGAACTTATTCAGAAGACGCAAGTAGTCCGAATTTATCAGAACCACCTAGAAAACTATCAAGAAAAGGAAAAGAGCGATCAACATCAGAATGCGGACAATCATCTTACTCAAATAACAATGCTCAAGAAATATTACACTCCCCAACTCCAAATATTACTATTCCACGAAGACAAGATAATATGCAACAACTACAACAGCATCATAATCAACAGCAGCAACAACAACAACAGCATCATCAACATCAACATCAACATCATCAGCAACAACAACACCAGCAACAGCAAAACCAGCAGCAAATACAACCTGCCACAACGTTTGTGTATTATGAGGATAGAGGTATGCCAATGAATTCCTCACTTTCTGGTTATGTACATTCATCTTTCCAAAACAATTATAATATGAATTCTTCTCCAACAAGTACGCCTGGGTTTAACAACCAAGATCTATCATTCCAATTTGATTCTTCTATGAGCCGTAATACTGTAGAATCAAATGAAAATAAATCAAATCTTCACTCGGCGTTACAGTCTCATCAAAAGCCGTCTTCAAAGAAGTCTCCAAATAATTTAATACCTCAATCCCAACAATTATACTCTAATAGTAATACCAAACAAAAGCCATTGCCATCACCGGCACCGTCTACGCCACAACAGCAACATCGACAGCAACAACAAATACATATTATGTATGAATCAAATAAAGATAATAATATACGAGGAACCATCATAAATGACCCACAACAACAATCTTATCAACGTCAACAACAACAAAATATTTATATGAGGCAACCTAGTTCGCCTAATCAACATCATGTTACTAATAGTATAATACCCATGTATCAACAACAACAACTTCCTCCTGATGCATTAAGATTAAATAATATGCACCATCAAAATCCTCCTCCGCAATAAACTAATTTATTCTTGTTTTTTTTAAATCAAGTAAATTTTTATATATATGTCTTAACTTGAAGGAGGTTATACTTCATTTCTTTTCTTCTAACAAAAATTGTGAGTAAATAATAACAGCCGTCAATTAAAGCTGTCAGACTATAAAAAATGAGTAATAAAAAAAAAATGGTCCACACTTGCTGTCTAAAAATAAATACAGTAATGGCAGCATAAAACAAATCGTAAAAAGGGGAAAGATGCTATATATAAATTGCAAAATTACGTATATCATAATTTCGATAACTAGCTTTTCAATAATGACTATTTCAAGCGTATTATTTACTTAAAAGAATAATGTATAATGTTATCCTTCTCACTTTGTTAACGTGATTCTGCCAGTAGAGCGAGAACTTATTAATAAACTTTGTAATGATAGGATATTTATTTCTGATACTAGAAAGTGCAGCATTCTATTTTATTTTTGATAGCAGGCCCTAAACTTTGAAGAACACAACTATTCCTCCTTTTGTATTTTCCAGAAAGTTTATCGAGTTACACAGGCATGTATATACGTTATTTTAGCATATAATAAAAAACATCAAATGATACTCAAAAGACATTTAATAAATAATTTCTTTACAAATAGTTAGAGTTTTAAATTTTCGGTTTGATTTAAGTATATAATATAGATACACGTAATGAAGATTTATATATTTATAAACTCAAAAGATATAAATATCTTGTAGTTAAGGGGAAACATGGAAAAATTAATCTATTAGGTAATTTGATTCTTATTGGAGGATTTAAAATTACTATTCCAGGATTGATTTTTTTTTTTTTTTTCATGTGAATGCATCGAGGGTAATAGGTGTTATGACGTTGAAATTATGCGATTAGTTTCATTTTTAAACTGAAATAAAACCTCGCATGAATATGATAAATAAAGAAACTTCATTTTTTCTTCCTTCTTTCTTTTTCTTTTTCTTCAAAAAATAAATAAAAATGTTCAGATTATCAAGTTTACCCATAGAAATATTATACCTCACTGCCGAATTCTTACCTCTACAAGATTTGGTCACATTTTGCAGACTGAATAGTTGGTACGGTTATTGGTTTTCGATTATTCTTGAGGAAAAAATAAAGAAATGTGTAAAAGATGAAGGCTGGAGAATTCACGTAAATTTTATTTTTTTATAGTTATTCATTTATATACTTGGTTACTTAGTTTATCTGTTATTTAATAGATTGATGTATTAGCTAAATCTTACCCTTCAACCCAAAATAATCCATCGTTTCCTTTTTCAACTGAATTATTGTTATTAAGTGAATATTCAAGAATTAATCCAGTTACGATCACATTAGAGTTTAATCTATGCCCGATCGACGAAGAAGGTTTAGATGCTATAAAAAATGCAACAAAGAGCGAACGTTCGATCGTCTTATTCAATAAAATAAAAACAAATATAGACATTGTAGCTTATTTCGCACAAATTTCAACAAATAGAAGATTACAACATGTTAATCAAGCAGGCGCAGCAATAATGAATGATATGTATTTGTGGAATCAAATTGATAAGCAACATACTGTTTTCGGAAATAAGGCTGTAATGGGTTCAGCTTTTAAAGTACAATACGAAATGACGACAGAATATAGCGATAATCAAGATATGGAAAAATTAATTGATAGATTTAGAGATGACTATGACAAACACAAAAATGAGCATGATACAACTGATTTGGATAATAAGGATTCTGCTGTAATATCATTTGATAAAATTCATGTTTCTCCAGAATGGTGGATTAAACAAATGAATGTACCAAACAGTAATAACATGGAGCAGAATTTAGTTGAACATAATTATTGGTGAATAATCATAAATAAAAATAAAATAAAAATACCCTCTATATGAAATCACTTCTAATTCTAATTACATATAATCACTTGATTTTACGTTTTCATTCCAAAATCGGATTAATTCGTTTTTTACTTGTAAAACTTTCTCGCGTTGTTCTTTTGTTGCTTTTGATCCATAGCATTCAATTTCGTTACCATATTCATCCATCTTGGTTGGCGCTGGCTCCAATATGGACCATTCTAATACAACCTCTTCAAATACTTCAGAAATTGAAACTTGATAAAAGCCAAATTGTGATTTGAACAAGTTGATACTAGGTTCGTTAGATAATGAAATCTTTGCTTGAAACGTTTTGAAGCCAAGTATTTGTATACAATATCCCATAAGAATCTTTAGAGCTTCTTTACCACGACCTGTTCTTCTAAAATCTGGTTCTGCTACCATTACTTCTATCTCACCAAACGTCTTGTCGTTATCGGGATCATTTAAAAAGATATTAACATCGCCTACCATAACTATATACTTATTTAGTAGTAGTCATTCCAATTAGCTAAGCCCACACTCACCAGTTTTTTCTTTTATCTGTGGCCCGGTTAAACCCTTTAAGGATTCTGTACTGTCACAAGGCAAAGATACAATAATAAATGTAAGCTCTGAGAGAAGAATGAAAATGGATGAGGTTCAAATAGCAAATAATTCTCTTTTAAAACTTTACTTTCTTCATCTTGATGCCAAGAGGTTTGCATCTCATATTCTTCCTCCAGAGTCAAAGGATCGGAAGCTGTCATTTCTTGAAGGAAGGGAGATTTCATCCACTCATGATACTTGGGTACGTGCTCTGCTTTATAAGGTACAAGCGCAACCTTATCGCCAATCTAGTTTTAGAAAATTGATGAATACTTTCTTTTCAAAGCTCCATATTGAATATTACAAGCATAAGGTTTTCGTTTAATCTCATTTTGAAAGTACTTGAAAGGAGAAAGAAAAAAAAAATGATGTGACTGATTTGTCTTTTATTCTCTTTTTCTTGCGCGATTCTCTCTACAAAAACATGAATCAATACGAAAGCGTAATGACAACAACAATATTAAGCGCGAAAAACTTGAAGTTATTTACATTTCTTATCTTTTTTTAATAGAGTAACATAGTTACTTTAATCGTAAAGCATTTACCTAATTTCATTGTGCAGTCCGATGAATTACGAAATAGTTACTTCAAGCCTTATAAACCATTTGGCGTTCGATTTATGCAAAGTCCAGCTATGGTAATAATACGATATGGAATAATGAACTTCTCTAACATAATTCATTCAAAAAGCCTGGATTCGTCTTTCTTGATTTTCCTGATCGTACGACAGCCGAGGTGGCATATGAACAATTGAAATTAATCAACTTTGGGTTATACTATAAACAAGTATCCGTAGAATACGCTAAACCGGACCCAAACAGACAGCAATTAGCAGAGTATGTAACTACATTATATTTTATTAGAAAAATCAACACTAATCGCATTTTATTCAGGCCTGTTGCTTTATCGATAGAGCAACAAGAGCAAGCCGCTGATCCAATATCTTCGACACAAGGGTAAGCATACATAAAAATGTATGATATTCAAGTGATTAAATCATTCTTTTATATATATAGTATACTGTATCCTCCAAACCCACATTTAAAATACTTTTATCCTGATCCCACACCTGATATCTTGGCCAATATTTCCAATGCAATTGGAACTGTTCCAAGATTTTATACCCAAGTGCTTCATTTAATGAACAAGTACAATATGCCTCCTCCTTTTGGCCCGATAGATAAAGAATCTTTACCATCTTTATTAAAAAGAAAGCGTGATGATTTACTAGCTAGTGATGAATCAGAACTTGAAGAAGACGATAACCATGATGATGAAATGAGGTTACAAGAAGAAAAAGTGAAGCAGGCAAGATTAGGTAGAATTGCTGCAGAAAAGCAAAAATTAGCCATCGCTACTACTACCACTGCCACAACAGCAGTACCTACCACTATACACTCAAATACAAACAAAACCACACCAAAAATTAAAATTAATATTGGAAAACCCCCACAAGATAAACCTGCACAAGATAAACCTTTACAAGATAAACCTGCACAAGATAAACCTGCACAAGATAAACCTGCACAAGATAAACCTGCACAAGATGAACCTGTACTAGATAAACCTGCACAAGATGAACCTCCACAAAATAAACCTCTAAAGCAAACCCCATTACCTACATTGACTGATGAACAGAAGTCAATTCGTGATAAATGTCTTCCTGCAGAAGAATTGAAGAATTTACCAGCCTTCAAAAACTACGTTTGTGGGTCACCTACCAAAAAATTATATGTCAAAAATCTTAGTAAACAAGTATCTGAGCAAGATTTAATAGAATTATACAACAAATTTAGTCCAGATATAAAAGTTAATTTGATGAAGAAGGGTAGATTACGCGATCAAGCATTTGTTGAGTTTCCAAATGAAGAGCAAGCAGGTTTAGCACTAACATGTACTAACGGGTATATGTTAATGGATCGTCCAATGGCAGTTCTTTATGGTAAATCAGCTTAGTTAATAAAATATTGAGATTTTTTAAGTTGTATGCAATGGCAAAGAAGACTATCAGCTCTTTTGGCATTAGATTTGTTGTAAAGTTATTCGTCATGGTAGTGCTTTATTATACTTATTGAATTCTGCTTATCGAAATTTAATATTCATTAAAAAGCATATCTTCAGTTACAGAAAATTATTAAAAAAAAAAAGAATAAGGACAAAAGACTACTTGTATTTGATAAAATGACTAGATTTTTATGACGTATCTTACAATGAATAACATGTAGTATTTATGCAGGTTTAAAAATTATTTATTGCTTGATACAATCTCTTGTCTGGATAGCGTTTGTAGTTAAGCAATAAATTAAGATGATAGCGGAAAGGAAGATACATATTTTATTTTGAAGTGAAAAAAAGAAAGGTGTTTTATATTTATGATGTTATTAAATACCTGTTTGCGGCGTGAGAAGAAAAAATAAACAAATCAATAACAACCAAGCATGTGTTTTTTTTATATGGAGCACAATCAAGTGGGGTGGTGAATGCACTTCTTCTTTTTTGCAAATAGGAATTGTTAGTAAGGTACGCTAAACTATTGAGTTTTTATTTGGCTGGAGTCACACATAACGCTTGATTAAAATAAATTTTTTTTTTGTTGCTTGTAAATAATGGAGTCACATCAAACAGTTATAAATAGAGCAACTTCTCGAAGAAAATTTTTTTGTTTTTCTTTACTCAATCAAATTATTTAAAGTGTAAAGAAAAAGGTATGTAAATAATTAAAAAGTATTAGTGAAAGGCTTGAAAAAAAAAAAAAAAAAAGTTCAGAAAAAAGATATAATGATAATATAACATGATGGAAAAAAATTTGGTCCCGAATCGCAACATTATCCGTGTTCACAATCTTTTTAGAGATGTGGGTATAACCAAGGTGAACAATCTCTGAGATATTATCATTTTATCATTTTATTTTGCTACTTTTTTTTTTTTTTTTTTCTTGAAAATTTCCTATTACTTTACACAATTTTATTTTAAAATTTGTTTACTAATATTTTATTTAACAAATAGGATCTTTCTTATTATTTTCCAATTGAAAATTATAATATTATCTTTTTTTTTTCACTTTAAATAAAAACTTGCTTTTCTAAAAATATATATATATATGTTGCTCTTGTGTTTATTGTCTTTTATTTTCTCTACGTTCTTATTTAAGATTTGCAGGGTTATTCTGTCAAAATAACTTTGAAGTTTTCTTCGCTATGTTTGGCGTCATAAAATGAAAAAAAAAATCGCCGCTCGTACGTAGTATCATTTTCCGCGCTTGTAACCCATCAAAAAAAAAAAAACAAATATGTAGTTTTTAAAAAAAAATCTGTATTTTATAAGATAAAAGACAGCTATACATTGACATTTGTGGAAAATATAAAATACACACGAGGGGAGGATGAGTGGGGGGAAAAATAGAGAAATCTATATATATATTTTTTGGATACTATTTTTTGTAATCGAAACTTGAAACTTCTTTACAAGTTACCACCTTGAGACTCACGTTGAAGTCTAGCAACATAAGCACGAGAGACAACATTCCATGATTCCATATAACGATCCATACACTTGGAAAGACAAGCTTGTTCGCCATTTTCAAGACGTGCACCAGGCTTGGGGACACACTTTAAATAACACTTCTCATTGATTTTCTATCGTATCGTTTCAGCGTTAGTTTTTCCATTTACTGCATTTTGCATTTTCTTTCTTTTTAAAGCCCATATCCTCTTTTTTATTTTTTTTTAAAAAAAAAATATCTTACGTTAATGAGTTCTTGAGCGTTAGCCAAAGCAAGTTCAGAACGAACTTGGTCCATAACTTCTTGCTTCTTGTTACCCTATTTTCAATAAAATATATGAGTCGCATATAAAAACAAAAAAATCGACGATAAATCGATCAATATAAAACGAAAAAAAAAAGAAATACTTACGGAATCACCACCGAGGTTATAGCCTGAAGAATAGTCGCTCATATTGTTAAAGTATTAAGTTTTTTTGATACGGAAAGAAAAAAAAAAGAAATGCTAAAAATTAAGCACCCCTACAATAAAAGAATCCCCTTCGCTCAAACAAACAGTCCGAGTAGACGATCGTGACCGCCTTTTGGAATGTGAAGGAAGGAAATCAAAGCCTAACAACGCCGGCATGAACTACTGTCTTTGAAAAATGTATGCTATTTTATCAAAACGTCATTCTATAATTTCAAGGAGAAAGATACAGGATTTCATACAGGCTCAAATCAAAAATAATTAGAATATTTATTGAGATAACGCGTAAACCATGCCGCATGATCTACTTTTACAGTTAACGCGTATATAGCGTATTCTCCTTTTATTTTAAGAAAGGAAGAAAAGTTTAAGAAAAAAACACAAAAAATATGCTATGTCCCTAGAATAACTGGGTAACTACGTAGATAAGTATGTGTGTTAGATTCTACCTGTACTCCGGCTAAGTAAATGTTTAAGTGATACATAAAAAACAGGACATTCTTTATATTAATAATTCAGGTAGTCCTAGAGAGAGAAAGGGAAGAGGGAGGATGCTAAGCCAGCTTCTGTACATAATGTATATTCCGAGTATCAGAAGAACAATAAGCAGTTTATCTTAATTATAGCTGATAGAGGAAATAAATCTATTATAGATTATAACTTGATTCATTTTTATAAAATATTGTAATGGAGACTGCTAAACCATAACGCGCTTTTTCATAAACATCCCCCTAAAAAAAGATAATTTTTTCTGTTATTAAAAAAAAAAAAAAAAAAAAAAAAAAAAGATTTAGTAGAATGGCCAAAGAAGACAAACACATTTTTGAAAAGGACGAAAGAGTCCTATGTTATCATGGCCCTTTTATATACGAGGCCAAGGTAACCCTTTTTTTTTTTTGGAGCTTATTCTATTTTTTTTTTTTGTTGCTAATGTGATAACGAAAATAGATTTTAAGAAGAGAAAAAAAGGACGAGGATGAAGAAGACCAAGAATATAGATATTTTGTTCATTACAAGGGCTGGAAACAAACGTAAGTTCATGCTTGAGTTTCCCCTTTTATATTTTTTTTCTCGTTTAGTTAAAATTAAAATTGCAACATAGTTGGGACGAATGGGTATCGGAAGATAGAGTTTTGAAATATACAGATGACAATATACAAAAACAAAGACAGTTAAAAGAAACAAATTCTAAAAGAAAATCTTCGCGTACTTCTTCAATTCCAAATAATTCAATAAATGATAATACAACGACAGAGTCAAGAAGTAGAAAGAGACACCGTGATTCAAGTATAGATAAAGCAAGACAAGTAAGTCTAATATTTGTATGTTTTTATGTAGAGTAGTCACTCAATCTCAATTAGGAAGAGGATATCAAAAGACCAGAATTCAAATTATCGATGCCAGATACATTAAAAAGTTTATTAGTGGACGATTGGGAGAATGTTACAAAAAATAGACAGGTAAAAAAATGATTCTGAGTGAAATAATTTTAAACTAACCTGTTTAGATCTTGAATCTTCCACGAGAAATCACTGTAAACAAAATATTAGAAGAGTTTAAAGAACAATATCATATGTAAGATATACAAATGGATTTATTAATGGGTTTTAGGGAAACTTATATACATTATATTTATATTAGAAAGGATGAAGCATTGGATGAATTTATTCAGGGAATACAATTATATTTTAATAAATTACTAGGCACATCATTATTATATCGAATGGAACGTAAACAATATGAAGAAGAATGTGTTGACAAAGAACCTAGTAGTATTTATGGTGTAGAGCATTTATTACGTTTATTTGGTAAGATAAAATGACTTTTTTTTTTTAAAAAAATAATAATCATATCATTTATGTATATATATATATAATCTGCAGTGGAAATTCCAATCCTAGTTTGTCAAACAAATATAGATTCAGATACATTGAATGAATTAAGGGAAAAGTTTGAAGATCTATTAAGGTAAGAGAGAGAAAATTTAAGGAAAATGAATAAATGCTTGACTTTTTTTGTTTATTAGGTTCATACAAGATCACGAAAAGGAATTTTTTTCAAATGATTATCACATGAGTGGATAAATTTTATTCATCTCTTTTTTTTTCACATGTTGAATAAACAAGAATAAATAAAATGGGACATAATTATTACTCCCAAGCGACGAGAAAACCAACAAAGAAAATAGGTATTATATGGCTGACATTATAAGATTAAGTGACGCCTTGTATTGACACAATTGAATCTTGTTTCGTTGTATCCATTTGTTGATTATTATTTTCGTGATCATTAATATCTCCTACTACTACTATATTTTTCTCTTTTTTAATATCATCGTTATTGTCATCATCATCATCTTTTGGTTGTGTATCGCTCTTTAAGTAATTTACAATTAATTTTAAAAATATTAGAAATACAATAATGTAATGTAAGGCCATTCTAATTAAAATAGAAAGAAAGAAGAAGAAAAAGCAAAAAAAAACAAAAAGATATTTAAAAGAAAAAGGATTATATCTAAAAACTGTTTCCTCCTCCCTTTCTATTCATACACGTGCCAGTCATGAGGGGCTTCTTTTTTTTTTGACATCAACACACACAAAGCATGAATCCTCCTCCTGGGAGTTTTAAAAAAACTTTAGGTGGGTGTGTAAACATACGCACCTCTTTTTATTTAGTTTTTGTTTTTTTTTTAAGCATGCCGCAAACAAACGAGGAAACACCTCTACTATCAAGATTAGTAACTACTTCGGCAAGGAAAAGTAACAGTAAACTTATTTATTCCTATGTGCTTGGTTCTTTACTCTTGCTATTTATTTTTGTTTCCTCTACACGAAACACTTTACCCACGCCATTATCCGACATTGAGGCTCGTCATTTAAAAGACTTTCCCGGAATTCATTGTTATAACGAATATCTTTCGCGTTTTACTGCTCCTCACTCAGCAAATCAGCGAGAAAATGGTCATATCAAAGACTGGATCGTTAAATTGGCTAAAGAATTTAAGGAGGAAGCAACTCAAAATGGTATTGATATGGAAATCATTGAAAATGATCCCACTGATCTAGTCTCCAAGAGAAATAAATTCAGTACAGGTAAAAAAAATAAAATAAATAAAAAATAAAACCAAAAACCAAAAACGAAAGTTGTTGTATCTTTTACTTTTATTCATATATTATATTTTAGATGAATATTGGATGGTTGAATCTAGAAATGTTATTATTCGTTTAGTAGGAAAAACAAACAATAAAAACGAATCGTTTATGGTTAATGCTCACTACGGTAAGACCCACTACTCAAACAAAACATGACATCATATATGTATCTTATTATTCATATTGTATCAGATAGCGTATCCACCAGTAATGGTGTTACTGACAATGGAATGGGAACAGCAGTTGCACTTGAGTTACTCCGTTACTTTGTACAACACCCTCCTCAAAATACAGTCATCTTTTTATTCAACAATTTTGAAGAAGGTGGTTTAATTGGTGCAGATTCATTTGTAAATCATCCTTGGTTTTCAACCATTAAGCTCTATGTTAATTTAGAAGGTACTGGTGCTGGTGGTCGTGCTTTATTATTTAGAAGTAACACATTAGCTGCCGTAAAAGGTTTAGCTTCTTCTCGTGCTCACTTATTTCATGCCTCGCCACTTGGAAATGACCTGCTACAAGCTAAATTATTAAAGAGTGATACAGATTATACCGTATTCTCTAGACATGGCGTGCCTGGACTCGATATTTCTTTTTATTACCCTAGATCTCATTATCATACACAAAGAGATGATTTAGCTCATACTACGCCTCAATCACTTCAACATATGGGTCAAATGGCTTTAGGATCTGTACTTAGTATTGATGCAAGTGAAAATATGTTGCATAATGCTGGTTCCCCTGAGCCCATCATTTATTATGATATTTTGGGTCGCGTTATGTTGGTCTATAGCTTTTTTACATGTCAGTTACTTAATATGATCGCCTTATTTTTGATTCCACTTGTCTTATTCACTTGGTCTTGGTTTTCCAGGTCTTCTTCTGCAACTAGCACTCATGTGACTGACAAGATTGATGCTTTTAAAAAAAATGTTCGTTTAATCTCACAAGGATTCATTGCTACTCTTGTTGCCTTAATATTTATGATAGCCTTTGTAGCTTTTGCTTCTTGGATCCTGTTATTGATTAATCCTTCTGCTACATACGGTAGCATCAATTGTGTTGCCATGTACTTGACTATCGCTGCATTTTTAGGCCTTTTGTTGTCCCAATTAGCTCTTGTTCGATTATCTACTACATGTAGAATCTCTCTTTCCAACACACAAGTTGGATTTTATGGTTTGACCTGTTTCTGGTGGGTTTTACTCGCTTTTGCTACCTACCTAGGATCACAAAAAGTAGCTGCTATTTATTTTGCTATTTATTTCTTTGTAAGCAGCACCTTGGCTACGATCCTTTTAGTTCGTACTACACCTGAAAGTGTAGACGAAGTAGATGAATCAGCTGCCACCAATAGTAAATATTGGTTTGCTGCTTTCCTGGTTCAAATTTTGTTACCTTTTACTTTAATGTCAGAGTTCTTGTTGCTTTCCATGAACTCAATGCGTCATACCAGTGCGGATGGTACACCTGAAACTGCAAGTAAGTTATTTGTTTTTGTTTTTTATTTACATTTTACATGTACTGATAATCTATATATATATATATTTTTTTTTAAAAAAAAAAAGTTTATTTCTTAATTGCTGTTCCCATCATATTGATTGTAATCCATTTATTACCTTGGGTTCATGCGGCAAGAGATTTAAAAAAGGCAGCACTTGTTACTACTGCCATTTTCATTATTTTTTTCATGATTAGTATCGTCACCAGCCCATTCGATGGCGATACCTCTCCTAATAGAATTGTGTTCAATCAAGAGTATAATGCTTCTGATGCTTTATCTACTGTAGCTCTCATTACCGGATCTTCATTTGGCGTTCTTGAAAAGACATTAAAATTAGTACTCAACAAGAAAGAATATGAAAGCTCGGAATGCCAACCTTATTTGATATATCAAACTCGTTGTACTTATCAAACTGATTTGACACCCGTGTATGGTAGAACACCAGAAAGTGAAATTGATGTGATTGCGTTCCCTAAATTATGTGTTGATGGTACATGCCATGTCAAGGTGAATACTAAAGTACAGAATAGTTTACTCTGTCAATTCCAGTTTAGTAATCAACATATCAAAGGATTTAATGCTTGGGTAAATGACAATCATATCAAACCAGAAAATGATACAATTCATGCAATTACAGCCTATACAAGCACATTAGCTAGCACAATGAAATGGGATTTCTCATTTGACGATAATCAATCTGCTGGTGAAGCACTTTTTACTTGCATATATGATGATTGGACTGAAGGTGAATTACCGGCCTTTACTAAACTCAGAGATGATTTACCTATTCAGAACTTGTTGACCATGAAAGGAGGTGTAGGACTTGCTAAAGTTCATTATCATTCAATTTCACTTTAAAAGTGAATTTTTTAATCTCTATGTATATTTATTATATATGTATTTTTTTTTTATTTTTCAATTTCTATACAATTTTAAATTTATTTCTTTGTCTTGGTCTTATCCAATTGTTCTTGTTTCCATAATGCTTGGAGAGGTTGGAAAGCCTTTCCGGGTTGATCTCTTAAATACCACAACTTGGCTCTTCTGAATTTAATTTCATTAGGCTTTTGCATCACCTTGATACTCTTCAACAAAGGTGAATAAAGAGAATATCTTTGTTCAACACCAATACGCATAACAATATTACGAAGAGTGAAGTTGGTATCAATACCCTTTCTACGGATAGAAATACAAACACCCATAAATGTAGAAGAGGTAGTCTCTCCAGGTCCATTCAAAGTTTCAACTAATACAATAGATCCAGGCTTTACTCCTTGAGCATTGGTTTTTGAGAATAATTCACGACGTCCATCAATGTTGGATTTTTCAATTTGTTGTTGTGTAATGGCTTCCATAACATTGACCTTGGGTGTCTTTTTCACAGCTGCTGCAGTGGTGTATTGAACTATTTTAAAATATTTTACGTTGTTAGCATAAAACAAAAACTCGTAACGTCTTTCATATCTCTATTTTTTATTTTTTTTACGTTTTGTGTTGAGACATGGTCGAAGAGCCCTTGTTGTTAATCTAGTGGCAGCAGTCTTGAGGGCGTTCATATTCAATGTAGAAGAAGGTGTCAAAACTTGAAAAAACCCCGGTAGGTGGAGAATCAAGTGAAAAGAAAAAAAAAATTCCAAAATTGAGGGGTTCCTATTGAAACAGTCACAGTAGGTCAAATTCGTCTTCGTGAAAAGATGCTTTATGCAATGGAATCAAATGTGAGTACGGCTATATATCAGTAGATCCACTAAATACATAGCATTAGTAGACAATAGTATTTACCTGGCTCTGTTAATTTTTTTATTTCTTATTATTTTTTTTACTCCAAAAACTTGATTGTAGCATATTTAATTTTGTCACGGAAAATGATTAGAAGATAATTAAAAATAATATTTATACCGTGTATGCATAGCTATTTTTTATAGAATTAGAGCACTTTAATTTTAACTAAACATTTCTCGGATTTACTGATAAATAAGGATTAGTTAATTTTTTTTTTTTTTTTTTTTTTTACCACACTGCTAATGAAATGAGTTTTCATGCTGTCAAAAATTTCAAGCTCTATAATGGTTTCTATTTTGTCTTCAGAGTAAGAGTCAGATATATATAATATTTGATTTATTGAATATATAGTTGGTACAGAACAAAAATTTCTACATAGAAAGACAAAATTTCTTAATTCTAAAAAAAAAAAAAAAAAAAAAAAAACTTCTTTATGACTAATTATTAAGATTGATATGAACGAAGTAAAAAATGTATAGTCAAGTACATCACTCGTGTAGCTCTTTTTGACGGGATTTCTTTCATACGCCAATATTACAAGTCTAGATTATGCTAAAAGAACCATTTCGTCATTATCAGCTAACCACAAGGTTTTTAATAACTTTATGTAAGCGTGTCATAAAAAACATTTGGCGCTTATTTATATTAAGATAATACTATTATTTCCTTCGATGGAATTACTAAATAAAGATTCTACTAATAGTCATTTTCTTTATTGGGATCGTTTTAGAAGTTTTAAAGACGATGTTTATTTCTGATAAAATATATGAAGAAGAATGAAGTAAAATATAATATAATAATAATTATAGCTTGAAACAAAAGGATTATTTTTTAGAGATTTGTAGGGAACTAAACAAAAGGATTTTTTTTTTTTTTTTTTTTTTTTTTTTTTTTTTTTTTTTTTTTTTTTTTTTTTTTTTTTGTAGGGAAGCAAACAAAAGGCGGCCTTTTTAAATTTTTTGAGGCTAATGGGTGGGAAAAAAAAAGACGTTAGTAAAAAAAAAAAAAATATTGGTGTATGTGTGAATCAGCTTACCTTATTTGAAAAGCTCAAATCTTTATCTACAAAAGTCCAATCTTCATCAAAGGTTGGAACATTTGGTTTTTGGACAAGAACCATATCATCGATATCTTCAGTATGTAAAGAAATGCCATCTTTCATATGGATAGTATCTTTCATAGCATCGGCAAATGCAGCTGGATACCAGGTTGATTCATGGTAAAGTACACCAGCAGAAAGGTCAGTACCAAGATCACTAACATCATCATCACTAACATCACCAATATCACCAACATCACCAACATCACCAACATCACCAGCATCACCAGCATCACCAGCGTTAGTTTTAAACAAAGATTTACTATCTTTCAATTTGAGAGCATCGGCAAAAGAAGCTGGATACCAAGTGGATTTACCAAGAAGTGCTGCAGCGGAAAGATCAGTACCAACACCATTAACATTTGCTTTTGCTTGAGATTCATTGCGGCCCATTTGGAATAAATAATCTCCCATTGATTTCTTCTCCATAACAAAAAAGTTATACACAGCGAAAGCACCATTGACAAGTGATTGAGCAATACCAGTTGATAAACCTTTAGCCATAATATCAAGACATTTACGGTGGGGCACATAGGAATTCATAAGCTCTTCCATTTCTTGAGTGACACGAGGAGGTACATGATAAGGATCATATTGGGCATCTGTAGTATAATATCTGGTTGAACGTTTATAATCCTTGATAGAGGAATTGAGGCTGTCAAAACAGCTGGCGACGTAGAAAAGATATTGTCTTGCAAAAGCAGAAACAGAATAAAACTCGAATGAGAACATAGTTATTAAGACTTTAGAATAAAATAAAGTAGTTGTTTGAATAAAGAAGAAGAAGAAAAAAAAAAAAAAGAGGGTGAAAGGACAACCAGCTTTATATAAGATAAAGTTTACTAGAAAGACTGTTTTTTTTAAAAAAAGTACAAGGCTATGGTATTTGTTTATCAACACAACCATCAACCTAGTTTTTTTTTTATAGCCCAGTTATTAAAAAGGTTATGTAATCATAGGAAGTACACAATGCAAATTAATTTTCGGTTCTTTAGTCTGGAACACATCCGAAATAATATGATAATTCCCATCAGATCTTATACAAAAGCATTTTTCTAACACACACCAAATAAAACCTAATTTCACTTTTCTTTATTTTATATAATAATGGGAGTGCCTATATAATTCAAGAAATGCATTACTTTAATTTCTCATTTGATGAAATAGTTTTCTTTTGATGAAATAGTTTTCTCTTTTGCTTTTAATTTTACCGTATGACAACATGTCATTAATCTGACGGCTCTTGCTGATTTGAAGAAAAAAAAAAAAAAAAAAAAAAAAAAAAGCTTAAATAAATCAAAATACTCGGGTTTCAACAACAAATTCAATACCTTTTCAGTTAAAGTTACAGTATTGTGTTTTGAAATAGAAAATCCTCATAATGTCAACTCATAAATAAGCATTGGTACGAAGCTTTAATTTTTGAGATATTATTCTAATTTATGAAGTAAGAGGCTCTTTTATTTGTCCGCACCAAGAAAGATGATATTGATGAAACACAAACATGTTTATTTAATTTTTTTTATTACAAAACAAAACATGAATCTTTCATGCCACTGCTTGTTTGATTACATACACTATCCAGGCAAGATATTTCATCAAGAAAGAACAACTTTGAAACCTGTAGTATAATACATCTGTTAGTAATGTGGTAAGATATTATCACTAATAATTTTCAATAAAAAAAGCTCTTTATGAAAAGACACTCACAGGTCTCAATCGGCTGTAATATTCTAGCGAAGAGAGTAGATCAGCTTAAAATGATAAATATTTTTCCTTCTCCGCAATATACAAAAAGGTTGTCAACAGAAGAAGTTAGTATGGTAAGAGAAATTAAGCAAGACGAAGTCGCAAAAAATATTGTGTTAAATAAAGCTGATATCGATAATTACGGATTCTATTTGGAGCTGTCATATATAAATACGCAGATGGTGACTTCAGAAGCAATGCTAGCTGAGGGGATAGAACCGCCATGCAGACGAGACATAATAATTCTTATATTATTTATTGTTTGCAAAATAGTGGGCGTTTTAGTAGAAAATATGGGATGGGCTTACACAGGTAATGATAGCAATAGTTTTAATGAGAAGGAAGAAAATAATTTACATGTATAAGCTTTATAGAAGAAAAAAATTAATATACAATGATGCAGTTAGAGTAGTAAGAGCTGAATTTTAAGAAAATACAGCTACATGGATTAAGTTTGATTGGCCATCCTATCTGTTATTTAAAGTAATGTAGCTGTTTATTATCCTTAATAATTAATATTACCAGTACTCTTGTATATATTTTTTAAAGTCTCAAAATAGTTAAAGAAACATTTCAAAGTAAAGTCCTTCAATATTAACTATTTTATTATACAATACTATATCCAGAAAATTTTAAATTTAGATGGGTAGATGATTGTACATAAAGATATATTTTTTTATATGTAAAAAATATACTTTCTCTAACAAAAACTGTTTTCCTTACATGCACTACAAATGGAGAGTGCATGTAGCATGGTCTACACACACCTCGTTTTTCAGCTCCAGAAATCAAAATTTTGACAAAAAATATATTCTTGTCAAAGTAAGGTTCCTCTAAATCAACTATTTAATTAAACAATATGATATACAAAAAGTGTAGAATTTGAAGACGCATCTTTCTATATAATTTGATTTATATTATTGGAAACAGAAAATATACTTGCCCTAACAAAAACTGTACACCGTTTTATCACAATAACCATTAATATTTGTAATTATTTTATTTTGGTTTTTACATCATTCGAAAGAGTGCAAAATTCTGTATTTACCGTTAAAAGAACAAGCTTTAAAACCTTTTTAATCTAAAGTTGTATGGATATTTCTGAATTTTGAAAGAATCCATGGGGGGGAGACTAGCAAAATTTTCTAAAAAATGGAATTTTTTTCACAGCTTAAAAAAAAATAAAAATTAGAAATGCAGATATATCTTTGTATTTAAATGGTTTTAAAGTTTAGCTTTTTATTAATGTCTAAGGTAGAATTTGACGCTCTTTCGAATGATGTAAAAATCAAAGTAGTATAATTATAAAGTTTAATAGTCATTGCGAGAAAGCATAGATTCTATTAGGACATGTATATTTTTTATATACAAGATAATAAATCTAAATGCATAGAAATCTTAGTTTTTAAATTCTACATCTTTGGAATATAACATTGTCTAACAAAATACGTCTGTATCCTGATTTGGTTTTTTTCCTGTTTTTGGACCTAAAAATTGAGATTTGGGTCCAAATTTCTTTCTTTTCAAATTGAAGTCTTTTATTTCACCTATTCTATTATACAATATAACATACAATCGATGCAAAATTTAAAGGCGCATCTTTCTATTGATTTAGAATTGTTATTTTTTTATGTAGAAAATATACTTACCCTGACAAAAACCGTAATTTGACTTTCTCACAATAATCTTTAATCTTTATCATTACTCTACTTTGATTTTTACACCATTCGAAAGAGCGTCAAATTCTATATTATAAACCATTCAATAGCTTTGCTCTACAATTCTTATAATCCCAAGATATATCCACATTTAAAACTCTTGAAAAAATCCAAAGGTCGGAACCTGCGGATTTTTACCTAAAAATTCACTTTTCCCCCCTTTTCCAATGATTTGATTGGCTCAAAAAAAATTTCATTGTAGCAAAGAAAAAAACTTTTTTTTTTTTTTGGCTTTAGCTCTCATGACATTTACTCTTCCCTAACAATTGGCTCTATTAAGTCTATCGCTGTTCAACAAGAATAACCGTAACAGTAACAATAAACCTTTCCGAACAGTTATCACTGATTTCTTCCCCCGACAGGGAGCATTTAGGCTATACAGTAGCGGATAAAGCTAAATGCTCCCTGATCTCGCAGCCACATTTGAGGACATTTTAAGGATATTCCTTAAGTCTTTTTTCAAGGTGCTGAGATGGGTCTTTTCGTACTTATATTTTTATAAACTAATATATTCAACAACTTCTTGACTGTAATAACCCGCTTCTATCTCTTTAGTAGCGATTAAGTTTAGGAATTAAATAGGGTATAAAAGGCTTGTTTTATTTAAGTAATATATGTTTTTAGGTTTTTTAATGGGTCCGGAGTGTCATCTGATATTGTTCGTTCGACAAATAAAGCTAAAATCACCTTGAATACTGATTATTGTCGATCTCATCCACAAAAAGCACAGGAGAGCCCTACAGTTAAATACCAGACGCGGCGACCTCACCACAAAGGGTACTTTGTTTATTTTTTCAGTATTTTTTTTCAACGTGTTTTATTTATTTTTTCAACGTACTTTTTTTCAAGTGTTTTTATTTAATTATTATTATTTTTTAACACAACTTACTGAAAATGCATAACTCTGACCTTAAACAATTACTCCAATTACTCCGAAGCCAAGGTTTAACTTACTTCTTTTTAAACAACTTTGACGAAGATTGCCTTTCTTTCATGGCTTTATGGGCTTGTATTGAAGAAAGTAGATACTTGCGCCCAAGAGAAACAGTCCCCAAGCTCAATATGACTTTGAAGATTGATCTTCTGCACGCTCTTGATAATGGACGTGTTGTTCAAGAAATACGAATGTCTTTGGAGTCATTCAACATTTTGCATGACAAGATTGCTATGCATAAGGTTTATGCAGACCTAAGCAGAAGAAGAACAGATGTAAGAGTTCAAATGATCGTAGCATTGGAGAAGCTGGGATGTTACGGTAACGGAATGTCTGTTGGAAGACTTGCCAGATCAGCTGGTATAAGTGGTAAAATATTTTAAAATTTAAATTTTAAGTTCCATTACGCGTCTAATTTTCAATATTCTAATTAAATAGAAGGCTCAGTCATCAACTTTACGAACCGGTTTCTTGTTGCCGTTGTTTCGACCATGAATAAAACCAGCATAGCATGGCCTGATAATGAAGAAAAAAACAGTATCAAGTCCAGAATCGAAAGTAAGTTTGGATTTCCCTCTTGTATCGGATTTGTGGATGGTACACTTGTTCCTTTGACAACTGCCCCCCATTGGAGTCATCAAGACTTTTTTTCAAGAAAAGGTTTTTATGCCATAGCAGTAATGATAGTTTGCGATGATAATGGTCGTATCATCCATTTGTTTTCTGGCCATGCAGGAAGTGCCCATGATAGTCGGGTATACAGCAACAGTCAACTGGCAGTAACACCGTCTCGCTTCTTTGAACGTGGAGAGTATATCTTGGCGGATTCGGCATATTCTGCCACCCTTACTACTTTGCCCGTGTTTAAGACACCTTCGCATGGAAAGCTGAGTGTCGAAGAAACAGCCTTCAACAAGAAGCATTCTTCTGCTAGGGTAACAGTTGAACACTGTATCGGGAACTTGAAAGATCGATTTCAAAGTCTGAGAGGCCTCAACCTGCAAGTGAACGGAAAAGAGGATGTGGCAAGAATCAACGTCTGGATCAGAACTTGCTGCATCCTCAACAATTTTCTGCTGGAAATCAAAGACAATGCCAGGCTGAGAGAGAAACGTGGTGATGGCGCCGCCCATATTCCTGATAACGTGTCGAATGACTGACATGCCTGAAATGAACCAGGAGTATGGGCAGGAGCAACAGGAAACAAGTCTCGCCGTTTCCACGAGTAAGCCTTTTTGGGAAGCTGAGAGTGGTCCTGAGCTGAGGCTCATAATGATGAAAACAATTTTAAATAAATAATAATAATAAAAAAATGGTTTTGTAATTGTGTTTTTTTAAAAAATATTTTTTAAGGAACTTTTGTTAGGTTTTAAGGACCTACTTCAGGTCCTTAAAACTTAAAAAAAATCTCAAAGAGTTTATTGGATGGATTTTATATTTTCCTATTCAGTTTTTAAGTTTTCAGTTTTAAGTTGCGGATTGAAACCCTTTATTATTACCTGTTCATTGATCTTCGTGATCATAGAGATAGCCACCTGCTTCTCGATCGCATCTGCAATATTTCTTCTCTCTTTTTCAAATAATGAAAGCTTTGCTGGTTGAATACCTAAACTTATTTGGATAAGATCCCTTCTGTAATCAAGTACGAGGTTGTCACTTAGCATGTAAATAAGCTTATCAATACGACGATGGTTTCTAGAACGGCCTAAATAAAAAGTTTTCAACTTGTTATGGTAAGATTCTTTCAAATTGTTAGTATAGAATGAAGCATCCTAGAGTAAAAAAAAAAAAAAAATACGAGATTGTAATTACTGTTACGCCTCTTTAATTTCAATTGAGGGTAATACCAACTTTCAAAAAACATATAAATACCCCTTCTAAAAACAACATAAATAAATCTTCAATCAAGTAATAACTTAAAATAAGTTCATTTGTATTCACTGTCTGGTTCTTTAATATTCCTTCCCGATTCTTCATTGTTTACTTTCTATTGTGTATTTATTACCTCTCAAAGTATCTTTCTAAGAATTCGTTGCTTAATATTCATTACCTTTCGTCTATAATATAAATAAATTTAATATTTCTTTGTGAATCTCTGTATTTCCTACTCTTATCTTATTGCTAGTCATCCCATTGTTAAATAATAACTTTGCTGATACTCCTTTAAAGACAACTAGTATACCATTTCTAATAAACTAAATAAAATAAAGTCTTTCTAAGTTGACAACTAAATAGTCTGGTGCTCACATTTTTATTTACTTCTTTATTATCTGTATCCTCTTTCTACATTTAATAACTATCCCCAACTTATACATCTAAATAATCCCTAGCTGTATCATTACTATGAAACTAAAATAATTCTCAGTTACATAATGCTTCTTCCTTTAATAACTTGGCAACCAAATCTAGGCAGCTTCAGCTTCATATGATTGAAATGGGGGCCCAGCCTCGGGTATCCATCCTGCAGCACTTGTGTGGATGGATACAACACTCAATTGTGTTATTCTGATCCCAACTCGGATGAAAGAAATAGAGGCGGACCTTCTGATGTAGGTGTTCCAAAGGTAATTTTTAGTGGGTATTTTATTTTGTGAATCTGCATTTAAACAGGCTTTTTTTTTTTTTTTTTTTTTTTTTTTTTTTTTTTTTTTACTATTTGGACGTATTTTTTTAGGCTTTAGAATTTTTATTCTCTGGACCGAATTTTGTACCTCACACCACGTTCTCTAACTTCACAATTTATTCTCTAACTTCACAATTTATTCTCTAACTTCACAATTTATTCTCTAACTTCATACCATTATTCTCTAACTACACACCTTATAACATCAATCTAAAAATAAGATTGATCTCAGGTCGTACGATAAAAAAAAATTGTTGTCAATTTAAAAGTATGCGCATTATATCAATAAAATCTGTAACAACGAGATCCAGACTAATAACAACTACGTAAGTAATTACAAGGTGCTCTTTAGTCAGGAACTATATATGCTGTTATCCAATCGGGTAGATAGGATCCAAGATTAAATATGGTCAATTCGAAAGAGTAGAACGTTTATATATTCCAAAACAGAAGAGTTGAGTATAGATTTATTTAAATCCATCAAAAGATGATTCTTTTCAGACACAATTCATATGATATTCAAGATATAAAAAGATGATTATTATTTCAGTTTAGAGGAACTCTTTCAGTTTTATTTTTACTTAATAAATTAACCCTAAGTCTATTCTCATTATTTACTGATTGTCCACAAGAGAATAGTGGTGCGAAGTTAGAGAAAATGAATGTGAAGTTAGAGAAAATGAATGTGAAGTTAGAGAAAATAAATTGTGAAGTTAGACGGTGAAGTTAGACAATTATGGGCGAGGATTTTTTTTTTTTTTTTTTTTTTTTTTTTTTTTTTTTTTTTTTTTTGTAAAATTAAAATTTATAAAATTGTTGTGAGCGAGCATATTATATCCTTATATAATTACACATGCTCGAGCATCCTTAACTACTTTACGATACTATAAGTTTATCCACTACTATAATTATCTAATTCTGGCTAATATATAAAAATACCACCATTGTCTCTATGATTAACAAGCCTCTTTTATAATTATCAGGTACAGCAACCAGTTACAATACCTCGGTACCTTTTATCTTATTTTCAGCCACATGTTATTGTTATAGATCATTGTTCATAGCTATGCTTCACGATCCATGCTTCGCTTGTTTAACTTTTATTTACTATATATAACCAAACACCTATTGTACCTTTTAATAAAGTTTAGTTTATTTTTGCAGTCTGATTTACTTTAACTTTTGTTATTGTATTTTTATTTCATATGTTCATCCTTATAACTAAGCCTAATTATTATGTATATAAATACACAGGGAATAAATAATAAAATTATTAAGCAACGAGTCAAATACCGCGGAGGGATGCTAACTTGAGAAACAAAAGGCATAAAATTAACCCTCCCCCCCCCCATTAATAAGGCGGTTTTTTCTATACTGTTAATCGTTTGAGCCTTCAACAATAATTCAGTCCAGAAATATTTTTTTTTAGCGCTCAGGAAAATCAGTCCAAATAGTTAATAAAAAAAATTTAGTTATCACAAGTGTAAAAAAAGAGAAAGATAAACTGACCTAAAATAAGCCAATCATCACATCTCATGTTAATTTTCCAAACTTTGTTTTTAAGATATAGATTTACTGTATCATTAATATGTTGTAATAACTGTTGATAGCTAATGGTATTATCGGTACGATCTTCAAACAAATGGGCCAAGAACCATAATCTGAGATAAGGATTACCGTCTTCCTTTACCAAATAAAGAGTAGGATAATAATTTCCACACATTTTCTTTAATTTGACCGCCAAAGTTTTGACTTCACGATTCAAAGGGGTTTCCAACACTGGTAACTAGTGTAATCTTACTACCCTTTAATAATTTTTCATATCTTTATTCTCTAAAAGATAACTTCCATGAGAGATAGTAAGAAAATAACTTTTTTTCCAGCCTGCATCCGCTGACACATCATGTAATGAGTAAAGGTTGGCTTAGTAGAGATAAGAAATCAAAGATGTTATGGCATCTTATTTAACATGTCCGTTGCATTGGCTATCATATCAATTAGAAATTGGGAGCTTTGACGCAGTACGTTCTGCTTGATTAAACCAAGTGCCAACAAATTGTCTGGTGTGGTGAGTCGAGGCGTAGATCCAGAGGCTGAGCGTAGTACGTGTATCTTGTTAACACACATCATGCTTGATAGAGCCAGCAGCATTGTCATTAAAGAGTGTGGTCTAGTAGACCAAGCTATTTATATTGACGAGATTGTTGGTGTATATATAGAACATAGCACATTGTTTTTTTTATCCTTTCATAAAGTTAAATGAATGCTTATTAAAATATTGAGTCATCTCGATGTAAACTTAAATTTCGGATAGGCTTTATAAGCTATTATTTATTCCAGATTAAAACGATAAAATTTTGATGTCGATTATATTTTAATTAAGAAAATCTGAAGCATTATAAAAGTATTTTTATAGCTTAAGGGTTAAATAAAATAATATCTAGTTAATGTCATGAAAAGATATCGTAAAGTTATTTAACACCAATTTAAAGTCATTTTTTGGCAGGAACAACCATAAGCTCAGGATCAATAATATCAGGGTCCATAAGTTCAGGGCACTTGAAATATTAGAAAAATGTGTGAATTTTAAAATGAGAGTTTGTCCGCTCTGTCACAAACCGAATTCATGTATCTCATTTACGATATGATCTTTTTTTCCTGTTCTTATATTTATATCGACTGAAAAGTCACTTCACAATAGTATTCAAAAACTTTAACAATACAGTAGATATAAAATATTTATATACCATAGTGAAATAATAATAAATAAAACTGAATGATATTCCCTAAGTAGAAATGACAATCTGATTTCACCTGTTTAGTTTTTTTTTTTGTTGAAAAAAGTATTTTGCGATTGAACGATATTACATCATATCGATTAGATAGACTAAAAAAAAATTATTCAACTAGCATTAAAAAAAAAAAGATAAGTGTAACGGCAAAACTTTATTTTGACAGCCCAAAAATATATTTCGATTAAAGATTTCGAAAAAATCAAATACTTCTTTAACTTGTGTAACTTTAAAGAAGTTTTTTTTTTTTAAATAAATTGCATATCAAACCATTTGTTACTTACTTGCCTGTAATAATCTCTATTAGAAACCATAGGTGTATGTCTACTTTTTTTGTTAGACGAAAATAGACCTGAGATGAAATGTATCCCTTTTTTTTAGAAAGAAAGTAAATCGGTTCATGCAAAACTAAGTTTTCGGGTAAATGATGTAGAGTTTATTCTCAAATGTAAAATAACAATTGTTTGTATGCTTCCAATAACAACATACTATAAATTTTAAATATTTTACTTTTTTTTTTTTTTTTTTTTTTTTTTTTTTTTTGGCTCTAATGGGTTAAAGTTTTTGTTTGTATATCGAAATGTACACGGATATTTGTTGGAGGGGGGAACTAAATGCGTGTGCGTGAGTGTGTGAGTGTGTATACCCCGACTTTGAATTACGGTTTTAATTTATATTTAGTGTTTATGAAAAAGCGCATAAAAAATAGAATAGGCCCCATTACTTTACAATAGATCTCTCTCGCTGGGGTTGTATTTTTTTTAAAAAAAAAAAATCTCAAAAAAATGTCGGCGTTTAGTTGACGCTTACGCACAATATGAATAATAAAGAAGAGTCAGAACTATAAGACTTCATTACCAATCGTTTCCAAGATTTTTCAATTATTTCCTTTTTACTTGTAATACACCCACCAAAATGGGTAAAAAAAAACTTCTTGGGAAAGGTAGCAAGTCACGTACACAAAGTTCCCACGCCTTAACCCTATTATCAAATCTTTTGCAGTTGCTTTCACATGTATTAAACTTGCAAAAAACATCCTGTTTCTACTTACTTAATGATAATTAGATGTAAAATGAGTTAGTTTTATAAATCTTAATTGATTAAATAAAAACGTGTCTTTTTTAAAACTTTCTTTTTTCTCTCTCTCTCTCTCTCTTCTTCTTTTTCTTTTATTTTCTAATACTAAAAGAGGTAAATATTGAAAATATGCTCTTTTTATGAGACGATAAATAAACATGACACATAAAATCTAATAATAATTTTTTTTTTTTTTTTAGTGACGCTCTGGCACCGTACTACGCCGAATATAAATAAAAAAAAATAGGATAAAAACCCGAAACTTTTTTAACATGTCCCATTCTTCTTCCAAACGTTTAAACCAAATCAACGACCATTTAAGCAATATGACTAGTAAGTAATTAAACAAATTGAAAGTGAAGAGAAAAAGTCTCTAACACATAAAAAAAAAAACGCGATTCTCTAGATTCAATCTCTGTCTTCCAACAAGTACCTTTAGCTCCTCCTGATGCCATCTTTCATCTCACTGCTTCTTATAAAGCTGATCCCAACCCTAATAAGATCAATGTAGGTGTCGGTGCTTTCCGTACTGACGATATGAAACCTTATATTCTTCCTGTTGTCAGAAAGGTAATAAAAAAAAAACAAAAGGAAATGAAATGTGTGTACATTATACTTATCAATTCTAATTAGGCGGAAACTATCTTGTATAATGATGGCAGTCTTGATCATGAATACCAACCTATTGCAGGTCAACCTTCTTACACACGTGCCGCTACCAGACTAATTTTGGGTGAAGATAGTGTAGCAATTAAAGAAGGCCGTACTGCAGGTGTACAAACCATTTCTGGTACCGGTGCTAATCATGCAGGTGCAGCTTTCCTTCATCAATTCTACAAGAAGAGTAACAAATGTTATATCTCTAATCCTACATGGGGTAATAATTGTTTTCTTTTATAAATGTTGCATTGAAAACTTTGTATTAATTAAATTTATTTTAGCTAATCATCGTAGTATTTTCAGTCTAGTTGGGTTTGAAGTAGAAGAATATCCTTATTGGAACCCAAAGACGCGTGGTTTAGACTATGAGGGATTATTAGAATCAATGCGTCATGCACCTACCGGTTCAATTTTTGTACTCCATCCTTGTGCACATAACCCAACTGGTGTGGACCCAACACAAGAACAATGGAAGGGTATCGCTGAAGTCATGAAAGAAAGAGAACTTTTCCCCTTTTTCGATTGTGCCTACCAAGGTTTTGCTTCTGGTGATTTAGATAAAGATGCTTGGGCAGTACGTTACTTTGTTGATCAAGGATTTGAATTATTTGTCTGTCAATCCTTTGCAAAGAATTTCGGTCTTTACGGTAAAAAAAAAAAAAAGATAAGATTGTATTTTATAGATACTGACGTTTCACAAAATAGGCGAGCGTGCCGGTAATTTAACAATTGTTGGTAAAACTGAAGAAGCTACCAAGAAAGTATTCTCTCAATTTGAAAAACTTCAAAGATCTGAAATTTCTAATCCACCTGCTTTTGGTTCTCGTATTGTTGATATTGTGTTGAATGATAAAGAATTGTATGCTGAATGGAAAGAAAACTTGAAATACATGTCTCACCGTATTATTGAAATGAGACACGCACTTAAAGGTCATTTGGTTGAACTCAAGACACCAGGTAATTGGGATCATATCACTGATCAAATCGGTATGTTCTCTTTCACTGGTTTAAATGCTGCTCAAGTCAAGGTCCTTAAGGAAAAATATCATATCTATATGACCGAAAATGGTCGTATCTCAATGGCTGGTGTAAGTACTAAAAATGTTGCTTATTTAGCAAAGGCCATTGATGACGTTGTTCGTAACGTTTCTGCATAAAAATTATCCCCTCTTTCTTCATTTTCCTATTCCATTTCAACATTTGTTTTATAATATATATTTTACCTTTTTTTTTTTATAAAAATCACTTTTTTTTTTTTTTCTGTTACAAAATTTTATTTGTACCAAGTCACGTAAAGACGACGCAGTATGTATAACCCAACAAAGGGTAGATATTTTCTTCCAGAAAAATTGGGACCTGTGATATATTGAAAATGATTGGGCAGGACGTTTTATTACTCATATGTTGCACCAATTTATTTAAATCGGTCGATCACTCTCTACACATAATATTAACAAAATTGCATGAATTAAAAAAGGTATAATAATGATATATGTATAAAATAAATTGTTGTCATTTTCTATTTATTGAGATATTCTTCTTCTAATAATAATCAAAAAAAAATATATATAATAAAACCAAATACAATACATGACACTCTCTTAAAAAATATATCTGTGTGTGTGTGTGAGCGAAAATGATATAATAAAAAATCTTTTAATAAAATATAAATCATATACCTATTTCTTTTTTTTTTTTTTGTTTTTTTTTAAAATTTTTTTTGCAAAGATATGTGTTTTGGTGTTGTATTGTACAAATGTATATGTATTTTTTTTTTCCAACATAGAAAAAAAATAATAGTAATAGAGAAATGTGTGGATAAAATGGATATAATAAGTAGTTTAGTGACAAATTCGTTTGTTAATAGATTCTTCAGAAATCAAGTGTCGTTTCGTGCCAACAGATGGTGGAGACATGATGTCAAATGATACACCAGAATCGTTTCTTTGAAAGGTTTTATCAGTCGTAAGTGACTGAGCTGATGGATCAGGTGGTGGAGACGGGTAGTTACAATTGTTCAATTGAATCGTTCTCGTACCATTACTTGAGGTTAAAGTTGATTGTTCTTGTTGATCTTTAATTATATTTTGTACAGAATCTTCCTGTTGACTCATACTAGTAATATTATTAGGATCATTACTGATAGTATTCTTCAGATCAAGTTGAGAAGAAGATTTATAACTGTTTTCAATATAGCCATGAATTCTTGTATACCAAATGTCAAAAGTAGGTTTACTAATATACAATTGGTAATCAATTAAATTCAAAAAAGCCATTTCCGCAGCATTAATTTCCTTGATATCTAAACCAGTAATTTTAGCCCAAGCCTTGTTATGATAATTTTTATCGTGTAAATATTTTGAAGCGACCATAAGGGATGCTAAAAACATGCGTCGTCCGCAGCACATCAAGTCTTCTTGTTTGTTGCTGGTCTGCATGTCCTTGTTTAACTGAGCTCGTTGATAAAGTTTTTCATGTACTGCTCGTTTGACACGATATATATAGAATAGGCTAATTTGTAAAGTAGAATATGTTGCTTTACTTCGTTTAAAGATTACACTACAAAATCCACGAGTTGGCATTACTTTGACTGGTTGTTTATCAGTTAAAAATTTAGGATGCCAGATTGAATCAATCGTATTGGCAAAAGTTTCTAATTATTATTTTTGAGATTATTATCGTATGCAAATTACTTGATTTTTATTTCTTACCAACTAATTTTTCAATCATAAAAGTACGTTGTTCAACTGATGAATCTAGAAACTGACGATATTTTTCACAGGGAAGGTCTTGACCATTATTATTTTGATCCATTTTATTGTATTGAATTTGATTTGTATTGTTGTTATTGTCGTTTTGAGTAATAGGTGGGTTGGTAATTAAATGATTTACAGCCATTGTGACAGGCACAGCATATGTTGCTGCGGCGGCGGCGGTAATTGACTGTTCATCTGGAAGACGGTATTGAGCATTTGTCATTTGTTGTTTATAAGATGTATTAAAAGTAACTTGTCTTTTTTTTTTTTCTTTTTTTTCTTCTTGAAGGGTGCTTTAGAAAAAAAAAGGAAAGAATTTAAAAGACAAAAGTGAAGTGAGATGAAAGAAGTAATTTAGAATAAGGGAAAGAAGTAAAAAAAAAAAGAAATAAAAATATGAGTTTTATAAAAGGATTTTTTTTTTTTTTCTATTAGGTAAATAAAAAAAAAGAAACGAGTGAGCGCTTGTTAACTGGGTTTGGTAATAAAATGTTTGAAAAGAAATGACCTATTTAAAAAGAGGAAAGATCATTGAAAATGGGAAAAGAAGAAAGGGATTAGAGTTTAAATTAGAAAATGTTTCTTTTTAGTAAAGCGTTGCAAGTTTTTTTTTTTTTGAAAGAGAGTTTTAATTTTTTTTTATACTGTATAAGGATTTTTTTTTTTTTTTTTTTTTTTTTAATACTTGTTTAAAGAACAAAAGGTGAATTATTCATCGAGTTGAGTTTAATAAACAAGGAAAAAGAAAAGAAAAAAGGAAAAAAAAAAAAATTGTTACGCAGTTGTAAGAAAATAAAGGAGTCTTTTTCTCTTTCCATTGGTTCATTTCACACACACTCTCTCTCACCAATAACCTCGTGGCGCAGCAAAAATAAAACAAAACAAAAACAATAGACTGTGACGCAACCTTTGTGTGCATTACAGGCACACTTTGCGTAACAGCTAAAACTTTTTTTGTTTAATGAGTTTTTGTAAGCTTCTTCTCTTTTTTCTTTAATTAAAAAATGAGTAATATCCCAGGTATGACTGTGATTTTAGTTATTGTATTTTATGTATGTATTTTTTTCTTATATCAACAATAATAAATGTGTAGCAAAACATATCATCAATACACCTGAAACTGTACGTGTTTTTTTTTCTCTAAAAGTAAATATATATATATGGTATAATAACATATTTTATGTATATAGCTTGTATCTGAGAGTCTTCAAGGTTTATGTTATACAAATCCCAATTTACGTCTCCTTGAAAAAGAAAAAGGTATAATAATTATTATAAATACATATGCAAATCACGATATACATAAATTCAGTTACATAAAAATAGTTGTTTATTATGCTGATATAAAAAAAATGGCGTCGGATCAAGTCACTCTAGTTTCAGGTGGTGGATCAGGTCATGAACCAGGTTTTGCATCCTATGTAGGCAAACATGGTTTAGCTGCTAGTGTCTCTGGTCATGTATTTGCCTCCCCTTCTTCAAGTCAAGTCTTGGCCGCCATTCAAAAAGTACAGTCTCCTCATGGTACTTTAGTGATCACTATGAACTATACGGGTGATTGCTTAAATTTCGGCTTAGCTGTGGAACGTGCCAAGGCGATGGGAATTAAGGTCGAACTAGTCACGGTAGGTGATGATATTGCCGTGGGTAGAAAAAAGGGGGGTAAAGTAGGTCGTCGTGGATTAGCTGCTACTGCTTTAGCTATCAAATTAGCTAGTACTTTAGCTTCAAATGGAGCTAGTTTGGAAAAAGTTAAAGACATGGTTCAATATACTGTGAATCATGCTGCCACTTTAGGTGCTGCCTTTAATCATTGTCATGTTCCCGGTTCTTCTTCTTTTAGTTCATTATCTCCTCAAGAATTAGAACTTGGTATGGGTATTCATAACGAAACAGGCTTTAAAAAGATAGAGATGATGCCTGCAAAGCAACTTATTTCAGATATGATGACACTCTTACTGGATCAAAAGGATGAAGATCGTGCCTATTTAGAGTTACCGGATGATAAAAAGACACCTGTTGTTTTACTTGTAAATAATTTAGGCGGTATTGCTCAAATTGAATTAAATATCGTAGTAAAAGAAGCTGTTGATTATTTAGTTGGTTTACCTCAAGTACAACTTGAACGTGTCTTGGTTGGTCCTTTTTTGACGAGTTTAAATATGCCTGGCTTTTCTATCACTTTGGTTGCTGTAAATAATCAAGTATTACAATTGTTGGATCAAAAGACTGAATTTCCTGCTTGGCCATCTATTGCTGCTGTATCTTTTTCTACCGAGATTTATGGAAAAGTGTCTGATGAAATTGAAACAAAGGATACAATAGGTGATGCAGGACAAGGTAATAATAATAATCTCAAGTCATCTTGTTATAAAAAAAAATTAATACTTTTAATAGTTTCAGATTCAAAGTCGTTTGAAGCAGCTATTCGTGGGGCAACGCAGGCTGTAATTGAAGCTGAACCTCGTATTACGGATTATGATACTATCTTGGGCGATGGTGATTGTGGACAGACATTAAAGACTGCAGCACTTGGTAAAAGAAGAAGAAAAAAAAAAAATTTGTATAACCATCGTGATTTTTTTTTTTTGTCTAAGCTAACTTGTGTGTATTCTAAATAGCAATTCTTGATGCACTTGATAGTTATCCACTTTCATCTGGTCCAAAGACTATATTAGCTATTGCGGATACGATTGAACATTCAGTCGGAGGTACATCTTCAGCAATTTATTGTATCTTTTTTAATGCTTTAGCCAGTGGATTAATCAAATATGCAAAACCAAGCGTGGATGGATCTGTTTGGGTTGCAGCAGCACGTCATGCATTAAATACCTTGATGACCTATACAAAAGCACGTGTAGGTGATCGTACACTTATGGATACACTTTGCCCATTTATTGAGACTTTAAATTCACAAGGTACTAACCTTTCTGAAGCAATCAAGGCTGCTCGTCAAGGTTCTGAAACAACCAATAATTTGTCTGCTAAATTAGGTCGTACCTCTTACCTTTCAAACGATAAAGTACTTGAATCCGATGTGCCTGATGCTGGTGCATATGGTTTAGCCGAATTATTAACTGGCATGGCTCAACAATTATAACAACTTTTTTTTTTCCCACATACATTATAAAATTAATAAATATATATATATATATATTTTTTTATATCACACAATTTGTATACATCAAAAGTAAGATGTATATATATATAAAAGGAAGGGGGGGTATTATGAATCTATTGGTAAAAAATTGCCTATAATCGCAGTCTATAAATCAGAAAAGTTAGTAAATAGAAATTTTTCTTTATTTATACACATTTTTATTACCGGACTATCATAAAAAAGGAAAGTTAGTGTGTTATTTTGGAGCAACAAAGAAAAAAAAAAAACTTACATGTTAAATTTATCTCTTCTCACGGTAAAAGAAAAGCAACATGACATGGATATACTCTTTTTCTTTTTAGGCAGTTCTTCATCAGGTTGTAATTGATAGTTTAATAAACAAGTTGTTAATACTGCCTTTTGTTTTGGATCAAACGCAATATTTCCATATTTCTAAAAGAGAATGAGTATTTACGTCTATTCAATACAAGGTCACATGACTTATTACCTCCCAATAATTCACACTGGAATCTTCAGCCATAATTTCATAAATACATAATTGACCCTAAAAAAAAATATATATAAGAGTATGAAATTAAACTTTTTTTTTTATTGTTATTTACTTACATCACGTAATTTGTCAAATGGCACATTAATTAAATCCGCAAACTCTTTATTTCCTTTATAAATCTCACCCGTTCTTCTCCATAAACAAGCAGGTATGGCCATGGCGCTAAATACTCGATCGTAATCCAATAATAATCTTTCGAACGCTTCTTCCACTAGTATTAAATCAATGTCCGTCAAAGACTGTGCTACATCACGGAAAGTGGGACGGAAAGTGCCCATAACATTTAAAATACGTTGTCGACTGTCAGATGACATACTAAAAAAAAAAATGTTTAGAAGAAGGGAGCGAGAGAGAGAGAGAGAGAGAATCATAAATAACAATTTTTGTTCTTACTGTTGTTCTATGTATCGTTGAAGTCGCGCGTAACCACTTACATAATTATAAGGTTTTAAAAATCCTGCTTGATATTTCGCATTAATTACTTCATTTAATCGATCTTCCAAGTTGCCATCTTTTGGGTCAGCCGCAGTTAAAAAGAACTGATCTTGTACATCGTTTCTTTTTGACATGTCATCGATAAATTCACTAAATAAAATAATAGGAGGAAGAGAGGGGGAAAAAAAAGAAGAGAAAGAGAGAAAAAAGAAAAGAAAAAGAATTATATAAATTATTTAAAAATACAGAAATAGCGGGCATTATAAATACCTTAAAATATGAACTTCTCCACCATTGTCAAGTGGATTCATTAATGTTGTTGGCGTCGGAGTCATCTCTGTTTGTGTGTGTCGTTTTATGTTATGAGTAAGTAATATATATATATACATGTTTTTTTTTCTTTACTAACCTTCACTGCTTTCACTACAACTACTACTACTATGCTTTCTTTTTTCGTGACTCTGTACTTTTTTAACTGAATTCGATTTAGGTTCGTCATAACACATCGATCCAATATTTCTTTTTAAACATCGTTGACAAGGTCGTCCTACTAAATCATATTGGCTAAAAAAGTTCAATTCATTTTTAATATTATTCATTACCTTCGTCACAAGTCATATGAGATCGTCTGCAAAATACGCACGCTAATAAAAAGAAACTACACGTATTAATTATAAAGACTGTAAATCAAATCATATATCGTTTAATAAATCAAACCTAATGACACCTTTTTTCTTTTAGATTTTGTATCTGTTTCCATTATTGTAAGTATATTTTATTGAAAGTAAAAAAGAAAGAAAGAAGAAGAAAAAAGGAAAAAAAAAAAAAAACTCTTTTTTAAAAATCTTACACTGTACACACGCACTTTTTTCGGATATTCAATCGAATTCTCTCATTAAGGAAAGTGCTTAAATTTATAAATGGGGAAGGAATCGTTATTTTTATTTATTAGCGTACATTTCTTTTTATATTTTTCAAGACAAGACAATGCATAAGAAGAAAAAAGGTATAATTACACTATTCAGAATATAAGAATAATATCTCTTTTAAAAATCAAACAACTTTTATTCAAGAATAAAAAAGAACAGAGTAAATTAAATCTGTTGCTAAGATACGAATTTAGTATGTCAATTTAAGCAAAATTATCTCTTTGATGTAAAAAATAAATAAATAAGTAACCTTCATGAATCGAGATGTTTATCTCTTTTTTTTTTTTTCAAGAAAACAATGATCTAAATCAACTAACTACAACCTTGGTATAATAATCATAACAATAATTTCTGCAGAGTATACAAGAAACGAAAAGAGCTTTGAACAACGTGATAAAATAATTTTTGATTGGTTTTGCTAGGACACACAATTTTGAAGTCTTAAAAAGGGTATTTCTACTCGTATATATTAGCCAACATGTGACCTCAGCTGTAACTATAGAATCAATTGAGGCTAGAGCCTTAAAGCTAAAAAGTTACATGTGTGTATCACAGCTTGGCTTACAAGTAGTACCAAGTGTAACAATAAGCTGTCTTTTTTAAGCACGGGTCGAATTTTATTGTTTTAATTAACTTGATGCCTTTTTACATAGTTTATCTTATCTCGTTATTACTTGATGCTGCATTATTTCGTCATTCTTCAATAAATAAATACTAAAAAAAAAAAAAAAAAAAAAAAATGCATTATGTTGTAGTTGGTTGAATAACTACACATTCTCTTTCGTGCTTTTATAATATTTATATTCTTGAATAAAATGCAGGATGAATGAATTAATGCTTCAATTGTTTTTTATTAAAATAATTATTAGAAAAAAAGAAAAAAAAAAAAGAAAGAGATATAATAATAATAATAATAATAATAATAATAATATAAAGGATGTGTATTGTTGTGTGTATATATATATATATATTTTAGATTAAGAAGGAAAGCACAGGACTCTACCTTTCACAAGTGGTTCATATCTATTAGCTAACTTTACTACAAAAGGAGGTGATATACAAAAGGCAATAGTACCACTTGTTTGTCCATCTTCATCTTCCATTAAATTCGAATCAAATGGTTGTAAACCTTCTCTCACATCAACGGCAGTAATACATTCTTCTTGTCCTTTAATTGCAGAACCTAAACAAATCGTATCTTCTACTAATTGACGTAACTTTTTCCCGTATTCATTTGCTGCAGCAGCAGTAGTAGTTATATGATGACTACTACTACTTAAACTACTACTACTACTACTACTCATGCTAGTATGCTTCATAGCAGAAGAAGATAATAAATAAGCAGGATATGCTTTTTGTAATCCACGATATAAATGATGCCAATTACGATCCACACATTTTTTCCAAGTTTGTTCAATATCACTCTTTGGATCTGACTTGTTTTTAACGACTAGCATACTTAATTCTTGACGTAATCTAGTAGAATAAAATGGAGAGGTATCGTATTGATCAAACCAATTAGATAATTCTAAAAATTCTGGATTACAAACTAATCCAGGAAATATGTTTATATTTAAGTTTTGTACAAGCACGTCCATCATGAATTTTTCTGTCAACATTAGAATTCGCTCTGGAGGTAATGGTCTTCCTAATTGATCAATCGAAGGTCCTAAATTAAGCCAAAGTGTACTCAACTTTTCTGTCGTTAATTCGGGTTCTGCATGAGGTAATAACTCACAAGCTAAAACATGAATCGATTGCTTTAATTCCAATAGTTTTTTTGCTATACTCGAGGGATCATCATCTGAAGAACGCACTGAACGTAAATGAACTTGGTAATTACTCTTTAAAACGTCCATATCGTGTGTACGTTGTTCAATTTTCTTTCGAGTCTTTATCACTTGTTCCCCAAGCTTTTCTACATCCATTCGGTACATTGCCTTTTGTGCATCTAATTCCTTTAATAATGTACGTTGTTGACTAATTATTTGTTGAATGTTGATCGAATTATTACTGGACATGGATAAAGTCCTTGTTAATTTAGATTGAATAGAGGCTAACAGTTTGTTTATATATACTTGTATTAATACATGTTAAGAATAATATATAAAAGAGGGGGGGGGGAAAGGCAGATTAGGGTTAATTTATTTTACCTGTATCTGATTGATGATTACCGTGTGCTTCTAAAGAAGAAGTTCTATTAGGTCCTTCAGACATTACAAAACTTTGTTGAGAGCTAGCTATACTTGTAGAGCTTTGATATGTATTATGTTTAGATAAGGCAGGGTCAGACAAAGACATTGATGAAACTGAAGAAGCCATTGTCTTCTTTTTTGGTTTCTTTTGAAATAATCTTGATATTCTACCCACCGTTTTGTTTTTCGTTTTCTCTTGAGTCTCCAACTCGTTCATCCTCTTTTTTTTTTTTTGTTTTTTTTTTATGTATTTTTTCTGAAATGTAAAGTATAAATGTATTAAAAGAGACAAAGAAAAAAGAAAAAAGAAAACGCAATTATCTTCAAAAGTAATATTAAATACTGTTTTTAAAAGTCAGTTTTTTTGTGCTTTTTTTTTTTTTTTTTTTTTTTTTTTTTTTGAAGTGCATTTCATTTTGTTCCAGGCAAAAAAGCCTTTACCAATCATTTCATTATTATCAGGCTATCATTTCTTTCTTTCTCTCTCTCTCTCTCGTCTTATACTATTGCTAACTGTATGTTAAATACACTCTTCTTCTTCTTAAGGTGGCTATGTATGAATACACATGACCCTGTCTTTTTTTAAAAAAAAAAATATCCATCATTACAAACCGAAGAAAGCAAATGATTTACAGTTCATCTTTAAATGAAACAGCTGCTTGTCACTCTATTTTTCATGCAAGTCATATTTTATTGCCTACTCTCATCTAGATTACATAGCTATCCTGTCAAACCGAAATATCCTCTCTTGAAAAAAGAAACCACACACTGGGGTTTTATTTGATACATTTATTCAATTTTTTTTTTTGTGGGGTTATTGTTTTATTACATGAAATCATCATAATCATCGTAGCCGTTATCGACATAAGAATCATCTGCAGCAGAGTTTTTACCTGCAGCAGATAACTGAGGCTTACCCTTACCCTTACCCTTCTTGAGGGCTTCCTTTGCAACTCTTTGCTTTTCGTTAGCAATCACAGTTAAAGAGGCAGCTACCTTTTTGACTTCAGTATCCTTTAAAGGTACAGCAATATCACGTAATAATTCATCAATGAACCAACCATAGTTGATGGATTTCTATATTTACAACAAAAAAAAAATTAGTATTATGTAAAAAAAAAAAAAAAAAAAAAACCAGCATCTTTATATTACTTACAGAACCAACAGTAATCACATCAACTACACGCTTACGATAAGCATCCATTTCGACACGATTTCTAGGCATACATTCCTCGAGGGGTTTATTCTTCATGTCATCTATTTTTACAATAGAGCATCAGAAAAAAAAAATAGCCCGTTTTTATACACACACACACACACACACACACACAATCCTTTCCCTTTTTACTTACCAACAGAAACACCAGCGAAAAGATCAGTAGCGTTCATCATATCAGCTTCTAATTCTAAACGACGCATACGTTCTTTACGCTCATAAGCATCTTCTTCTGTCTCCTCTTCTTCCTCGTCTTCACCAGCCAACTTCTTTGCTTCCAACTCCTTCTTCTTTTGTTCTTCAGCAGCCAACTTTTCAGCAATCTTTTGTTTCAAAGGGACCTTCTTTTTAATAACAGGTGCGGCTTTCTTGGTTTCTGGCTTTTCTTCGTCGTCAGAGTCCTCCCAAGATTCCTTGACATCGTCTTCGACATCCTCATCATCCCACTTGTTATTTTTGGGAATAACAACTTCTACCTTGACATCAATATCTTCTTCCTCTAAAAAAAAAAAAGGGAGAGAGACAACAATTTTCTCTTTTAATTTTTTTTTTTCGACTATTGTTATAAAACCTGTCAAAGCTTACCCCAATCACTCATATTATTTTTAAAAAAAAAAAAAACGCGAATAAGTTTAAAGAAAACCAGAAAAATAATAAAAATAAAAAATATTTTTTTTTTTATACAAGGTCATGACTTGCTTTTTGGATCCAATCAAAAGTTTATTTTTTGCTGTTGCTGTTGTTGTTGTTGGGCTTCTTGAGAAGCAGAACGAAATAAGTTGGCAACACCTTTTAATTTCATAAAGGAAATACAAAAAGATTGTATTTCAACAAAGTAATCTTTCATTGGTATAATTTTCTTTTCTAATAAAGATTGAATGAACCTTGTCACTTGCTTCACCTGTCGATCCTTGGCTGGTCCTTCTTCTAATTCATCACATGATCGAATACTGTTGGATATATAATAATGTATAAATTCAGGTGAAAGTTGAATATTATTCACCAATATATGATGAATTACTTCAAGTGAATGTATCGTAATTCTTGAACTTAATAACGCATCGAGATATCTAATGTATGTATTTAACAATCAAGGTAAAAAAGGATTCATTATACTTTAACTTACAATTTGGATTGTTCTGATCTTAATAAACTCGGTACAATATCAAGTGCAAGAAACTGGTTTAAATCAATCAATTGATTAATTTGATCTGGTGCAATATATTCAGTTAGAGGATAATTCGATAACTTTTCCATCCTTAATTTCTCATTTTCTTTCAACGTTAATATTCGTGTACACGCATCTGATAATAATAAACATATATTTTCATCCAGTACAACAGTATTCCTATTTGCTTTTTAGTATACGATTTTTTTTTTTTCCCTTTATATATACATTTATATACTTTACGGATCATCAATCAAACGTGTTACTTTTAATCGAAGTGTATCTATAACATTTGGCGCTTCTTCTAATGGTGGTAATAAATTATCTGGATCATCACATACATCTTCAGGTGTTCGATTATCCAACTATGAAACACAAACAGAAAAAAAAAAAGGGTAAATTTCTAAAATAGTACAAATCTTTTTTCTGTTCCCTTTACACTAGACAAGTCTTCTTCTAAAATACAATATACAAACTGTTTTTCCAAGGTAGAAAAAGGTTGTGTAGTTTCAGCCAATTGTAAAAAAAACGTCAAGAAAGGGTTATGATCAAGAGGTAGATTAGAGTAATGAGCGTATAAAATATAAAGTATTGATAAACGTTTGCTTTGATTCTATTTGAAAAAAAAAAAAAAAAAAAATTGATAAGATGACGTGTCTATTTTTTCGCTTTACTTTCTTTCTTACTTGACACTCTTCTAATTCTAACCAAACATTACAAGCTGCTGTAAACGAATCTTTTTCGTCTTGCTCTGAAACAAACTGTTGATATATTTCTGAAAACGTCTTGGCAGCCATATTAAAGTTTTTTTTTTTTAAAAAAAAAAAAGAGTAAAAATAAAAAACAGAAAAAAATCACGCAGTCTTAAAAATATGTATATATTATGTAACATTTAAGGTTTTCTAGAAAGAAGGATTTATCAGTAAATATTTGCATCGTAAGCTCGTATTAATTTATAGGTTAGGCAATGCTATACAAAAGAGGATAATGATGGATAGTCAAGTAGAAAAAAAAAATGTTTGCAATTGAAAGACTGCATACATATATCCATTGGTAGGAGATATATAGTGATCCTACTGTCCTTACTTTTTTGTTCTGGGAAAGAGAAAAATCAATATGTGTATCAAGACTTATAAGGTCATAATTTTAACTTGAATTCTTCAGAGAAGCAATAAGCTCCAAGTATGTATCTTTTACTGTACTTACAGATAAAATTGACTTGAAGTATTATATAGTCGCGCTAACTAAATAAGCCAATATGCATCGGATCCTATTGTAACATACTTTGTGAATCAACACATTCCTAAAAATTGGATTACTACATATTACTTTTGGATCTGAAACTCTGGGTGCGTTTGAAATAATCTGTACATTGTAATCGTCAGTTATCCCTGACAATTTTATTTTGATGAATATGTATATAAAATGTTCTAAAAAAAGGGGGGGGGGGACAACAGCGCGTCATATGTAAATATAGGAGTAATCTATAATAAATCACATATCGCTGAAAAAAAAATAGATAGAAGGAATATCTAAAAATACAGGTACTCTTCTTGTGAAGGTTAGGCGTACCTGAAACATATCTATCTCAAGTAGGCAAAATTACATTTAATGAGCTAGTAGTTAGAAAAAAGTTTAATATCGCGAACGTTTTTTATCTACTCAATTCTCTCTGCTATCAAAACCAGATATGACGCACTATCGCGATTATCTTTCTTTTAGCGTGCCTCTTTAAAAAATGTGTCAGATCAATTATATATTAAATAATAACTTTCTTGCGTATTTACGTGTGTACAGATGCAAAAAAAAAAAAAAAAAAAAATGATATAGAATTAATGTATCTCTTGGGAATAATGATTCAATCAAGTCTATAAAAACTTTAGAAGTATAAAATTGTCAGTTTATGTACAAATATGCTTTTTTTTCTTTCTTTGTATCACTTCCAGGTGCAGTAACTGGGATCAAAGTGAATAAGAGTTGTTTCACAAAGAATTGCATTGAAAAAAAAAAAAAAAAGCGGGGCATGTAGATAAACTAAATAAAAGCTTCTGGAACTATACCGCAGCAAAAAAAAAAAATAGATAAATAAAAACAAACAATATAATGAAAAAGAAAGACCAAGTTAATTTTTTTTTATATAGTTCTGTTGAAGAACTTGGTTCTGTGATAACCAATGAAAATGAATGATTTTATTTAAAATAAAAGATGAACTTTTTGTATTTTAAGGCTCGATAAAGCATGGGTATGTAAATGACCTCTATTACACACAAAAGAGTGCAAAAGGGAACATTGTTAATTATATGATTTGTGTTGATGATAAAGAAAATATAACAGAATAAAAAAAATAATGACTTATTTTTTTTTTCTGTGTTATTTACAATCCTTCCCTTGCCTTTCAAACCGTTTTATATTACTGAAAAAGATGATTAAAAAAAATTTTTTTTTTTTTTGAGATTGTTTTTGTTGGATTTTTTGATACTTTTTTTTTTGGGTTGCTTTTTTTTGTAAGAGATAAGTTGGTTGAATTTTTTTTTGGTAGGTTCGAGAAATTTATATATTTTTTTTTTTGTAGAATTGTAGAGAAAGTTTTGCTTTGTAAAAGATGAGAATGATTGGAGTTTTGTTTGTTTAAGCCATAGTGGGCTTAGGTGATGCAAAGAATGCGTTGGCTGTTGTTAAGGAGCTTGCGACAACAGGTTGACAACGCTTGGAAACAACGACACCACGACGACGACGATGCAAGGGAACCCAAGGATATGAAGAGGCCGTGGCTGCGCTTGAACGTTTTGTACGTAAGAGTGTGGCAATAGGTAAGACAGGCTTAACTACTGCGGGTTTCTTTGCTTGGTTGAGACTGAGTTGGTTTGTAATGCTAGTCATTTGATCTTTGAGTTGACATGATTCTGAACAATAAAGAGAAGATTCATTCTAAAAAAAAAAAAGTAAAGATCAGTAACTTGTTTTATTTTATAATAAAAATAAATAATAGAAAACTTACCAAGTCATCGACACGGTTGTCACAGATAATACACCAAGAGAGATCCATATTAAATATACTAGTTTTTTTTATAGAGGGGGGTTGTAAAGATAAAGAGGGAACGAAAAAAAAAAAAGAGTCTTTCAATAAAGTTGGCGGCCTTTCAGGTTATATAGAAGAAGAGGAAAGAGTTATGGAAAGTGAAAGAAATTTTAGTTTAAATAGATTAAAAAATTTTGCTTCGGAGATGAGAAAAGACTTTTTTTTTTATTTTATTTTAATAATTCATTTAAACCCCATCATTTGTAATGAGTGAAATAATGGCGTGTGCAACACCACTACTTGATACTATTTTAAATAATTTATATTAGGTACTAAAGCACACACATGTTATTCATAAATAAACGCACTTACCATCTAAATCAGGTTCTTCTATTTTAAATTCTAATTCTAATTGTAATAATCGTTTCAGTTGATTTACTAATACACCAATTCGAGCCCAGGATCTGAATCTGATCCAACCATCTTCTCCAACTTTAAGTCCTCTACCCATATGATCTACATCAATCTGTCCACCAAAGAATAAAATACCATACGATGGAACTTCTGTACCATCTCTAATAAATGTTTTACTAGTAGTCATTCTAGAAAAGTAAGTCAAAAATGATGAACTATAACTATTATTGTTAAATAATAAAGATGAAGGATGCAAAAACACTCTGCCTATAATATATATATATATAAAAATATGAGTTAAATGAAAAAAAAAACACACACACACACACATACTACTTTACCATCTGCCTTTGTATAGTATTTAATTTCTCTTGCTTCTTTTTCTCTTTCTACTGTGCCACTCAAAACCTTATCGTATTTGGTATCTGGTAATTTAATTTTTGCTACATTAGGATTTAAGCCAGCAAATAGGATAGATTTTAATAGGTTGACATTTTCTGCATTTTCATTGTAATGATCGTGTTTAGACTTGTTATAAAATCCAATTTCAGATAAAGCATCTGTATACTGTCTACGTAAATTCTGAACTTCATTCAAAGTAGCAAATGATAAGAAGTTTTCCTCACAGAAACTTCTAGCAGCTCTCATTCCCTTTGATTTAATAATCTCGTACCACCCTTCAAATGCCTTCATATCTGTCAACCAATCACTTTTACTGAAATTGAATTTTTCTCTTGCTCTATTTTTAATCAGTTAGACACATGAAAATAAAAAAAAAAAAAATAAAAAAAAAGTCACTATCACTTACGCTCTAGCCTCTTCACGCTTTTCCATGGGTGATGTGAATGGACTCTTTAAAGACATGATTGAAGCAATTGTCAAAATAGGATCCAAACATCCAAACACAGATCCAAATAATAACATTTTACTAATACGCAAATCAGCAGGAATATTCGCCATATGTTTACCAAGCGCTGTCAAATCACCACGCTCTGTCAAATCAATCGCTTCTACTTGTCTTAAAGAACGAATCGCACTATCTAATGCAGCAACAGAAGGTGGATCAATAGCTTTTGATAAGAATTTGCGTACATCATGTTCTCCCATAGACTTTACAGTTAAACAAAGTTGTTCTAATGGAGTTCTTAATAACTCTGGTACTTGTTGTGCCCTCATCTTATTTTCATCTGTTTCACGTGTAAATAATTTAAAACATTTACCAGGTCTTGTACGACCCGCACGACCACGACGTTGTTTACATGAAGCACGAGATGCCCATGTTTCTACCAAGTGCATCATACTATTAGCTGCATCAAACTGGGTTTCTTTTACTCTTCCAGAATCAATGACGTACACAACTCCTTCAATCGTAATAGAAGTTTCGGCAACGTTTGTAGCTACCACAATTTTACGTACATGTGCAGGTACTGTCTTGAAAACACGCGTTTGTTCTTGAGGTGATAAATTAGCATGTAAAGGTAAAATTTCATACTCTGATTTATGTCCAAGTGTATCTTGTAATGCCTCCACACATCGTTTAATTTCCATAGCGCCAGGCATAAAGATAAGAATTGCTGGCTCTGATCCACCTTCAATCTTGACAGTTTCAGTGTCAACAATATATTTAACAGCATCAGCTATTAATTCATAATCGATTTTATCTTGATTACGGTAACGAGCCAAAGTACGTACAGTGTGTTCCTTGTATCCTTTTTCCAAGTAAGGAATTTGCCATTGCGCCCATTCACCCTTAGGAAGATGACTGCCAGTAGGTTCATCACTATTTTTTGGGTTTTTAACCATTGGCATATGAGAAACATAAGATGTCATATCCAAAATATCCTCCAAATAGAAATCTTGTACAGGATGAGTAAAACCAGGAATTTCAATAGCGGGTGCACCATTAAAATAACTTGAGAACAATTCTTGATTAATGGTAGCAGACATCAAAACGACCTTGAGATCTTTTCTTTTTCTCAAGACTTCTCGTAAAATAATCAATAAGAAATCACTGTCAACAGATCTTTCGTGCACTTCATCGATCATAACGTGACTGATACCATCAAGTGTAGGGTCGCTTTGTAATCGACGTAATAAGACACCTGTGGTAACAAATTGAAGTCGAGTATCAGAAGATACTTTAGTTTCTCCACGGACTGCATAACCTACTGTATTTCCAATCTTTTCACATCGTTCCGAAGCGACACGTTCGGCAACACCAATAGCAGAAATCTTACGAGGTTGGGTACAAATCATATTACATGTAGAGCCTCTACCTTCCATAATCTCTTCGTCCATGATAAATTGAGGTACTTGGGTAGTTTTACCACAACCTGTTTCACCACTAACAATCGTCACTTGGTGACCCAAAACTGTCTTGACAACAGTAGATTTAAAACCATGAGCAGGTAAATTCGATCGAACCAACCCCATTGATACATATGCAGCCGAATTCAACCTGTCAACTAGAGCATCCTTTAATTTCTGAGAGACTGCAGCGTTTGGCTTCATAGGGCCATGATTGCGATGGCGTCTTTGATGATTTAATTTATGTTTAGCAACATGATCTTTAGATAATAAATCGAAACTATTGAGACGTTCAGACATATCTCTTAACTTGGGTGGATTAGCAACTAACTGGTCTGCATGTTCTTGAAGCCATTCTGCACACATATAAATAAATGGCATACCCAAATTCATTTCTGCTTCTTCAACTAGTCCCTTGATCATAGCTAACTTTAAGAAGCTAGGTAATCCTGCGCATTCAATCACGAATAAAGGTAAACTGTATGGGTAATATGACTTCTCTGGAATAATTACTTGCATCACTAATTTCTCTCGGAAATGTTTCTTGGATGGTACTGTCTTTACACTAAATGGAATACTGTAGACATGTCTGTTATCTTTATCAATTTCGTGATGGAACCTTGAGCTTTCATAAATTGATTCAAGTACTGTAATTTCATCTTCTCGTGTTTGTTCTAATTCCTCTGAATCAATAAGTTCTGGATCCACTGTAGGAAGTGGTTCATCACCATGAACTAAACGCCATTGCAATAATTCAAGGGCTTTAGCATCATCTTCGTTGGCAAGTACAAGCGCTTCTTCACAGATACTCTCGGGGTATCCAATGGCACTCATACGTTTTAATAACCAGTTTCGACCTAAAGATTTTGTTGTATGTGTAATAGTTGTCATAGTAGGGTTATAATTTGCCAACATAAAATTAGCAGGTAAATCTAAATATAAGATAATGTATCAATATGCTGTAAATAACTCCAGTGATCTACATAAATATTCAATGTTTACCATCTTCAGGGACATGTAAGCCTAAGTAATATAAAGACATGTCAGTGGTCTATTAAATTAATTTATAGATTCCACTTACAAAGCCAGTCCAATGCTGTAGTTTTATCAGCACAATAATCAAGCGCTTCATTAGCATGAGCAGATCTGAACCCCATTTTCACTAATTCATCAACTAAATGTTTGCGTTCCTCCTTTGTATGCTTTCTAGTCAACTTGTTTTACATGTGAGAACCATAAAATAAATTTACATCCACAGTTTCACTTACTGGTTGATATGCAATTGTAGATTTCTTCACCACACGTTCTACTAGTTCACGATTTTCTGATCCCATTTGAACTGCAGGTAAGTCTTCCCAATCTTTACGCATTTTATCAGTCATTTCGGGTTCTTTGACTTGATCCATTTTCGCTTGTGATTCAGGCATAGGAACAGCTGAAGAAGTGTGTTCCTTTGTAGGTACATTGCGACGTTTCTTTTCTACCGTAACAGGTTGTTGAGCGTTAAAGGGATCGTTCGTATATTGCCATGCGTTGCTTTTAGTCTTTAACTGATCGAATTGTTTCCAATAATCTCGATGCTCTGGTGGTAAAATGCGATACAACGGCATATCTGACTTAATACGATGCAAAGTATAAGTCGCAGCTAAATGTTTAGCTTCAATCGATTGAATTGATGTCATGTGGTCAGGTGGAGAGAACGTTGCTGTTTGTATTTGACCCTTTTTATTACGATGAGTCAATGTCACTGTACCGATATACCCATCCGTACGTCGCTTAATGTCGAATACGGGGTTATCCCATTTTGCCTTTTGACATTGCTCATTTAAAAGTGAAACTGGTGTTTTACCAGTCCAGTCGCCAAATATGGATCGTTGTACTGGTGCATCTTCCGATGGAGGTGCTTTACTACCTGCATTGCCGTTCTTTACAATGCCTTTTTTCCCTTGAGGCTTCTTAGCTGCTGTTGCCGGTGCCGCTGCAGCTGGTGTAGCCTTGTTCTTCTTCCCAGACATGTGTTGATATAAAAGGCTAAAATTATGGAAAAATTTTCCCCCTTAGGTGGTGATGCTTCTTTTTTTTTCAGATCCCGAGAGCAAATCATGTAAAAAAGATCAATGCAAATAATAAGTGTCTCTTTATCACCAGAGGTAAATGGTTTAGACATATTTAAACTATATATATATGCCCATTGAAAATTTATTACAAAGTAAATTATATAACTGAAACTCAATAATTTAAGTGGGTTGGGTCAACTTTTTAATACCTAGAAATTTATTTAAGATTAGAAAATGTTATATACCCACAAAAAAAAAGCAATTTTTTCTAAAACTATATCTCAGTTGTAACTAAACGAAAAAAAGACTTAGCTCTGTCGAAATCAATTGAGCCCCTCTTGCATTGAGCTGTATGTTATGCATACGTAATTGAAACGTTTACCCTTTATTTTATTGATTTCTGATACATTTAATGTTTTATAGTTTGGATTGTTTTCGCATGATCTACCAAACTTTAAAAAAAAAAAGTGCAGATCCACATGTTATCAATGGTTTAGTTGCCAATATATGCTATTGTGTTAAATCACATACAGCCTCTGTTATGCGTTGAATTAATACACCCTCTTAACATATCTGGTATCAATCCATATAGAGCCAAAAATAAACCAAAACCTATTAATTATGTGAGGATATTTTGATTTTATATAATGATATTGTCTATTCCGCACTCTTCATAGTCTTTAATGCTCAGGTTTATGCTAGCTAAACATGCGCATGTTATATGTAAGATGGCCTAAAGTATATAAATGGCTTCAATTATAGGCATGCTCATAGTATAGATATATACGTACTGGATTTCAATTAAATGGCCAATGAATACATTTGATTAAACATTTATCCAAAAGGAAAGCTATGTAAAAAAATAAAAAGAGAGAAGGAATAACGAAAGAAGTAATAAAGGAGGGAAAATTTAGTGTATAACAAATAAACAATCTATTTTTTTTTTTTTTTGGAAATTTAAAATACTCCTTTAAAAGTATTATCGTAATATTATGTAAAATTATTCATTGAGTCAGTGTTGGGTTGACAATTTTTTTCTAGGTCAAAGGGAAGTAAAATCCCTGAAAAATGGCGGGAAGAGTTGTAGGAAGATGATCCTGCTCTGTCTTCTAATCTTAACTCAATTGAGAAATTGTGAATTGCTATGATAACTGCGATTCAAAAATAAGCTTTGTACGTCCATCAACGTTAAAACTCTCAAGTTACACTATCAAGGCGTAAGTATCGTATTTTCACTCATCATTTTAGGAAATAATTTAGAGACGCTGGTTAAATGGGAGAGGGTTAAATGCTATCCGTAAAAAAAAAAAGAGGGAAAATAAAAGTTCAAATTGAGGAAAAGGAAATAGGGCAAAATCGTAAAAAAAAAAACAATACGTAACCGAGAGCGGATAAGAAAACAATGCTTGATATGATCAAGGAAGCTGACAAACTAAATTTATCAAGATTGTCATAGATGGACGAAACAACATTGTGCAGAAATTTTCAACAGATGTATAAAAAACGATAATCTCTCGTTTGAAAACTAATAAAACCACCATTTAACATTTTATGATTTTGACTGTTACTTTTTCCTAATTTGAACTTTTATTTTCCCTAAATTGAACCACTTTTTTTTACGAATTGAATTTAACCCTCTCCCCATTTTAAATAGTCGATTTAACCAGCGTCTCTAAATTATTTCTCAAAATGATGTGAAGATACGATATGAAATAATAAAACTATAGGCAAAAACTAATATAATTTCCAAGTGGTCTATTTTTTTTTAACAATAGAAATTGAAGAATGTTAAAACCATTGGTCTAATTGCCACGCGCGTTACACAATTAAGTAAAATATAGAGCTGGTAGCCAATATTAATTTGTTGAAAAAATATATCACATTATGTCTTTTAGGAAACTTAGTAGTGATGACAGTCATTTTATAGATGTATTTATAGAGTTAATTAGACCTGTAGGACATTATTTTAACTATAAAGTAAAACATTTTAATTTTTCCCCGGGTTTTTGGCAAGGCACTGTAGGTATCAGCGAATATACTCTATAACTCTTTAAACGTTATGAATATAATATATTCTTAAAAAGCGTAACTTTCTATCAGCCATGTTTCTTGTTTTGATACTCTTGTATGTGCGAAAAAGTGATATATTTATTTATAATATTATCAATGCCCAAGCTTATATAATTTTTTTGATAAAAAAAAAAAAAAAAAAAAAAAAAAAAAAAAAAAGTATTTATTTGTCAGAATTTTATTTATCATTTTAAAAAAATCTATGAATATGTATTCGAAGTTCTTCTTTTCGACATGTATTGTGATATATATAAGTTTTTATTCTATTCAAACATCCATAACAAATGTCATATCCATTTTACTTAAAAACCTGTTATTTTTTGATGAGAAATTGTGCAACAATAATTGTGTTTCCATTTATCCTGTTTGAAAGTGAGCTTACAATACTTCTGGTTCTTCCGCATTCAATCCATCTAAACTTTGAAACAATGGCTTGGTATATGCCTGGAGGTAACTACTGTTTGATACCTTTTCTTTTGATGAAAATAATTACCAGAGATTTGAAAAAGATTAAGGAGGTCTCATAACTTACCATATACTTTATTTAATATCACCCCCCCCCCCCCCTGAAGTATAAAATCAATTGAAATCATTCTTTATTAATGGTTAGACCTATAATCTTACAAAATACGGTACGTTATAAGGTTGCCTGGCAAAGATTATTGTTTTGATATACAGATAATATCAATATATTGATAGATCCCTCAGACCTTTTCTGTTGCTTAGTTATAAATGTTGTTTTTCGCTCGATATCTATGATTTTACTTGTTCTTACGACTAAATTGATACTCTCATGGCACCGTATTCGGGTTGAAATAAAAAAAAAATCGATGGATTCCCATCTATTTTTCGCATTATTAATTGACCAAAATATTTTTTTCCCTCCTGGCCTAGAGCTGTTCCATTTTCAAATGTTATCGAATTCATTTCCAAATGTCGTTTCAGTGTTGAATATCCATTAATCTTTTTAAATGTCATATTCAAACCAAAATAAACAAAGATGCAAGCCATGCCTGCTGATAGTTTGACCATCAATGCCAATATATTTACATTCTGAAACTATTGTATCTACTGCTGCATTTTTTGTTATTGTATAGGGATTCTAAATATATTTCAACAAAACAAGCTCATTATAACTACTGTCTGTTCATCCTGTGATATATATAACAGCTTTGTTAAACTAATTTAAGTTACATATGCACTTTCTAATTTTAAATAGTACCTTTTTTTAACTTTCGATTTTTTATTTAGTCTTTTTATGAATTAAAAAAAAAATAAAAAAAAATAAAAAAAAACAAAAAAAAACAAAAAAAACAAAAAAAACAAAAAAAAAATTTATATTTATTTTTTTATGTGACACTCATTGTGTTTTCCATTAAAAGACATTCCGGACTGATGGATGGATAATTGATTACTAAATGTCGCGCAACCATTGAGAACGGAACAGTCATTTAAAAAATAGTCTTGCCGTTTGTTAGTTAAATAAAAAAAAAACACCAATTTTAAAACCCAAATGTGTGTTCCAATAAAAAATAACTCATTGTTATTCGAAGAGCTCATTGTATGGGAATTACTTTTAAATATTTTAAATCTGTCTCTCCACAAGCTGTTTCAATATGGTACAGTCGCCATTGTGCATCTCGTTTTGCCACTGTCTGGTAACATCGGATGATACGATCCTATGTTAAATACATATCAACATTAAAATTTTTTTCTGGTACCTATCATCATTTGATGATGTATCATGTATCAAAAGTATAGCGTATATTTTTATTTCTTGAAAGCATTTGACACATCCTCACATATAGTTTTATTTGGAACCAATAGCAACTGACTTTAAATGTCGCATAATCATAATGTTAAAGCTAACTGCTACTAGAGAGCAGCCGAAGTATTCTCTTTTACTAAGTAAAGTAATCCAAAGCTTCTATATTGCCGAGAATTAACGTGTAAAAAAAAAAGGATTTTATTTTTATAATAATATTATGATGTGAATACCACTTAGTGAAAAATATGGATAATTTTATGTGAAGAATAAACTAACACAGGAGGTCTGTAGCAAACTTGATATCAATATACTCCCATATTTCTATAAATACGTTTTCTTTTAATTGAGTAAATTTTTAGAGTTTGTTGATCTGATAATTTTACTCAAGTTTTAGATTTGAAAAAAAAAAATAGTGCATCGCGACTAGTAGATTAAAATGTAATATGCCATCGTGTCTATATATCAAGAGATCCTTGGAGTAATTAAATAAATCTATTTACTGCATTAAAAGATAGAAAACAATCAGCTCTATTTACAGTCCAGTTCGATTCTTAAATAAAACTAAAAAAATAACCCTTTCTATGTCGCCTATACAGATTTGAAAAAAAAAAATATTTTTTTAGACAAACAATTATAACCAACAATTTCTTATACTTAGCTCTAATAAAAATGAACAAGAATTTACTGTGTAATACGTCCTTCATATTTTTAATTCTTTTTCGACTGTAACTTATATCTGTCTTTGTTCTAATAAGCTGGGTCTTTTCGTGAAGTAAAACGATATATCTTCAAAATCAAAAAAAAAAATCTATAAAAAAACTGTTTATTGACCAACGCAGCAGATACCTGCGTCATTCTTCTATTCTGAACCTGTTGTTTATTAACTCACTAAGTAGATCCTTAACTCCATAGAACTCATAACCCTGTTGGAAAGAGGAAAAAAAAAAAAAAAATAAAGAACTTTTTTTTTTTTTTTTTTTTTTTTTTTCTTTTCTACAGCATAAAAGGTCGGGATTATAATTGACTTTTTTTTTTAAAGCTCAAACGCCATGACTCAAAATAATTAAATGTACGTTATATGACTTACGTGAGTTTTTTTTTTCGTGTAATTAATGTTGTATGGTGAATTAGATTGATTTCGGCTTATGTTACTTTTCTTGTGAATCTGCAGTTTAACATCATGGGACGAGACAAGAGGAGAAGATATGTACGTCCACAATACATATTATTATAAATCGTTAGAGCAATACTTTTTTTACACCTGATTACTTTATAACTTACATATCTTTGTGCATATTAGACATTCATAGAGCTCTTTTATAAACTATGTAGCAGCATTTATTGTTACTTTATCAATTCATGTCGAATCAATAACTTCATGCGTTGTATGTACAGAATAAGAAAAAAAAAATATGCTTTATAAGTATCGAATGTGTTCTAAAGCAAATGATTTGCAATGTAAAAAGTATAATTCATTTTTTTTCTTTCGGTATATTACTATATATCTGTTGTCATCAATACAAATCAAATTATTAATGCTACTTTTATTTAAATTTTCCAACAATAGCACTCATTTTTTTTTTACTAATAATAAAAAGTATTCGTGTCTTTTTTTTCTTTTATTTATTTGATTGATTGGTACAAGCAAATGCACGATCAGACCAGCGATTTGCAGATTTTGAGTGGATTCAAAAATAAAAATAAAAAATACTTATACTCCTGTCATGAAATAGTGAAGGTAAAATTCTAGATTGAATTGATCTGTATGTGTCATTTCATTATGGCTATTATCATCTGTCATTGTCACAAGTGGTCTATTTTTATTGTGTTAAAATGTTCTATAACATAATATGTAACCGAATGAAGTGAGATTAAAGAGATTAAAATATTAGGATTTAATAGTAAATCATCATTTTTCTTTTTTCAAATGAAATGAGGCGCCATGATTGGGAGCATATCTTTTTTTTTTTTTTTTTTTCGTGATTCTAAATGAAGCTAATGTATGTAAAAGAACAAAATTAACCAAACGATATTAATATCAATTGAAAATAAAATAGGAAAACCAATCTAGATTTAGTATAGATTGAGATCAATACTGTCAGTCAAACTATACTTACAAATATTTCGAATGCCTTCTATGGAATCTCAGAGCGTAATAAGTGTTAGCCCAATAGTTTTGTAAGCAGGTTATAAGCCGCATCATGTTTCCCCTGATCCAAATAGGCGGATTCAATTTTTTTTTCTCTCTCTTTCTCTCTCTTTTTTTGACAGAAATGTAAGTAGAGAGACAATGACGCTAACATAATTTGCATGAAAATATAGTTAGACTCTACCCGTGATTCAACCCGATAAAATAAAAGACTCTGAGCCTCTGTTTCTCCTTTCAATTTTTTTTTTTTTTTTTTTTTTTGAAAGTGTTTTTGGTCAAAGTGTCTACATGCTTACTTTTTATTTTTAGCCCGAATTTTTCCGGCCTATTAGAATCGATTTATATCATTGATCATCAGTTGTAATTGCAAAAAAAAAGGGTAGATTTTAACCTTTATAAATAAACATTGTTTTCTTCTTTCTTTTTTTTTGTTTTTATTATATTAATTACTTTATAGATTAAATAAATTTCATATTAAAACAAAAATGAGTTCTACTGATGATAGCTCTTATTCGGTATTTAAACAAGATGGCAGCCAACAATTCTACTGTCGTTGGTCAGTAGAAGAAGACTTGTTATTATCCAAAGCCGTTGCGGACCATGGTTCTCACCGATGGACACTTGTCTCTCGATTCATTCCAGGTAGAACCGCAGTGCAATGTTCAACGAGATGGTTTGGCGCCTTAAAGTAATATATCAAAAATTAAACATATTTTGTTTGATAAATTACTAACCAACAAAATTATTATTATAGTCCAAACGTACACAAAGGAAAGTGGTCCGAACATGAAGATCAAGCATTAACTGAAGCAGTACGATACTTTCAAAAAATTACAAAAGATACCGCTTTGCCTTGGAATAGAATTTCAGAAAATATCCCATATAGAACTGGCATTCAATGCCAAGCAAGGTGGACTGAGGCACTTGACCCTGCTGTTCGAAAAGGAAGATGGCACCCTGAAGAAGACACTTTGCTTGGTGCTGCTATTGAAAGATATGGCTGCTGTTGGATTCGTGTGGCTAGTATGATACCTACTCGTACTCAAAGACAATGTCGAACTCGATGGAACCAAATTCATTCACAACAATTAAAATCAGCTTCTACAAAAGCCGCCAGTCATAGAAGATCTGCAGCAGCACATCGTTCAAAATTACCAATGAAGTTTGAATATGCTTCGGGTTTACCCAGTACAAACGAGTTCACTGACGTATTATCACTTTTATTATTAAATACCACCAACGAGGATCAGACATTAAACTCGGTATCTTATGCGCCCCAAGCTAATTATAAACAGGATTTTATGAATTACTACTTACCTTCCTATACGCCTCCTTTCCCGAGTGAGGAGCAACTGTTGTCTCCAACTTCACCTGTGAATAATTTCTTAACACAATACGGTCAAGCATCATCAACTGCTCTTTCGAGATCGTCATCAGTTGTCTCTTCATCACCTTCAACCTCTTTACCTCAGCAACAAAACTTATTTCCAAATAACTTTACTAATGAATTGGACAATAGTTTATTGTTTTCTACAGATTTTGACTTTTTGTTATAACTAGAACGTCATCATTTTTTCTCTTTCTCTAAATACCCTTTTTATTTCTGGTAATGTAATCAAAATTCTAAAAGGGCTTGCATCTTTTTTTATTTTTATTATAAAACATATGATATATGCCTTTTATGTCCTTTTCTTTTTCTTTTTCTGTTAATATGCTAATCTAATAAATAATTATGATCATACTTTCTTCTTTTTTTCCTATTTTTGGCGGATACATATATGCAAGGTATAAATTATTACTGAAAAACTCCCCCTCGCATGATTGTCCCTTTCTCTCACTAATTTTTTTTTTTTGTATATATCTCAATTATAAATAGAAAAACAGGAAAAGGGATTCAGTAAAAAAAAAAGAGGCACCTCTTTATTTACTTCGAGAAACAATCTTTTTATATTCCATTATTAACAAATTTATATATACAATGTATTACTTGCATTATGACGAACTTGTATTAGGTGTGTGATTTTTTTTTTTTTTTTTCCTTCTCTATTCCTCTTTAAAAAAAAAAAATGCATAAAATTAATTTCAAAAACTTCTGCATAGCTGTTATACAACCGCTTGATTCGTATATCTTTTACCGTATAGTCGGATTTATTATTTATTATTATTATATATTATATGAGGGGTAAAAAAGAAAAAATAAAAAAGTGAGTGAGAGTGAGAGTGAAAGTGAGATAGAGAAATGAATTTAATGTTTTAACAAAAAAATAAAAATAGACAATTTTTTTTTCTATTTTAAACGAATCTAGGTAAACCGGAAAATGAGACTATGGGAGTGATATCACTTAGTTTAAGGGCAAACAATAAACAATTCTTTGCTTCCAATAAATTCTCTTGATATTGATATATTTTACTCAAAAGAAACCTACAGAATAAAAAAATGTTAAAAAAAAAAGCCCCCCTTTATACTCTTTTCACTCCTCTTTTTTTTCATATATGATTTTTTACCATGCTTCTGCTTGATTCCACCCAAGCCCTCTTGTTGATCTTTCTAATAATTGCTCAGCCAATTCAACCTGATTGATACTCAAATAGACGGAGGAAAGCGATTGATGGGTTAATATGTGATCAGGATCGATCGATAACGCTCTTTTAAATGCATCTAAAGCCTTTTCTGGAGACCCCTCTTGCAAACAATTTTTACCAATTTGGTGCCATACATCTGCGTTATGGCTGTAGGTAAACTCATCCGCTTCCATGATGGCTTTATGGGCTTCTTCATATCGTTCGGCTCTTGCGTACGTGCCACTGGTCATAATCCAAATTTCTACAAGAATGTTTCCCCAACGTATTTGACGTTCCTTTAAATAATCATTCTCAATCGTTATCGTGGTAGATTTCAAGCTAATTGTACTTTCGTCTGGTTTATTAAGAAGGGAGGAATAATTTGAATTTTGTTGTTGAACTGGCGGTGGTGGTACAACAGGTAATGAATTACTTTTGACAGTATGATTAATACTACTACTGGTGTTATTACGACTCATGTCTTTTAATGTACTTTGTAAAGAGTTTTCTCGTTCTAATAAATCTAAAATTATATAAGGGTTAATCAAAACCATAAAAAGAAAAATCGTTTTTTTTTTTTTTTTTTAGATTATACTTTTTTTTTTTTTTTTTTTTTTTTTTTACGATATTTAACCTTTTCTAACGGACTCATTTCGCTTTATACCTAGAAAGGTACTCCTTTTGGTCGATTTATCCTTTTTCTCTTTTCTCTCCTTCTTTTTGGTTGGGAAACTCAAGAGAGGATCATCCATTAATTGTGATAAGTTAACTGAAGCCCTTTTTTTCTTTTTGGGGTTTTCAGGTACGAAATCTTCCTCCTCTAACTCCTCCTCATCTTCTTGAACTTTATTTAATGATCTTGATTCAATTCGAGAGGTAGATCTTGATTCTTCCTTGTTTAAGGTAAATGATCGAGATTCATGTAATTGAATTTCATTTGCTGCTGCTGCTGCTGATGCTGCTGCTGGTGGTAAGGCAAACCCAGAATCTAAACTTTCGTTATCCTCTAATGTACTATTGATGCTATGCACACTACTATTGGCTCTTGATCTTGATCGAATACTATTTGTAGTGGTGGTAGTAGACTTTGGAATGGATGATTTCTCAGCTACTAATAATAGTCTATTTAAATTCATTTTTTTAGATAGCGTTCCATACATCTCAAAGAGATCCGGATAGACTTTTAATACCGCTTCAGGCCCCTCTAATTTTTCCAACATGATGATTTGAGACATTCGAATCTTCATATAGGCTTCAGCACGATCAAAGAACTCTTGACCTTCTTCTGTATCTAGACTTAGGTTATCTTGAATATCTTCATTATCAATATTTTCAATCATATTTAAATGGTATACAAGTCCTGCTTGAATGAGCTGCAATGATTTTGGAAGTGCATGAAATTGACGCGAAGATTGAATGAGCGACAGTAAATGCCAGCTTGGAATAAAGTCACCCCGTAATTTAATAGATCGTTTCACAGATTGAGCGGCTAAAGACATTTCACCTATCACGGCTTGTTGTAAACCCAATTCATAAAACGCTTGCCATGAACGAGTATCAATTTCAGTTGCTCTCTTTAATGATAATAAAGATTCGGAAAGATATTCAGATCTCTTTTCTTCATCCTGACATTGAGTAGCAAACACAGCATAGGAAGTACCAGATAATCTTTTTGCTTGTACCATCAAGGATCTCCATTGAGAAGCCTTTTTCTTTTTCAAATGATCTAATTCATCTAATAAAGCTACTGCAAGGTCGGATAAAATCGTTGCTTCTTTTCCATGTTGTTTATATAAATGTTGTGTAGCCAAAAGTAATACGCGTACGACATCAAACTCTGTATCGTTTTCACATGAGCCAGTGGGTGTTTTCTTTTTTTGTACTTGATCTTCTTCTTTAGTCAAAGTATTTAATTTTGTTTCTAATTCTCTTAAATTTTCAGCAGCAGAATGACTTGATTGTTCATTTATCCAATCCAAACGAGATCGTATCATATCAATACCTTGATGTAAAGACTTTTCTTGATAAGTATGAATCCAATCGGGTATACCTAACAACTCTAAATATAAAGTCAATGCAAGCTTAGCTTCAGTTGTTTCACCAGTCCGAATCAACGTGTAAAATATATGTCGGGTAGTACATAGACTATTAAAAGTAAATTTTCTTGTTCTTGCAAAGTATTTCAAGGTACGTTGAACGTATTCAATCGGTCCCCATCCCACTGTTTCATGTGCAGAAACCAATAGATTACTTAATTCAAGTGTACGGTGATGAAGATCGGTTGGATTCGTTTGAATTAAGAGAGGTGCAAATGTAGCAAGTAAAATACGAAATTGATGGATCAATTGAATTGTTTCTTCTAATGCAGCAGAGGAACGTTCAAATAAGGTAGTTTCGCCTGCATCTGAAAATACGGATTTGGTAGGTGATAAAATAGGACTGGCCATGTATTCATCTTGTGCTGAAGCAGGTACATACACTCCCTTTTGATAAGCTCGAGTCAAATATCGAATATAATGACGAAAAATGACCCATCTTTTATGAATACGCCAATCGGTTGACCATTGTGTAGAGCAGTAATGTAAATAAGTACGCATTAACTTTAAAGTTTGTTTCACAGGACCTCTAAAAATAAATTATTAGTTTTTTTTTTTTTTTTCATGAGATACATCATATTATTATCTTTTACTTTTTTCGTAATTGTAACAAAATAGCACGATAAAGACAAATCTCAACCCAATTCGATAAAGATTTATTTTCTTCTTCAGGATGATCCTCTACTACCTTTAAAGCCGAAAAATAACAATCCAATGCATCCAAATGATTGTCTTGTGTTTCAAAACAAATACCTTTCATCACTCTTGCTTGTACTAACAATACCATACTATACCCTGATTCAACATCATCTAATTTCAAAGCTAATTGTTGTAACCATTCTAAAGTTTTATCATATCTTTCGGTTTCAAAATAAATTCTTGCTAAAATGATTTTCGAAAACTGAAATAGTGATGCACTTGTTAAACAAAGAAAATGCTAAATCAATGGGGTTTTTTTGTATTACCTGAGCTTGCCAATCATCCAAGGTCTCTAATTGTCCTGATTTAATTTGTCGTTGAATAACATCAAGTAAACGAACCAAGATGAGTTGAGCTTGTGTAGGATCAATAGGGAACGGCATGGCGACATGGTTGGGATCATCCAACTGATGAATAAAGTCTGATTCCTCTACTGCTAAAGCATTTCTTTTGACCACAACTGTAGTGAGGTTACTAGTAGAAGTAGTAGGAGTTCGTTTATTATCAACGTGTTGTTGCTGTTGTGAACTGGTAGATGCTTCTGGTATGATTTGAATTGAATTGTATTTATCATTTCTTACTTGACGTAGTAACAAGATAAATTCAGCTTCCATACGAGCAGTAAATTCCAGCACTTTATTATTATTTATTATTATTATTATTATTTAGAGTTTTTCAAAATGATTTAAAATATGTGTACCTGATTCATATGGATGATATTTTTTATATCTTTTAGCTAATTCAGGTATATCATTCCATCGTTCATTACAACGAGCAATTTCCAAGTCTAGAAATGTTTGTATTGCTTTTGGATTCATAAACAGAGAGAGAGAGAGAGAAAAAAAGTAAAGAAAGAAAGAGGAAAAAGACGATTCCCAAAAAGAGAGAGAGAGAGAACCCTGATTATATATGAAAATCAAGGATCTGACAACAATAAACTTTCATTTGAGTTTGTGTAAAGGTTTGTGCAAATTGTGAGAAAAAAAAAACACGTGTATAAAGTGTTACTTTATTGAAAAGTAACTTAAAAAAGTTATTGAGTTTTTTTTTTTTGTGAGTGCGCGTGAGTGTGGAATTTTTTTTTTTATAAAAAAAAAAAAAGAGTTGTTTGAGAGAACCAAGTCTCATTTTTATAATATACAGTATATATAATTTAAGAACGTCTCTTCAAGTTGGCAGATAACCATTCTAAACCTTCATAAAGACCATCACCTAATGTAAAAAAAAAAAAAAAAAAAAAAGATATCTTTAGTGAGGTGATATTTTCGGAAATTGAATTATTCATTCTTTACCACTTGTAGCACAGGCAGTTTGAATGTACCAATGTCTATTTCTCAATGAATGAAGACCAAGTTTATCAGTGATTTCAGCAGCGTTCATAGCATTAGGTAAATCTTGCTTGTTTGCAAAGACAAGTAAAAGGGCATCACGAAGTTCATCTTCGTTCAACATACGTTGAAGTTCATCACGAGCTTCTGAGATACGATCACGATCATTAGAATCAACAACGAAAATAATGCCTTGAGTATTTTGGAAGTCTATATACGATAATACAAAAAAAAAAAAAAAAGTTTTTTAATACTTTGTACCTTTTTTTTTTTTTTTTTTTTTTTTTAACCCAAAAAAAAAACTTACAATGTCTCCAAAGAGGACGAATCTTATCTTGTCCTCCAACATCCCAAACAGTGAAAGAAATGTTCTTGTATTCAACAGTTTCAACATTAAAACCTAAAGAAAGGAACAGATGAATACTTTTGGGTACCAGATGAACACCATCTATAATAAAAACTTACCAATTGTAGGAATAGTTGTCACAATTTCACCCAACTTGAGTTTATACAAGATGGTAGTCTTACCGGCAGCATCAAGACCTACCATGAGAATACGCATCTCTCTCTTACCAAAGAGTTCTGAAAAGATTGAAGAAAAACTAATACCCATTTTTTTACTGTATAATTTTTAAAAAAGAAAAAGAAAAAAATAAAATAAAAAATATCTTGTTTATATTTTTTAGCAAAAAAAAAAAAAAAAAATTAATTACAAAGGGTATTTATTTTAAACCAATCAAGTATTAGTACATAGTTTGTGACTTATTCAAAACAAAAAAAATGTACTCTTTTTTCACTACTACTCTTTTATCATGGGTTATACGTAAAGTATTTTGTTTGGATAACATAATTTAGAACACGTATTCATCTCTTATCTAGTACAGCTACAGCTGACCAAGTATGTGTTCCAGAAACACTTTTAAAAAAGAGAAAAACGACGGAAAAGACCGATGCAGAAAAACAAATAGCTCAAGTTGAATCACAAAAGCAAAAACGTCATGTTCGAAACATCATCTTTAAGAAAGCAGACGAATATATAAAAGAATACAGACAAAAGGAATCGGATGAAATTCGTTTAAAACGACAAGCAAAAAGTCAAGGAAATCATTACGTACCTGCACAACCTAAATTATTATTTGTCATTCGTATCCAAGGTATTAACGATATTCATCCTAAAGTTAAAAAAGTGTTACAACTCTTTCGTTTATTACAAATTAATAATGGTGTCTTTGTTCGGATCAATAAGGCAACGAGTGAAATGTTACAGATCATTGAACCTTATGTGACTTATGGTCCACCCAATTTAAAGACTGTAAGAGAATTGATTTATAAAAGAGGTTTCTTAAAGTTGAATGGTCAAAGGATTGGTATTTCTGATAATCAATTGATTTCCGAGAATCTTGGAAAATATGGTATTATCTGTATTGAAGATATTATACATGAAATATTTACTTTGGGTGCACATTTTAAACAAGTCAATCAAATCTTGTGGCCATTCAAGTTGAGTAATCCAAATGGACATAAAAAGGTCGGTTGGAAACCAAGAAAGTTTAAACATTATGTAGAAGGTGGTGATGCTGGTGATAGAGAGTTTGATATTAATAAATTAATACAATCTATGAATTGATATTGCTCCTTGATGCCCAACTCTCCTGATATACATAGGTATTACATATACATATAAAGTACACAGTCACTGCGTACATCATAATAATAATAATAATAAAAAAAATTTAGTGTGTTTTTTTTTTTTTTTTTTTTTTTCTTATTTTCTATTTAAAATGACTAGCATGGAGCTATTAAAGTCCATCTTGATGGATAAGACACGTTTTCAACATTATGCACATCAAAAGTTTTCAAGAATACTCGAGTTAGAAAAGGAACGGTCAATAAGTACTGAATATCAACATAAAGAAGCAAGGAGAAATGAGAGTTTGAACCGATATTCAAATATTTTCCCCTTTGATAATAATTGCATTAAATTAAGTGATAAAAGACTAGGTGATAGAGAATATATTAATGCAAGTTGGATTTTGGCACCTTATGGTATCCCTAAAAGTTATATTGCAACTCAGGGTCCAATTCAGTCCACGTTGGTTGATTTCTGGAGATTGGTGATAGAAAAGGAAGTGACAGTGATTGTTTGTTTAACACCAGAGATTGAAAATAAGATGGAAAAGTGTGCAAGATATTGGCCAATAGGTGATGAATCATTGAATCTTGAACAAGATGGAATTTCTGTCACTATAAAAAACATTAAAACTGAAAGACAAGATAGAGATGCAAACTGTATCGTTCGTACTATCTCTGTTGAATTCTTTGATAGTGAACAAATTTTGATTAAAAAACAAAGAGTGACTCAACTTCATTTTCTGGGTTGGCCAGATCATGGTGTACCCAATGATACGAAAAATGTCATTAGTTTAATTAGACTGACAAGACAATTTCAAGAAGGTATGAAACCTGTATTAGTCCATTGTAGTGCTGGATGTGGTAGAACTGGTACTTTTTGTGTCATTGATTCAGGCGAAGCTCTTTTAAAAGAAAAAAAAGATTTATTAATTGATCCTGTATTCCTTTTAACTGATGCATTTCGTAAGCAACGTACTACGATGGTTCAGGCTCAAGCTCAATATAATTTTTGCTATAAAGCTTTAAAGGATTTTATAGATACAGAAGAATGATAGGAGCAAAATTTCACTGTAGTAGTAGTAGTAGTAGTAGTAGTAGTAGTAGTAGTAGTAGTAGTAGTAGTAGTAGTAGTAGTAGTAGTAGTAGTAGTAGTAGTAGTAGTAGTAATAGTAGTTGTTGTAGTAACGTGGAACCCCTATTACATTTATAAAAAGAGAGTCATATGTAATTATATTTCGATCGATAGGGAATGCAGATCTAATTATTGAACCTTATACTGTGTGCGTGCTTGTTTGTATTTATAGTGGTGGTAGTGGTAGTAGTGGTAGTGGTAGTGGTAGTAGTGGTAGTGGTAGTGGTAGTGGTAGTGGTAGTGGTAGTGGTAGTAGTAATAATAGCAGTAGTAGCAGTAGTAGCAATGATAGTAGTAGTAATAATAGCAGTAGTAGCAGTAGTAGCAATGATAGTAGTAGCAATGATAGTAGTAGCAATAGTAGTAGCAGCAATAGTAGTAGCAGCAATAGTAGTAGCAGCAATAGTAGCAGCAACAGTAGTAGTAGTAGCAATAGTAGCAAGTGTTTATATTCATGTTGTCATTTCTTTGTCTATATTTATATATACACTTTTCAGGGAGCACATTCCATCTATTTACTGAAAAAAGTGTGTAACTATATTATTCCGCGATTTATTTGTGTATTGTGTTTCTGTCAATCTCCTTTTGATTATATATTAAAAAAACGTCTATTTAACACACACACACTTTTTTTTTTTTTAGTCGGATTATTATTCTTTTTTTTCTTTACTTTTTTTTTTTTTTCTTTCTTTCTTTTACATATAACACAATATTAATAATAAGCATTATAATGGAAAATAATAATAACACAATTCCAGTCGCTACTTACTTGTCACATTATAAATTTCATCCAACATTTTTAACAAAATATAGTATTGGTGAAGAATTAGGATCAGGTGGATATGGATTCGTTGTTTCTGCTCGTGAAAGATCTAGTGGAATTGAAAGAGCAGTTAAATTCATATTTAAGAACAAGATTCCTGCTCATAGTTGGGTCAAAGATAGTGAACTTGGTCCAATTCCAATGGAAATTTATATTTTGAAAAATGTATCACATACAAGTGTCATTCAATATATTGATTCCTATCAAGATGATCATTTTTGTTATTTGATTATGGAATTACATGGTACACAATGGTCTAATAACTTTGATACTACTAGTCGATCTCCTGCTTTATCTGAATCTTCTTCATTTGGTAGTAATAGTTCTTATTGCTCTATTCTTGACTCCCCTATGGATGAATATCCATCAACAACAAGTATTGATTCAAAATCAACAAATGATTTCTTTCATCAACCAATTATCAAAAGACGTACTTCTTGTGATTTATTTGAATGTATTGAAAGACATAATAACTTTGAAGAACCTACTGCTAAAATGATATTTAAACAAATTGCTTCCTGTGTTGCTCATCTTGATTCTATTGGTGTATGTCATCGTGATATTAAAGATGAAAATATTGTGATTGATGATCAATTTCAGGTACATAACTACACACAATATATAAATTTAGCATGGTCAAATATTAAATATTTTATATATTAGGTTAAACTTATCGATTTTGGTTCTGCTGTATTATTACCTCGTCATTTTGGTGATAAAAAGAATTATTTATTTAAACAATTTTATGGTACAGTTAGTTTTGCATCACCTGAAATTTTAATGGGTAGACCTTATAAAGCTGAACCTGCTGAAGTTTGGTCTCTTGGTGTCTTACTCTATACAATCTTATTTGGTGAAGTACCTTTTCATCATCCTAGTATGACAATTGCTGGTCAGTTTGCTCAACCTAAAATCAAGGTTTCAAACAATTGTTTCTCTCTTATCTCTTGGATGTTGAATCATTCTCCAGAAAATAGACCAACTATTCATCAAGTCTTATTACATCCTTGGTTTAACGACTTTTAATCTACCTATGAACTCTGTTTTTATTTTTTTTTATTATTTACTATAACTATACCACTGCATGAATTTATTATTCTACTATACTTTTTTTTTTTTTTTTTTTCTTATACTCTTTAAGCATTTTATACACACACAACCACACACAACCACACACACATTTTTCAAAATTATCTTATTACACATACATACAACATACCACCAAAAGAGATTTATGCAGTAAACCCTTTTACACTCACACTCACACCAAAAAAAAAAAAAAATAATAATAATCATTTTTATGCCCATTCTTCTTCACACTTGTAATTATTTTCTCTCTCTCTTTATGTACATAAAAAAAAAAAAAAAACCACACTTATTTTTCTTTTTTACAAGTCACTTTTTTTTTTTTTTTTTTTTTTTTTTTTTTTTTAATTACTAAACATTCGGTCATTCAAACCAATAAGAAAAAAAAAAATGCAATTTTCTCTCACTCAAAAAATTTGACAGGGTTCCCTTTCTCTCTTCTTCTTTTTTATTTTTATAAAAAAAAAATATTTTAAATGTCTACTGTTGTTGAAGGAAAGGATACTGTAAAGTTTGTTGATGAAGAACAAATTGAAAAGGCAGCTGAGGTAAAGGAAGAAGGAAAGGAAAACACAACGGAAGATGAACCTTCTTCTGCTTTTAACCCAGAGACTGGAGAAATTAATTGGGAATGTCCTTGTAAGTAGTTAAAAAAAAAAAAAAAAAAAAAAAAAAAGACAGGTGTTTAGTGTATTTTAAAACTAATATATGTGTGGGTATAAATAGGTTTGGGTGGTATGGCTCAAGGTCCTTGTGGAGAGGAATTTAAGGCCGCTTTCAGTTGTTTCGTATTTTCTGAAGCTGAACCTAAAGGATTAGATTGTGTTGAAAAGTTTAAGGGTATGCAAGATTGTTTCCGTCTTCATCCTGATGTCTATGGTGACGAAATTGATGATGATGATAATGAAGAAGAAGAAGATAAAAAGGCTGTTGAGGAACCTGTCAAGGAAGAAGAATCAAAAGATCAAGTCGTGACAGTTTCTTCTGTAAATGAAGAATCTTCATTCTCTTCTTGGGTTTCATCCTGGTTCTAAACTTGTTACATATCTCTCTCTTTTCTCACATTTTCATACTTATAGAATTTCCTAAACGCTTGTACAACAATAAAAAATTTCGTATCCCCCATAACTTTCCTTCTGGCTCCTCTTTTTTTCTCCTTCATTTTGACAATGAATCCTTTTATTTAGAATCTCCTTAATTATCTTTATAATTAAACTGAATATCTTTTTCAAAAAAGAGGGAGAGGGACTGGTTATATCAAAAGATTCAGTCTATCGTACAACATATGCTAAATAACCTTTTCTAGTATTATATATATTTATACGAAAAGTAACTGATGGTTATTTTATCCCTTTATTTATCCATACTCCCTTTTAGTATAAAATATAATTTGTCAGCATTTGTCATCAAATATGAAAAGTTTCTGTGATATAAAAGCACTGTAAAAAAAAAAAAAAAAAAGAGGGAGGGAAGTTGATTTATCCGATTAATCTCAGGTATATTTTTCCCTCGTTGCAAAGATATATTATTTACTTTTCAAATCAATGGACCAGAATCTCGGGCCACTTTATATTATTACATGTGGACCTGCACGCGATGCAGGTTTGTGGCTGAATAAAACTAAAATGTTTGTATCTAACTATAAAGAGCGCTAAATATTATCATTAGTTCCTTTTAAAACTCACTACTGTTGAATAAAAAACAAGCCACGGTTGAACGCGTCAAGTCTAATTTAAACCAGGGTTTTTATGTCAAGTGAAGGAAAAAAAAAAAAAGGTTTTTTTTATATGTAAAAGAAACTTTATTTATAAAAAAAGAATATAAAATAATTCAAGATATGATTCAATTGGATTATCTAAAGATTTAAAAAAAAAAAACGAGTTAATGATATGGTCTTTGTAAGAAAATTTGTTTCTTTCAATGAAGGAAAAAAAAAAAGTTTTTTTTATAATAGTCAGATAGGAGCGAAAGAATATTACGTCAACATATATTAGGGCTAGTAGACCCAGATTCAGTTGAACTATGCCATAGTGTCTTAATCATCACTTGCAAAAAAAAAAAAACTTTTTTCTTATTTTACCCTCAAATCGTACGCCCCCCTTCAAATGACTTATTTTAGAGTAAATATAAATTTGCTACCTCCAAAATAAAACTAGGGAAGAGCGAGCATACGACCTGCATTGAAAGAAACCGAAATGAATGTGTCTAATAATTACCTTGTATTGATTTTAAATAATAAGAGAGAAAGTAAAGTTCTAACTTACAAAAAACTTGCTTTTTATATTTATGGCTGAGTTGCAACGTCAAAATAAATTTTTTAATTAAATTTTTAGCAGTCTTTTTTTCTTCAGTGACTTGTGGTGGCTTAAGAAAATTTTATAATGCCTGATTGTGAAAGCAACCATAGTTTAATCTATACTCGGGCTTTATCTTTTTGACTTATCTGCATAAATAAGGGGTATAGTAATATACATCAGCTTTCAATCAAAGACAATGTTTTATTTATAAGAAACAAATCTAAGCATTTTTTTTTGTCTGTTTAAAAGATCTTTTTCCGCTAACTGGTGAATGGTTGGTTAATGCAAATTCTGTGAATAACTGAAAGTTGTAACGTAACTAGCTCTCACTCAGTGTTAATAACTCGTTATTCTTTGATGAGCGATGATATATATTATATAATAAAAACACTCGGCCTATAGTTATCATTGAAATAATCTTGAGATGTGATATATATGCGAATTCACAAGAGTCTATAGAGTTTTAGTTAAGGTAAAAGATACTGAATAGGATGATCATATTTGATTTACATAATTTAAGTTATTCGTGTGAGAAACACTTTTACTATATACATTTTATTGCGGGAGAAGCAGAGTGTAAGGAAGGAGACTCTGATTGTGTGTGTCATCCTTTTAGTCGAGATTACAGTATATATACAATTATCAATTCGAACTTTTTAGTTATTTCATAAAATGAAACAAACTGACAAAAGCTAAAAAGTTAAATATTAAAACTACTAGTTACAATGCATACATACATGTATGTATGTACATACAGTCATGCACATACTAAAATTTTACTCTAATTCGGTTTAGGTTTTTTTTAATTATTTATTGCTATTCCAACGTCCAAACATGATATAATACGTTAATCTGGGAGTTTTTTTTTTTTTTATATATATGTAACTTCTGGCTCTGTTCAGAATCCTTTATTAATCTAAAGGACACTTTTTTTTTTGTAGGGAAGCAATCGGAGATTGCTTCAGTTAATTTATTTATACACGTCGCAGGGACGGTTTTTAGAAAAATAAAAAAAAAGGAATTAAATCTATCTAAAAAGGGGGGGGGGGTATGAGCTTTTTTTTTTTTTTTTTTTTTTTTTTTTTTTTTTTTTTTTTTTTTTTATAATGTGGACGACTCGAGAGAACGTAAATGAGAAGAAAATATGAGTTTTATGGATGCAGTTAATCTAAAGGACACTACATTTTATAGTTAGCTTTTTTGAGCGTACTTTTAAATGTCACTATTTTGCCAAATGACACAAAGAGGAAACATTTTATTTAAAGATTCTAGCCTCTTGCATTGTGGCTTCTCGTGTGTTATGACCTCTAGTGCTTCGCCAATAAAAAAATAAACGTGTTAAAATCTTGTCTTTCCGCGCTTTTCGTGCCTTGGAAAGTAAAAATTGACTGTAAAAGGAAAAGCATACAACTTACTTTTTTATTATTCTTGTGGAAGAACTTATTGAGCTGTATGACTTATCCTCCTCTTGGAACTTTTTGATATATTAGAAAAAGAAAAAAAAAAAAAAAAAAAAAAAAAAGTATATTACTGGATAAACGGAAAATACGAGAACCCAAAATTGCAATTGTATTTGTGTGTGTGTGTTTTTTTTATTAAATGACACAGCATAAAAAAAAAACCTTGTGCAGAGAAGGTTGTTATTAGATTATTACAGACAATAGTACAAATGAAACGTTCCTTTAATAACATAGCAACGATAATCGCGTACATATATAAACGATTTTTTTTTTTTAAAAAAAAAAAAAACTTGTACAAAAGAAGCAGTAAGAACTAATTAGAAGACATGACACCATTGACGTGTAACAATACAATAGTAAGGGAAATATAAAAATGAATGTCATTTTTTCTTATCGGAACTGGTAACGCATTACGTATACTTATATAACAAGTGAGTAGTAACAATCTGTCTATTTGTTATAAAGTATACAACAATAAATGAATATAATAATCACCAGCCACGTTTTAAAAAGAAAGGTCTCTTTATTTTTTTTTGAGACTTGTACTAAAATAAATGTTACTATTTGAGGCTCGATTAGCTGAACTTGTAAAATTGAATCGTTCGTCGTACGGGAAGCCAAATAATAAAAACTCCATCATCATTTTTAGAAGTGCCTTTTCTTTTTATAGTTTTCCTTTTTTTTTTTTTTTTTTAATAAAGAGATGAATTACAATAACCAACCCGCCTATCAAGGTTATGGACAACCCCCTGCTCCTCCTCCTCCTCAACAAGACCAACAAGGTGGTTTCAATCATCTCACACAAACCTTCAATCAGTTAAATGTAGGTGAACGTTGGAACTCAATCACTCATCGCTTTCAACATCCTCATCCTGGTCAACAATACCAACAACCACCTCCACCTCCACCAAGACAAGAAGAACCCGGAGAAGTCATTTGTGGTCCTTTATTAAGATACATTGATATTGACTATACAACCCGTCAATGGCGTGGTTCTATCTTGGTCGTCTCTACCGATCAATTTGCTCCTCCTATCGAAGTACATTTGACTGCCAAAAATGCTCAAAAGACAACAACAACTATCAGACCACCTGCTGAAAGATTAGATACTTACCGTAACAAATATCATTTCTGGCGTTACGATCTTCGTATGACTTTATTAGATGTAGGTCAAGTAGCAACTTATTCCACTACACATCAAAATTGGGCAGAGCCTTCATTTAATTTACATTTACCCGCTTACCATGAATCCATGCGTTTCATGTTTTATTCTTGTAATGGTTTCTCGGATGTACCTCAAGAAGTCAAGGATAAATTTGGTGAAAAGACTGCTCCTCTTTGGCAGGATGTATTAGATCGTCATGATGTTCTTCCACTTCATGTACTTTTAGGTGGTGGTGATCAACTCTATCAAGATCGTTTAATTAAAGAAGAATTTATGAAACCTTGGGTTGAAGAAAAGGATCCTGCTAAACGTTTAGCAATGAATATCAGTACAAGTATGGCTGAAGGCTTTGAAGAATTTTATTTTACAAATTATTGTATAAACTTTGGGTTAGTACTACTATCACACACACAAAATTATATATACTGACACATCTTTATTAGATTTAAGGATTGTCCTGTGGTTGCAAAAGCATTTGCTACTATTCCTTCTATGAACATGTGGGATGATCATGTAAGTGTTCATATTATATATATATATATATATATATAAAGTGGGTTAAACTTATACTTTTTATCATCAGGATATTATTGATGGCTATGGGTCTTATCCTGCAGATATGCAACGCGCAGAATGTTTCCAAGTTTTGTTTGCAAATGCTTGTAGATTCTATTATTTATTCCAACAACATACTACAGTTGAATTAGCACCTAATCATGGTATGATTCGTGGTTCACTTAGTACTTGTAACCATCTTATTTCCACACTTGGTCCCGATATTGGATTTATTTCGGTTGATTGCCGTGGAGAAAGAACAAAGCACGATATTTGTAAACCAACTACTTATGATACCATTTTCGAATTATTACAGACAATGATGCCAAAGACTGTAAAACATCTTTTGGTTCTTACCGGTGTACCTTTGATCTATCCACGTCTAACTTTATTTGAAAATTTAATGGATGGTGCAGCTGGTTTTAATTTAGCTACTATTGCTGGTAAAACTGGTGCATTAGGTGATATCATTGGTGGTCAATTAAACAAATGGAATGGTGATCCAGAGTTATTAGATGATATGAATGATCGTAAAGTATATATATATATATATATATATTTGATATTATATAGAGTATACTAAATCCATTATATCAGATTGGACTGCGGGCAATCACGAAGTAGAAAGAAAGAATTTCATTGAAAGATTACAGATGTATGCTCGTGATAGATCCATTCGTGTATCATTTTTAGGTGGTGATGTAAGTTTATTTTGTGACATAAAACCTTTTTAGTTTATCATTTAACACTTTTATACATAGGTGCATTGTTGTGGTGCAGGAAAATTATATTCAAAAGATATGAAGGAAAAAGAAGAAGGTGATCCTTATTTTATGGTACAAATCATTTCTAGTGCTATTGTAAATGTACCACCACCCCAAGCTCTTTTAACCGTATTAAATCAAAACTCTTCTTTTATCACCTTTAATGGTAATACTGAAGAACGTATGTACAATCTCTTTAAACGTTCTCCTAACGGTAATACAGTAAGTTTCAAATTAACTATTTTTTTTTTTTTTTTTTTTTTTTATCATTGAAACCCCCAGACTTTTAACAACATTATTATAGCGACAAAATAAAAAGTTAATGGGTATGAGAAATTATTGTGCCGGTTACTATGATGAAGAAACTGGTAAAATCAATTTCTGGATTCAAGCCGAAAAGGAAGTAGGCGTGAAAGGTACAATGGGTTATCTTGTGGATGTTCCCAGATTATTATTCGGTCAAGCTGGTTATCATTTGTATCATCAAAATAAGAAGGAATTATTAAATGATATTGCTCACTCATATCATCCTCAACCTCCTTCTCAACCTTATTACGGTGGTGAACCACAAAGACAACCTGAACATTCTCATTTACATCGTTTACAAAATGCTTTTGGTGGTTTTATGATGCCTCAAGCTAATAATTAATACCTAAAAAAGAAATTGTGATCTCTTATTATTTATGCATTAAAAAAAAAAAAACTTCCACGTGAAACCTTTTTGTCTATATAAGTCTTTTTTTTTTTTTTTATTTTATATTGATTTTTTTTTTTTTTCATTTATCTTTAAGAAAAAACATCTATCGCGCATTATTTCGGTTATTATGTCAGCTTTAACTTCAAATGTAAGAATTAATATTGACGTGTTTTTTCTACTTATTTATTCTTCCTATCTTTTTTTTTTTTTTTTTCCTAACTCTTCTTTTTTGTTTAGCAATATTTAAATAATTCAGTTCATAATATGAAAAATACAATGATATCCTCTTTACCAAATACAAAAAGTATATCAATAATCCCATTGTTTGACCAACCTTCTACTTTTCAACCATATCAATTGAACAATCGGTTTTCAAGCCTATACAAGTTGGTAGATCGGATAGGAAGCGGAGGATATGGATTCGTAATGTCTGCTATAAACCGTGCTACAAAGCAAGAAGTGGCTGTAAAGTTTATCTATAAAGAAAAATTAGCGAGACCATTACAAGAGCCACTCGAGATTAATATACTAAGACGTATTCATCATCCAACCGTGATTAATTATATTGATAGTTTTGAAGATCAACATTATTTTTATTTGGTCATGGAATTATATGGTTGTGAATGGAAGGCTGCTTCTTCTTCTTTTTCTCCTTCTTCTTCTGCAAGTCATCAATCTTCTTCTTCCTCTATATCATCTCCAGTAACACCAGACCACAACGGAATTGATCATTTCTCAACTTCTTTTCCCTCATCACCTCAACAAAAGGTCAGGAGAACTTCATGCGATTTATTCGAGTGTATTGAACGTCACAACAGATTATCAGAAGTACAAACACAAAAAATATTCAAGCAGATTGTTCAATGCGTGGATGATCTTAGTAGTATTGGAATATACCATCGTGATATCAAGGACGAAAACATTGTAGTGGACTCAGAGTTTAATGTAAATATATATATATATATATAATGATAACTATATATATAATATATTAATCCATTGTTATTGTGTACATATAGGTCAAATTAATAGACTTTGGCTCGGCTATACAAATACCTCAATTCTGTTCTCGTGACGAATATACAATCAAGGAATTCCATGGTACAATATCATTTGCCTCTCCCGAAATCTTATTAGGTTTATCATACCGACCAGAGCCTGCCGAAGTTTGGTCACTGGGTATCCTACTCTTTACTTTACTTTATGGTCAGGTACCATTTTCAAACTCTAACCAAGTTATCTCCGGTAATTGGAGTCGGTTCATGCAACCGAAATCTTCCGATTGTATGGATTTACTTCATGGATTATTAAAAAATAATCCTCAAAAGAGATTTACAGTCAAACAGATATTACAACATCCTTGGATGAATAATAACTTTGTATAAAAAACCACTCACAGAACTCAGTATATATAACCCCTCTCTCTCTCTCTCTCTCTCTCTCTCTCTCACTTCATCATTTTGTTCATTTTAGTATATAGTACATATTGTTTTTTTATTAATTAAATATTATAATGGACCTTTTTTCTTAATTTTTCAATTGTTTATTAAGTTTTGAAATTATAATGTATAAGAAGATCTCGATTTATAATATATAGTTTAAAATTTTATTTCCATTTTTGATTTATTTATTTGTACCATGCGCTTGAGTACCGAGTTCGTAATAAATATATATGCACATGCAATAATGCATCCTTTTGTTTAAAAAAAATTCGGTAATCATACTTCAATTTTTATTTAACTAAACTCTTGATTTAAATACATCATTGATATATTCAATTGATATGACTAAATGTAGATAGAATAGATTTTATATCATACATATATACTATAAGTTTCACTGTGGTAATAATATTTATTGAGATATAACTATGCACTTCTGACAGATATCATATAGTAGTAGTGTAATTATTAAAATTATGATGCATTTCAATATATAATTCCTTTTGTACTTTTCGCGTGAAAATTCTTTTCATTAAAATGACATTCACATGATACTATGTATAATATATAATCTTCGACATTTGAATCTTTTTATGAATCACGAGAAAGTCATAGGAGATTTGTTTATGTATATATAATAAGTTATTAATATGTATTCTTTAAAAGCTGTATATAAACAGATATATTTTTCAATTATCGTTTGAAATCTCAAGTACCGTATTTATCGTTATGCAACGTCTTTTGCTTTAAAAATTAATTTGATCGAAGATAACTTGAGTCGATATACGATAAAAATTCGTTCCCCTTTTTTTTTAGATGGAACTTTTTTTTTTTTGTTTTTATCCCTTAAAATTTTTTATATTATTTTAGCTTTACACATTCTCAAAAGATATCATAAAATTAATTCTGAGTAGTATATAATTTAGGTAATTATTTAATTACATTAAAGTGACAGGTGTATAATGACAATATATTTATTCTAATATTATTATTAGAAATAGCAAGTAGCTATTTTTAAATGTGAGAAAACGCGTTTAATACAGAAAATTCAGTACTTAGTTAAAAGAATAGCCAGTTTTAACAACAACGCACTTTTTTGCACAGACTCTCTATCTAATGCACCATTACGTGCTACTTCTGTCATAGTTCTTTCAATGAAGCCGTTACTTCCCTGCTCTTTTGTTTTCTTTTAAGTAAATTTTCATTTGCTTTTAGATCATAAACCTTTAGAACGTAACTATACGGAAGATAAGGGTATTGTAAATAGGTAACGTTACATATCAATCCTCCTAGGGTAAAATTTTTTCATAAAATAAAAATTGATAAGCATTCTTGTCATGGTTATGTATCAATAATATAAAAATACAAGCAATAGTTAAATCAATAATGATTTATAGCAGAAAGTAGTAATCTAATTCTACTCAAACATACGATTTTTTCTTCTAACAAATTGTAGAGAATCGAAAAAAATTTCTGAGAACTTTTTTTTTTTTTTTTTTGGTAGAGACTAACTACTATCGTTAATAAGTTTAAATATATAACCCGTGATCAAAAACTATTCCCAAAGGGTGGAAAAAGGCGTGTCTATTGGGTGATCACTTCTTTGTCGTTGCTAACACAGAAAAATAATCACGTCTTACCTTACTCGATCACTAAATAATAATAATATTGTTAATTCACATTAAATCCAAAAGTTTTTTTCCCATACGTCATGGTTTCATAGTTGCTGCGCATAATTTGTTACAGTTCCTTTGAAGGATTAAACGTGTTCTTACTTAATTATTTCATCATAGAGGTAATATAAAATACTTTTTTTTTTAAAAAAAAAAGGAGTTTATTTAGTATGAATATGTAGAAGGATGCGTAAAAGATGTCTAATTATGTCAATTAACAAATAAACTATTTTGATTTTGATTAAGGTGTTAATAAAGTTCTAGATACTAAAATATATTTATTATTCAAATGATTTTAAGCTACGAATAAAGCGATCGACAGCGACTCTAAAGAGTTCGTTAGATATATTACCAGGAGGTGAAGGTATAGCGCTTGAATGGGTAGTAGCAGTTGTAGTTGTATTGGTATTATGTGTATTATTAGCATCATTTTCAACCGAGCTCTGCAAGAAGCCGTGACTGATTTCCCAACGAGTATCATCAAATCTCATCAGCCCATTCTTGACTACAAATTCAACATATAACTGAACATGAATTTGTTTCAAGACCATTCTTAAACTTTCGGTATTTGGGTCTGAATTCATAACAAATTTAAGTCCTGTAGGTGTCTCATAGTAATGTAAACGATATGTTGAAGTTTTATATGAAATGAATCCATCTTGGCTAAAAAAAAAAAGTGGTTAATTTTGACAACAAAATACATGCCATGAGGACTTACTTTCCACTTAATTTACGTACAAAGTTACGTAAAGATAATACAACGCCATAAACAAGTTTCGCTTCTTCTTCAATAGATATAACACTACCGGCAGCTAATCCACTTTGTTGAGTTATACCTGTTTGATGATTATCTTCACTTCTGATGAGGGAATTTGCGTTAGGTGAATTTTGATCTACAACTGAAGATGCAGTACTGGAAGTAGAAAATCGCGAGGAAGAAGTGGCAAGACCACCTAAACGACTGTTTGAATTGCCAAGTTGACTATTATTGTTACTGGTACCATTGTTAGATGATGAGGTTGTAGTTGCATTGTTACTGGATTTACTATGCGTCCATTTTTGAAAATAGATGCATTGACAATGACGATCAAATATATATAAATTATGAATAGTCATTATTAGTTTACGCACAAGAAAAAAAATAATAAACTACCGAGGTATCTATCCTCCCTCTCTCTTCTTCCTTCGCTAATTAAATGACCGCGCCGAGTTACTTCTTATTGTTCGTTTCACTCATTTTTTCTTAAAAAAATAGACAGATGCATGTATCTATTCCGTACTTTGTAGATAAAGCAATTAGTTTATTGTTATATCAAACTATTTACGGGTATAAATTATGATAGTATGATGTTATGTGTATATCTTTCGAATTCTCATATGTGTGGTAAAGGTACCGTGAAGGTTTTACAATAAATGTCATTTGGTGGTTCAATTACTACTTTTTGCAGCACTTTAAGTGACTCAACTGTGCAAGCGTCAATTTGACATGTAAGACTTTGCAGGCTATTATCGAACGACGGATTGGGTAAATCTAAGGAAGGTAAAGTACAGCCTTTACAGGAACAGTCGTATTCATCCGATCCCCTTTCAAGCCATATTAAATGAGGTACGAACAAGGCTAATATCTAATCATAAGTGATGTGTACATGGATCGAGTTTTTCTTTTTCCTTTCTTCATACCTGTATTCAAAGTGCGGCCACTCGGGTGTCCTGCAATGTAATAGCTATGTTTATCTCCCTTTTTCTTTATAACATAGTCGGTAGGAAGTCGTAAAAGCAAGACGTTTTCTATACTTCAAAAGTTAATATTTTACGCGTCTTGAAAAAAATAATGCTGCACCTTTCTCTATGCCAGTTCTAAATTTATAGAGTGCTTTTCCGAGCACATTGAGAATTCTTTTAGATTTTGAGAATAGATTCATGTCATTCATTGTAATATCATCTCCATCTTCAGGTTTTATAGCATCGCTGTATGTGGGTGGCTCGATATAGATGAATCCAGATTTCTGAGCTATAGGAATAAATCCCGAGACTTCATTGGTTTTAATCGTCATGGAATTGTCTTAAAGAAAAGGAAGATTTACAAAAAAAACTACCCCATTTCATGTTAACCACAATTTTACAAACAAAGCCCGATGAAAAACTTTTTTTTTTTTTGTGTAATAAAATGTTTTGATCATTTAAAATTAAAAAATTATAAAAGGATCAAGAAATTCTATATGTGAAATGTGATTTTTTTTATGAAAGGGTAAATGTGATAAGGGCTCTGTACAGTTAAAAGAAGATATGCTTTGATTAGTTTTTTTTTTCGGTTTTTAACGCTCTTCGAAATCCCAATAGATAATCATTTCTTTTGAATTTAATTCAAATTCAAATTCGACGTCTTCCAAGAATTGAATTTCGTGTACTAGTAAGGCAGGGATAACACAGTCATCGTCTGCATGCAAGATGTACGCTTGACTTGTTTGTAAGTCATCGATTTGAATAGAACCAGAATGGACTGTGATACGAGACATTGTAGGGAAATGATGGGGAGGCTATATATAGAGTGTGTTTGTTAGTAAACAAATAGCTTATTTATAGTTACTATAGTAAACTTACCAGTGATGTACCAGCTTTAAACTTCATTGTTGTCTTGAGATAGGGAGACTTTACAAGGTTTTTCCATTCACCACCTAAACAAGCAGGGAAGTGAGGGATAGAGGTATATTGGCTATTACTGACAATAGGCTTCACGATAGAAGAGGAGATTGATGTAGAAGAAATCATTGTTTACTTAGTATTCTGGACGAATAAGAGTATGATGTTGTGTAAAATAAAAAGAAAATAAGAATAAAAAAGGGTTGAAGGACACTCTTTATATATGAATTAGTACATTAGCAAAATGTGACCATTTAAAAGTTTTTTTTTTTTTTTTTTTTTTTTTTTTTTTTTTTTTGAGTTACCTATAACCATATTTAGATCAATTGTTCTCGACCTAAAGAGATGATTGCATTCCATTTGTCATTAAATAACTAACCATTCTAAACTAGTATGATCCTTTAGACTTTCAAAGTTTTTTATTGGTACGGTTTGTTATTACGTCCATCTCTCTGCTTATTTTTGCCTTTTTACCTTTGGACTGAAACCCAAGCTTGGGACTCCTTGTCGTCGAAATGAAAAAAAGTGGGGTATCTCTCTTCGGAGTTAGGCTATGAAAGCAGATATTACTCATATATCTACATCTTGTATTTTTTACCCTAAAAGATTTTATTGTTCTTAATCCTTTATTATGTGCTTAACCAACATACTCCTTTTTTTTTCATCATCACCCGTCTTTCTCCGTCATACTATATGCTATAAACAAGGCAATCTATCATGTAGCTAAAAAAATATTATCATCATTTAATTAAAATTTTATACATGGTATAAAATAGTGCTTCAATATCGTTATCAATTTGTTCGATAAAGATCATATCTACTATTCTTACGTGGCTTCTTTGATTAATCGCCTCATTAATGTATCAAAAAGCGTACACAATCTAGAGTAACCTATTAGGAGACATTAGAGAATGTACAACTCTGTACATACTAAATAATTACATTATAAATTATCATTCAGCAGCAGTGTACATAAAAATTTAACCGCGACCTGCTTCAACTTTTTCTTAACTTTTTCAAGTGTCCATAATGATAACAGGAAATATACTAGATATATTCTGTGTCCAGTGGTTATCTTGAATGATAACCCTTTATATAATGCACAATTCTATTGATTACAATTTCTATTAAAACATGATGTTTCACAACTATCCCATGTGTGAAATAAATCTTCTGGGTTTCTTTCTATTCTGCTATGATTCTATGATCCAACAAACATTCTTCAATAGTACGTATGTAGCTAAATGACGATATTAAACATGTATTTAGAAATAATTCACCTTGAAAAAATAGGTTTTTACACTCGAACCAAACACAGTAGTTTCGTTCGATATATCTATCACATTGGACAACTGCTGTATCACGAGGCAAAAAGCAATATAATCTAGCTTAGCAACAATATAATAACTACACTATATAGCCTTATTTGTACTAACAAAGACATATATATATATATATATATATATATGCAGAAAGTGGTAAAAATGGGATGCTATATATGAATTACTATCATTGAGAATAAAACTTTTACAATAAACTAATATATGTAAGATATTTTTATCACGATTCTTTAAGCGGACAATGGCCTTTATGTTCTGTCATACATAGAAGAGGACAATAAGATCAACATACACATTTGGCCTTCCTGGTACATATTAGTCGTAGGGTTATCTCAATAAAATAAAAAACTGCGTCGTTGAAAAAACAAAGCGCGCCGCTTCAAAAATGATTTTGCCAGGCATAATTTTACCTATTCAATCTGCATAAAAAGAAACACACCTTGTCTTTTTTTTTGGTACATGATGATGGTTCGATATAGCAATTGAGTGGGGCCCATTTTTTTGAGCTATTTTTAAACTTTTAGTTTGCATGAAAAGCTTTGTATTTTATTTTCGTTGCTTAATCCAATTATTTTCAATGTTGGTTTGTGTATGTACATATTCATTCAAATAAAGATATGACAGGAAATTATCTGGAATATGAAGCATTTTCCGTTCAATTTTTGATACGAATTATCTACCAACGTTATGCACAATTACAAACCAATCATACACCCTTCATTATATGACATTAAGTCCAATTACTATGTTTATCTATGTTATTACTATCAAATTTTTGTATCGTTTTATTTGATTTAGTGATAACAGAAATGTATTCTTTATTTTACAAGTTACGATGAATGAAAAGTTTTTTCTTTTCACTTGAAGAACTACCAGTTTTTAAAGCTATTAATGATACGTTCTGTTGCTAGAGTATTTCTATCTTTAGAAGATAACAAATACTGCAAATCAGCAACCACAGCAGGAGTAATATTAGCTCGGGATTCTCCGTCAATCTGCATTGCGTGTGTACTATCCTTCAATTTATGACTACGATCTGCTTCTTCGGCTATAATACTTGCTCTGTCGATAATGGTTTTGGGAATACCTGCCATGGCAGCAACATTCATACCGAAAGATTTTTCACAAATACCAGCGGTTAGCTTGTACAAGAATGTTACATTTCGTTCATCTTCGTCCATAATATATCCCCTAAGTATACATGTTACATTAGTTAAACTATAAACGTAATTATAGACTATCTTACTTTCATGGAGACAAACTTACATATGCATATTATTAATTTCTGGGTTCCTTTCAAATTCCTTACATAAAGTTTGATAATGTGTAGCAAACATACCCAAACAACCAAGGTGGGTTGATAAATAATGTAATACAGCATAGGCAATAGAATAACCATCAAAGGTAGAAGTACCTCTTCCAAGCTCATCAAGAATGACCAAAGATTTTGTAGTAGCCTCACTCAAAATCTTAGAAGTCTCGGCTAATTCTACCATAAAAGTCGATTGTCCTCCCATGATATTATCATTTGCGCCGATTCTGGTATAAATACGATCACATGCAGTGAGTTTACAGGATCTTGCGGGTACGTAACCTCCCAACTGAGCCATAATGACTGCAACACATGTTTGTCTTAATAAGGTAGATTTACCACCCATGTTGGGACCCGTTAAAACGATTAGGCTTGAATCGTTGCCACCTAGGCCGACATCATTTGGAATAAAATCAGTAGCAACACTAATATTGTAAGTCTGGTTAGAGGAGCCGTGAGACAAAAAATGTTGCTTAATTTAGTCTTACCCTGGTACAACACAAGGATGTCTCAATTCTTCAAATTCAATGACACTTCTCTCCTGTTCAATAAATGTAGGGCGACAAGCAGGTTCTAATTTAATGCAATAAATATACAGAGTTCTAGTCTATTTAGTAATTTATCTTACCTCCCATTTGAACAGAGCCTTTTGCTAAGCCCATTAATGCATCTAACTCTGCTATATTTTGTACCGCAGCCAACCACAAAGCATAGGATTCGTCAAATTTGGCGTATACGAGTGTTGCAAACTTCTTCACAAATGCATTTTTGGTTTCTTTTAATTCCTTGTATTCAGATACAAGAGATTTAACGGTATTATCATAATAGCGGTTGAAGACCTAAATAGAATTGAATAAGAGAATGATATTTAAACAAACTCTTTTCGATGTATACTTTACAGTTGTATTTGACATCTTTGTCCAGTTATCCGGTACTTTAACTGCTTTAGGCACTTCAAGTTGATAAATATCTTTGTTGATATCTTTATATGAAATTCTTGAGTTTCTATCAGTAAGAAAAATGAGTTAGCTCTAGAACAAAAAAAAAAAAAAAAAAAAAAAAAAAAGGATTTAGGTATTACTTCAATTGTTTTTGAACCACCTTCAAATGCTCATCAAATTGTCTTTCAACATCTTCAATTTTTTGGTTTAAAAAATCCCACTCTTCATTTGCACCTGCAATAGGAATCATGGATTTTGCTTTTTGATCTATAAATAAATAGGGTTTAAAACTTGGATTTCGAGCAGCGTTAGGTTTACTTACAGTCAACATCAACTTCCGCTGTAATAAACGAATTTCTCAACTCATCCAATTTTTCTTCAATATGAGGAAATTTATTTATCAGAAGGCCCAATAATTTTGACTTATACTCTGGTCGATTCGCTGTCATGATACGAACAATATCACAAGTAGTTTGAAATCCCTTAAGTGTCATAAAGAATTCCTTTACTTGCATACGGCCACTATGAATTCGAGAAATTAAACGTTCTAAATCAGGTAGAGACGCAAGCAATTTTGCAACTTCTGTATGTAAATCCACAAGTCGAATCAAATCTTCAATTGCATCTAATCGGTTGTTGATATCTTCAGTTCTACGTAAAGGATGACATAACCAACGCTTGAACAATCTTTTTCCAAATGGCGTAATACTATTTGCAAGCAATTTAAATACGGTACCCTCTGTACTGCCATCATGTGAGTTTTGGAAGATTTCGAGATTAATTAAAGTTTGACCGTCAAGAACGAGGGATGTAGCGTTACGAATAGGATCATACACCATAATATTTTTTGCGGATAGTAATTCTCTATCTAATTTAAGCTATAATTTAGGTTAATAAATCTACAGTAATAGATATATATGTATATAAACTTACAGAGCGAAGGTACCAAATTAAGCCACCAAATGAAGACATCAATAGAGGATCTTTACGTGCTTCATTCATAGCATGAGAAAGAGATTCCCTATCATTCTCTTCAGCTTCAGACCAATATTCGTTACATGCCAGTTCATCTTGAGTCACTCTACTATCCCAGAATTCAGCATCAGGTATCAACATATTCCAAAGTGGATTATCCAATAGTGATTTCAATAAACGAGTTGTAGTTTTGGACAAACGGCCCTTTTCGGTAACTAATTCTCTGGGTTTAATTTGCATAATTAAAGTTTCAAATTTTGTACGATTTACATCATCTTGGAAATGAACCAGGTTAAATTCTGCAGTCGCTGTATCAACAAAGCAAATACCAAATGTAGGAGGCTTAGATTCGTCACCACAATGTTCTTTAATGGACATACAATAAGTACTTAAATCGTTTGTAAGTAATCCAGAGTCGACCAAGGTACCAGCAGTCAAGACCGAAGTCAATTCTCGACGAATGATCTTATCCGCTTTACTAGTTTTAGAATCTCCTTTTTCACGCATAGATTTACCAAGTGCAGTTTCCATTTGATCTACTTTAGCTACTTTATGCCCTTTAGCAATAAACTGAGCCGTCCAATAATCAAATGACATTTCAGGAACACCAACCATGCGCATATTTACTCTATCTGTCATCTTCAAATCAAAGTCCTTATGTCCAATATCGGCATCTTTTTCATATAATTCATAAAATTTACCCTTCTTAAAAAAAACAATCTATAACAACTAATTAGTTTTTAGATATATTATTAATGTTTAATTGACTTACAGTATCCCAAAACTTATGCTTCACTTCCCAATATTGTTTTTCAAAAGGTGTAAATTTGTTCCAAGCACTTTTTGGAATAAAAAGTGTTCGAGGATCATAATTAGGTGAGTCAATAGGGTTTCCTTCAAGATCCTTTTGATCCTGAAGCCATTGATATCTGTCATCATTCTTTTCTTTGAATTTTTGATTTCGATCCTATTTCCCTTTTTTTTAGTTTCCTTTTCTTTTTTCAAAGAGTTTATATATTATTAATTCCTTACCTGTCTCTTTTCTTCTTTAGATGATAATTGATTCATTCTAGCTAAAAGGCTATTAGAAGGCTTTTCATATTTGCCACTAAATGAGCTTGCATTAGAAGCAGGTGTTTTAACTGAAATATTCTAAATTACGATGCACTTAGTATTTGCATATATATTGATCAATCTATCTAATATATCATACTTTAAACTTTTCTGTCAAAGGAGTGAGAGGCATTTTTTTGGTCTCAACATCCATCATAAGGTCTTCTAAACCAGTATCATCGAATAAATCATCATATTCTTCCTCATCCTTATCTACTCCTGAAGGTTTAAATTCTTCATCAGTATCACTACCACTGGTACGTCTGACTAACTTTCTTTTTTTGGTCGCAGCAAAAGGATTCTTCGAAGGTGGAGGTTGTTCTGATTCGCTATCTGATTCTTTATAAGTAACTCTCTTTTTACGTCGACCCTATTATTACATAAAAAAATATAAATGAACTACTTTCATTTTTTTTAAGAGGTACATATACATACCAAAGCAGGTGCAATAACTTCTTCGTCACTTGATTGATCAATTTCCATGTCAATGGGTTTAAGGTCTACTTCAGTAACAGCTAAACTTTCAGTTGTAGTGGTATCTATTTTGTTAACTAAAGCTGGCTCCTCCGTTTTTTTAATAGCTGGTTTTCCAAAGAAAGAAAATAAAGAGCTTTGCTTTTGAGCATTTACTTGCTTTTTAGGTGGTGCCATATTTTGTTATTTTGACAACTTTGAGAGGATCGCGTACATAAAAAAAACTGTTTTTTAGATATGATTGCGCGCGGGACAGCGTGACTGCATTTGACACTTCAGAACGCTTCAATATGTTGGCTGAAGGAATAATCTATCGGCTCAAATCTTATGAACTCCATTTTACAATTCCAGTTTACACCTTTCACGCATGATTTTTATTTTTAAAAATTGGATATTTTACTGTGAATGAGATCGGAAATATACATGCTGTATTCTTTCAACCTTAAAATTTGAGTAATTGCTGCAAAAATGTTACTTGAAGGATCCATTCGTTACGCCATCATCAGCTGTCAATGTACCTGCTAAGTATGTACAAACGGAAATCGAATAATAAAAATGTTGTCACGTAATACGTATATGCTCTACCAAAGAGGTACGTTACGTATTGAGATCTTGTTTTAACAGCAATAACAATTGACTGAAACAGAAATTACCTGCCTGAAGATATTTTTTTACTATCCAGTATCCTCCTTCAGACAACGTATCAGAAACTAAGAATTGCTTTGATTTTCATGATCTCGTACCACTGTGTACAAAATTTATTATTCAGAGTTATTAAATTTTAAATACAATAGATTAATCATTGGTAATATTACCAATCACGACATAAAACTGTATTAAGTTATGAGAATTTATGTATATGTGCATACATGAAAATATTATAATTATGATGATACATAGTACGTATGAGAAAAATAAAATCAGTAATAACGAACTATGGTTTACATGAGATAAAGTATGGGCCCGGCTACGATAAGCTAAATCCTTTAAGGGAGATCGTTAAAAAATTAAATGATGCATTGTTCCAAACATTAACAAAGTTCGCCTGTAGATATTTGCTGGTAATTTATCTTAAAAATCGATGTTGTACAATAATTATTTTTTTCTTTTGTGCTTCTTCTACATATAACTTCCTATGGCAAGAACAAAACCTACGGCTAGAAGAGCGGTTGGTTTTCGCACACCATCGCCAGAAACTCCTAATAAGGTACCAGCTATTTCTATAGAAACACTCGCTCCTATTCCCAGACCAACACATACCTCCCCATCTCCACCTTCACCACAAAAACGATCCATTCGCGCTGCATCAGTAGCTATCGTTAAAAGAGAACAAGAAATCAAACGTCTAAATGATGATATGTCACCTGTTTCTTCACCTATTCCAACTAAAGAAAAAAAACCTACATCAAAAAAGAAGAGAAAGTTAAATACGAAAAAAGTTGTCATGGTACCTAATTCAACATCATCTACTGACGATTTGGGCTTGGAAGACACACCTGTAGATAGCTATGCCAAATATTTAAACCCAAAAGAGGGTCATGTTGCGCCTATTGTGATTAATGTCAAGAAACGCAAAATTATAAAACGAGATATTGAAAAAAATGGTCCATCAGCAACGATAACCTCGACAAATGATCAAGTTCAACCTCTTGATTTTAGTCACCATTCTATCATACCAAACGCAAGTTACATAGCACATATTTCATCAAAGCAAAAATCATCTACCACAAATACTTCAAATGAAGACTTAGAAGAAAATAATGAAGAATTCGTGCGAAATGAGTCAGAAGATGAATTTTTTGATGCATTATCAGAGTTCGAGGATGGTCATGAAGCAATGCAGGATGTAATATGAAAAAGTATGGCGTCAGTATAATCTTTCAAATAGTTAATCATTATATTATACAGAAATATAAAATAAAATGAGTAGATTTTATTTAAACGTAATCTCGATATATTTCCGTTGGTATGATAAGCCAAGTAGAGAAAATAAAGAAGTATTAAATAAATATAATAAAATAAACAAAATATTATAAATTATACTTATTCCTCATCATCTTCGAGTTCATAATCTTCTTCATAATCTTCTTCGTCTAATATCTCAGCAGAAGCTTCTTGATATTGTTGGTACTCAGAGACAAGATCGTTCATATTGGATTCAGCTTCAGTAAATTCCATTTCATCCATACCTTCACCTGTATACCAATGCATAAATGCTTTTCTTCTGAACATAGCCGTAAATTGGTCATTGACACGTTTGAATAATTCTTGAATAGCTGTACTGTTACCAATAAATGTACCAGACATTTTGAAACCAACAGGGGGGATATCACAAAGAGATGTCTTGACACTATTAGGGATCCATTCGACAAAATAAGAAGAATTCTTTTGTTGGACTGCCAACATTTGATTTTCAACTTCTTTGGTAGAAAGACGTCCACGGAAAATGGTAGCAACAGTCAAATAGCGGCCATGACGAGGATCTGAAGCTGCCATCATATTACGGGCATCAAACATTTGAGCGGTTAATTCAGGTACACTTAAATTACGATATTGTTGAGAGCCAAACGCAGTAAGTGGAGCAAAACCAACCATAAAGAAATGAAGACGGGGAAATGGGACCATGTTTACAAATGTCTTTCTCAAATCAGAATTTAATTGACCAGGGAAACGCAAACTGGTAGATACACCAGACATTACAGCTGATACTAATTGATTTAAATCACCATAGCCTGGATTAGTTAGCTTGAGTGTTCTAAAGCAAATATCATAAAGAGCTTCATTATCAATACAAAATGTAGCGTCACAATTTTCAACTAATTGATGTACAGTCAAGACAGCATTATAAGGTTCAACAACGGTATCAGATACTTTGGGAGAAGGTACAACGGAATAAGTACAAAGCATGCGATCAGGGTACTCTTCACGAATCTTTGAAAGTAAAAGAGAGCCCATACCTGAACCGGTTCCACCACCAAGTGAATGACAAAGCTGGAAGCCTTGTAAACAGTCTGTATGTTCAGCCTCTTTGCGAATGATATCCAATACATTTTCAACTAATTCTGCGCCTTCAGTATAATAACCTTTAGCCCAAGAATTACCTGCGCCTGATTGACCAAATATAAAATTATCGGGACGATATAATTGACCGTAGGTACTACCACGAATAGCATCCATGGTAGCAGGTTCAAGATCAACTAATACGGCTCTAGATTTGATTTTTTCAGGATCAAAAAAGAACTTTTTTTTAAAAAAAAATTAGATCAAGTATGTTTACCTGGGCACGTATTTTCCTGTTGATCCCTCATTATAATAAACATTAATACGCTCTAGCTGTAAATCATTATCACCGGCATAAGCACCAGTGGAATCAATACCGTGTTCTTGACTGATAGTTTCCCAGAACTTTTGACCAATCTATTTTTATTGTTATACATAGTATTAGATTTTTTTAACACTTGTGTTTGATTAATAATTTATGTTATGAAAAAGTACCTGATTGCCACATTGACCTAAGTAAAGACGAAATGAGTAAGAAGAGATTTAGTATTTACATAAAGTGCTTACCAGCTTGAACGTGAATAATTTCTCTCATATTTTGAAATAAGTTGTAAAAACTAAATAAAATAAAATAAAAAAGAAAGACTTTTTGGGAGAGTATTCTACTTTGTTCTTTTAGAGACACAAAAAAAAAGGAGATAAAACAACTAATTAGCCAAAGTACCTTAGTTATGATAAACTCTACTTCCAAAAATGAAAGCATAAGCGGGTCGGAGGCCTAAACTTAATGCATCGCCGCCTTCTCCTTTTTAGAAGATCAAACGCTCCCAAAAGGCTCGATTCTAAATAAAATACTGCATTTACTTCATGAGTTTTTATACGTATATGCGAGTAAAATAACGTCATTAACAGACTGTGGAAATGGTGCTTATATATGAATTATATATATGTCTGCTTGTATATCAGTATGAAAGACCGTTTATAAACGTATTTATTTACATACATACACGTGCTCTGTTTACGGAGTTATATAAACTCCTTGGCCACTCATCTTAACATAATATGTATTAGATATATTGGGTCCTCGTAAAATAACAAACATATAAACGGTATCCTAAAACTTGTTAAATAATGTCTTGACATGTTTATTTCATGATTGTAATTATATATGCTTGCTACATATTACCGAGAAACAAAAGTAATGCAACCTTAATATGTACAAAGAGCTGGAAGAACCGGAAGCTGGTGGAATATAATTCTTGATAGGAAGTTTCTTTGATGGGGCCTTGTCAGTGTCGCTAGTGGGATTATTTCTTTTGGGGGCTATTTTGAATAAATTGAGAGAAGATAGATAAATATTATTAAGAAATGTATTTACTGAATATAAATAATGAATATACACTAGTTACGTAAGAGAAGGTTTAATTTATACTTGCTGTCGGCAATTTTTGGCTCTCCTTCATAGAGTTTTATTTCATTAATGCTAAAGGTAATGTTAAATACTGTACACAGTTAACAAATAATATATGAAAACCCTTACATTATTTAAATAATGATAAAAGCTTATATGATTTTGGATCTTTTATTTGTTTCTTCGGCCATTCTCGTGTCAATTAAATGGAGAATTCTGCGAGTATAGTACTTTTTGCTATGTCTGGTGCATTCACTACGATCCTTAAAAAATCAAAGGAAAGAATAATTTTCTCGCCTAGTCGTACTCTGTTATTTCTTTTACTATTATTGCTCAAAATGCTTTAGTACTTTGTCACTACATATACGACGATAGTGGAGAACTTACTTAAACATAAATTGTTTCATTTCATCAAAAATAGTATTAATCATCAGTTCGATATTATGGGGTAAGCTACTTTCATATTATTTTCTTTTTTTTTGGCATTTGGCGACAAGAGTTTCAATGATGTCAGCGAGTAACATTCGGATGAATTATGCGTTGTCCTCTTTTTTTAGATAAATTGATACATGAAGATATCAATAACTTCTGTAAAGATTCGTTAGTAGTCTCTACAGTTTTACAAGTCAATTAACCATCTAAGCCGGTGTTTAAAAAGTCGTTTTCACTATTTGGATTGACACCCTGTTCTTCTTCTTGCTCCTCTGGTTCATCATCTGCAGTCTCGTCATCATTAATCAAACAATTCAGAATCTTATTTTTAGCCTGCACTTTTCCTACTTCATGCTTGAGACTTAAAGTTATCTGAACAAGAATATGTACTAGAAGACTTGAGCTACGGCTAGTAAAATGTACTTACTTTTAATTCCGTAAGTTTGTAAATCAGTTCAAAGTTCTGAGAAGCTTTCTACGGGCTAAAAGTCGAAATTTAGGGAGATTTGCACCGAATGCTTCAGCCAGTATATACTTCTTATCTTTAATCCAGGTCTATCTGTACGGAGCTTTTCATTATACAACTTTAAACGATGTTTTTATAGTTCTATTGCTTAGTTGATGTTGTCAATACCGACCGAGACGTCTTGAATAGTATTTGTATGCTTCGTAACAAACCCGTTGAACGTTGGCTTGCTGCGTTTCTTTAAAAACCCAATAATCAGCGTGTCAACCATTGCTTCTTAGTTTGAGGGATGACGAAGAATAGAAGAGGAAGAGAAAAAAACTTGGTGTCATTGATTTTTTTATAATGGGGAAAATTCGGAAAAGATACGAGTACCATATTTTTTTTTTCATAGACACTGCTATTGGGATTTATTAAACAATGAATAAAGCTGCTAGAGTTTTGATATGACTAACCACTGACATGTTTTATGCAGGTTTCAAAATTATTTGTTTCTTGAAACAAGTTCTTGTCTGAATAAAGTCGTATGTAATTAAAGAAGAAACTAAGAGGGTAAAAGCGAATAAGATTCATTAGAGAAAAAAAAAAGAAAAGAGAAAAAAAGAAAAAAAGAAAAAAGAGTGATTTATAAAGAAACTAAAAAAAAAACTTGGTTTTACGGCGTGTAAAAAAAATGTGGTGCACAAAAAAATATGGTGCGCGTATCTTTTCCCTATGTTTAACTATATCGAAATTGAAGTCTTGTATGAACAATACGAGATTATTAATGAGGTATGTATGATTACTAATAAAACATATTTTTATTAGATTCAGACTCTTTAACTCAAGTTAGCTATTAATCGCAAGGTTATAGGTAAAACTATAAATTTACTACATTTATGCATTTGAATTAATCAAAAGATATAAACTAAGAGATATTTGTTAACTGCACTTGATGAAACTAAGTAAATTTGGCTTGTTTTACCCTACATTCAAATTATTAGTTAGGTAGCCCAGTGTTGACCCTGAATAATTTTAGAAAATGAATACGAATTATAAGTCGATGTCTATAAACATTCAAAACCTTTTGGAGAAGAGAAACCATGCTTGATGATAAGGTGATAATATTAATGATTCTGATTAATAATTAGTTCATCTGTAACAAAAGTAATTTAAACTAACTAAAATCCTTTATGGATGACTGAATTAAAGTTGTTGGATAAATCATATTTTGACAAAAGTTTTTATTATTATTATACGATTTTCATGGGAAATAGAAATGATCAAACGATATATATATATATATATATATATAGAGAGAGAGAGAGAGAGAGAGAGAAAGAAGTTTCGTTTGCCACGCTCTTTTATATCTTCATTTTTATTTTATAACCCCATGCAATGTCGAATCAATTTAATAAAATATGTTATATGGCTGAGCAAGCCATGATAAAACAATATTTAAAACGGTGTAGATAACAACTCTATTACTGTATTCGTTGTTGTATGTATGTACCTACACATATTTTTTTTTAAACATATTAATAAAAGCTTGAAATTAAGGAGGAATCCAGTCCTAATTGGCTCTCGGATGACTGTTTACATGATACATATAATGGCTTTTATGGGATGATCATGGTTTTACAATCAGGTTTTTATAATTAATTAATTGACTTAAAATATAATATTGTAGGTGGCGAATCTTAATTTTATAAATACTACGCGCCATTACCATCTTAGCAGCTCTTATCTATTATACTCTTATATTCCACCTGCAAGCTTATCCCTAATATTAACTATGGTTCAAAATGCGAACGTGTATCATTATGTCTATTTACACAACAAAAAAGTTGTCGGTTTTGTATTTTTTGTTAATGCTACATACAGATTAATATTTTAATATACACGCACTCAAGCAAATGCATTTATATACCAAATTAGAGACATTTAAGACTAAATAGAATAAAGAATTTTTGTGTATATGTTTCAACCAAACTTTCAAGAAAGCTTTTATTATGAATTTGATGAAGTAAGATAACGATGATTAGAAAGAGAGAGGGATGAAGGCACAAAGAATAGTACGAAAGAATCAAACACAATCTTTGATATTTCTTTTAAAATAACTTGAATAATGAATGAGTCAAACAGGCGCACATTAGCTATTTTACAACGATTTATATTATAGTCAAAGATACCATAAGAAAATCATTCCTTGAACAAAACAACGCCCTATAATAGACTTGTTTTTCGTGACATATCCTATAGTTATACGTACATATAGTTATGGGTTAAAGAACAGAATAAGATTTTCAAAATGACTTTTAAATAAGCTGTAGATATACCTTTCATACAAAAAGAGTAATCATTTCTATTGTCGATATCCTTATAACTGCTATCAGTGAACCTTCTGAAGGTTTGCTAAGAGAAATAACACTTACCAACAATAGGAATATTGTGAGGCTTTAATCAATTATAAAATTCTTGAAGAAGATATAAAAAATTAAATATCCTAAAGAGAAAAAAAAATGGAAAATGATGTTTTGGCTGTTTTTTTATAGCCTTTTTTTTACTGCAATGCAGTGGAGATGACAATTAAAGGAATTTGTGTGAGAGCAGTAATAAAGTTTAAAGCAGCGGCGTAACTAGGATGATAAAACTTTAAATTACTGTTTCAGCAAGACACACATACAAAATTATGTAAAAAACAGGAGATAATATATCAGTGAAGTTTGGGATGCATATCGTTTTCTAATCAAGTTTTTTAATTTTTTATTTTTGATTCTATAAGAAAAAAAAAAGGGAAGGAAATTTGTATATGTATATATTTATAATAAATTAATAGTTGGTAGACATTTGTTGACAAGCCTTAAGGTTTTCAAGGTACCATTGGCAAGAACCAAAATCATTGTTGTTGGTTTCAAGACAGTTGGTGAAAGCCTTTGCATCAGCTTCACAAGCATTAGCAGCAGGAGCAGCTTGGAATTGTTGATATTGAGGTTGTTGATATTGTTGTTGAGGAGGAGCTTGTTGTTGTTGTTGCTCAGGTTCAGAAGAAGATCCACTGAAGAGAGAAGAAACACCGTTGGCCTTTTATGATTATGTTAGTTTTTTTTTTCTTCCTCTTCCTCTATCATCATTATTGTCTACTTACCAAAGTGTGACCAACAGCGGAACCAACAGCAACACCAGCAGCAGTTGTGGCCACTATTTTTTTTTAAAAAAAACATGTGAGTATATTTTTGTACCCCTGAATTATAATTTAATGACACATACTTTGGGCAAACATGCCTGGTTGTTGAGGAGCAGCTTGGGCAAGAGCGGAAGGAGGAGCAGCAGCGGGAGCCATGGCACTTTGTTGAGGAGCAGCAGGAGGTGCAACAGGTCTAGGGGCAGCAGGAGGTGCAGCTTGACGAGTAGGCATAGTATGTGCTTGACGGGTTTGTTGAGCAGAGGGGCGTTGAGCAGGAGCAGCACGTCTAGACTAATAAAAAAATGTTAATTCGTCATTTCAATTCATCAGTTCAAGACTATTGTTAATGGATATTTACTTGGCGAGGCATTTTTTATAGTTTAAAGTTGGGGAATAAAAGAGATTGCAAAGATCATAAAAGTTTTTTTTTTTCATTATTATACCAATCATGGTAACAGTCACGACAGGCACGCCCAGGGTTGGGTGGGTATAGTGTATCCAATAGGAAATAAGTTTAAGCGATATGCGAAAAAGTGCTGAATCCTAATCACGTTTTGTTGTCAAATCAACACACGTTATTTCCGAGTGTGCTAATTTTAATAAACTAAATAAAAAATCGCGTTTTAAAGATTTTACTTTAAGAACACCATTAAGTAAAATCTTGTAGATAGATAATGGATACATTAAAGAAAGAGCCAGTAGTATATATATGTGCATGAATTTTATTTATTTGTTTTTTTTAGAGATTAGTTAAACATAAGCTTTAACCACAAGAAAATCGTCGTAACACATACAATGCCCTTCAAATGAAAATGCGACGATCAAATATGACTCAATTCGGTGAAATAATAAATGACTTAAGGCTTACTTTTATTTCTCTTTTATACCTTTCTTTCTTTTTTCTTTTTAATTAATATTATTTATCTAAAATGTCTCTTAGAAAGCTACTATCTCGTCAGCTATATATCGCTACAAGCAAGCGTTCGTTTGCTAGTCATATACCAAAGTCTACCAAAAGCAAAGCTCCTATCTCCACTACAGCCACAACCAAGATTGAAGTTCCTCGAGCAGCTCGTTTAGATTCTGTACAGAGTAATACACCCTATCATTTCTACCAAAATAAGGTCTTGGAAGAATATACAGCTCAACCAGTCAATGCAAGTACATTACGTCAGTTTATCTTTTTCGGTAGACAAATGAATACAGACCGCTTAATTAAATCCGCTAACTGGGTACGTAATGAACTGCTAGTACGTTTAGCTCATCGCATTCGTGATTTCCAACAATTACCTTTTTTCGTTGGCACCAATCCTAATGTTGAATACGTGTATAGACTCTATTGGGGTGCATTTGAGACATTGCGTCAATTTCCAACTATTACAACACAAGATGACAATGTTCAATTTTGTGAATTACTAAATAACTTATTGGAAGATGGTTTGCTGGTGCTACCCAGGTTAGCACAAGGGTTAAGTGAGAGCGCTGCGTATTACCCACCTGATCAGAAGGATTTAGATAAATTTTTGAACCGTATGCTTAGATCTAGAATATCACGAAGAATACTAGCAGAACAACATTTGGCATTAACAGAGGCTTGTGAACATGATTGGGATAAACAAACTGGATTTGGAGATGGATATGTGGGTATAATCTATGTGCATTGTTCTGCTCGAGATTTGGTAACAAGAGCAAAGAATTTGGTTTATCAACATATTAATCGGTATCATCATGATAAGAACGCTGATAATTTAACTACCCCATCAATCGAAGTAGAAATTTTGGAACAGAATAACACTGATCATAATAAAAACGAGATTATGTTTGCCTATGTAAGTTGAAATATCATACCGAGATATGCAAGTTATTAATTATATGTCTATAAGTAGGTGCCAGAACAATTGGAATACATTTTATACGAATTACTGGATAATGCTGTGCGATTTACAATGAAAAAACACTCACAAGGAAATTATCCTCCTATCCAAGTAACTGTCAGTGCCAATGACACAGATGTTTATTTTAGAGTATCTGATCAAGGTGGTGGTATGAGTAGAGAAAGATATGATTGTTTATGGTCGTATCAAACCAGAGCTCAAATTGGTGACTTTGACGATTTTAAAGAAGTTCAAAAAGTGCCCGTTTCTATTGATGAAAGAGCTAGCCAGGCATCACAAATGGGACACCGACATTTAGGTATTGGATTAACAATGAGTAAAATATATGCCGAGTATTGGGGCGGTGAACTACAAGTCCTGACTATGGATGGTCACGGCACTGACGCCTATGTTCGTATTCCAAGACTTGGTACAAATACAGAGAATTTGGGGATTGAAAAACAAGCACATCCGGTATTCCATAATACTACCCGATCACATTCAGTTGTTACTGCCACCTCTAAAAAGAAGAAAATGACTACAAAAGAAAAATTAAAAATCGATTCAAAACTACCATTAGAAAATCAAAACATATATCTTTCTTCAGATCAACAATTGCTAGATACTACTTTAACTTCTGATTCGTTCAGTGGTAATGGATGGAGTGAAAGCCGTATTATACAATCTTAATAAAATGTACATATTATTTAGCTTGTTTTTTACATAACCTTTAAAAAAAAAGCTATTCTAATTATGGTTATGGTAATGTAATGCAACATGCAACTCTAAACATTTATTCAGCAGGGTGTAAGTGCCACCTCAATTTTTTTTTAAATAAAAAATAACTTCATAACATTTTAAATTATTATGTACTAAGCAATGTGCTATTTATTGGGATTAGCGCTAATAATAAGTAGGTGCTGTTAAATTTAATTTTTAAGAAGTCCAAGTATCATCAAATCCAACACCAGAGAAATCCCAATCACCATCTTTATCAAGAGCCATCTCAGCGACTTGAAGCCAAACATGGTCTAACTTTGTATTCTCATGAGGACCGTATAAGACTTGAGCGACAGCACAAGAGCGAACTACTTTAATAACATGAGCTTCTTTACAACTGAGAGATTTATCAAGAACGGCGAACCAAGGATTATTATTAGAAGCACTGTGGTTAGGTGACTTGTAATCCAATAATCCATCAATATTAAAATCAGGTCTTCCGGCAGTCACGTAATAAATCATTGTTACAGCAAGATGCGCATGCAACAAGGAAACAGACTCGGTGAGTGCAACTCGACCAATATACTGATGCAAGAATTCAGAAGATGTCAAGGCATGCATTAAGAAGAAATCCAATTTGAGAGTTCCGGGATGCTCTTTTCGGATTCCAGAAGAACCTAAAGCAATAGCACAAAGCGTGTGAAGATCTTTAAACTTCTTTTGAATATCTTTTGTACTGTTATCAATGAACCATTGTCCAACATAATGTTTGATACGATCCACAGCTTCCTTATTCTGGAAAAACATATCAAGCTTGTTGTTATCACTTGACTTAAATATGTTGTCAAATACTGGATCCTTTCGAATTTGTTTAAAAATGGGGAATAAGGTATTTTCTTTTAAATATTCAGGAATATCACTTGTATCTGGTTTCACAGAGCGTGAAAAAATCTTTTCAGACATTCCCAACGTAGTAGAGATTTGCTCTGAAAGTTGATCAACAATGGACGATGCGAGTCCTCGAGCAGAAGATGTAGCATTTTCAGCATAAACTTGAGCTTGTACGGGAATAAGAGAACTGTATTGAAGACCAGGTAAGTTGGGTGTAACAGGAACAAATCTTTCTTCAGTACAAGAAGCCATAGCTAGACCTTCAGCAATGATACCGTGAATATCAAATTCTAACCCATAGCCAATATGGATCAAAGGATGATAAGCACCGCCGACTGTTCTTGCTAACATATCACCACTCCAGACAAATCGACGTACAGTATCAACTGGACCATATCTTTCAATTTCATTTTCATAAAAGTGAAGGAAACTGGTATATGCTTCTGCTCTACCAAGGTAATCCTTATAGTTATCTCTAGTAATCTTGCAGATAGATGGAGGAATAGGGCGCTGGTCTTTAGCATGTTCATCAAATATTTCTTGAATTTTTTCCTTACTTGCACCAAGAGAATAAGCAGCTAAAAGATGATGTATCAAATGACTATGGTCGCCAAAAAAAAAAAAAAAAAATTGTTTTATCAGTCTTTGTACATACAGAATAATAATGAAATACTTACTTGTGAAATTTTTTATCATTAAAAAAGCAATGAAACTCTTTATTATTTCTGTTTAGTAATTGTTCTGCTAATGAAGCAGTTTCAGGACTAACGCCAGGTGTAGCAATAGTATAAATTTCAGATTTGTTAGGAAGAGTAGGTTTGAAGGATGACATATTTTGTGTGAATGTAAGATAAATTGTAAAGAAAAGGAAAAAACGATATGCAAAAAAAAACTCCTTTTTATTACAACTTTTGTCGTCATTTACAAAACTTTAATTATTTTATTGGTTGAATGTCAAACCGAGAAATGCTTTTAAGCTGTACCACACTCCTAGCACTTGACCCAATCAAATAATGATTACTAATACCTCTCGCATTACAATAGTTTGATGACTACGTTTTTATTTTTTTACATATAATTAATTAAAAAATAAATCTAAGTGATAATAACAGGATCCTTGCGTTCAACGAAGCGAATATTGAAAGCGCCAGGTAATAAGGTGGCACCTCCATCTTTAAAATCGTCAAGGTCCGGATAAACTTTGTCTCCGTTCTCGGACACGACTGGCTCAATTGTGCATCTTGCCATCATTCGAGTGATAGAATTAAACAATTCATTTTCGGCCTACATGTAACAATTAAGTTAGTCAATTTTTTTTTATAATATATTAAATTATCACTTACCAAAAAAATACCGGGACAAATACGTCTACCCCAACCAAAGACATAATGATCTCTGTTTTGAACATTACCGTTACTTGAAGCATACATGGATCGAGTATCATTCATGAAACGTTCAGGAATAAATTTTTCAGGTTCAGGGAAATACTCAGGGTTGGTATGTAGTGTATGAATATTGCTAACTAAGATTGTATCTTTGGGAATAATATAGTTTTTGTAAATGACTAGATACGGGTATCAAAACGACAAGTTAATTATACATTTAACTTAAAAATATTATGCCAAAAAAAAAAAAGTATGTTACCATCTGCGCTTGCTTTACGAGGAATACTAAAATAAACCGGGGGGCGGAATCTGATTGCTTCCTTTTGAAATGCAATATAGTAGGGAAGCTCAAGACGATCATCAAACGTAGGGATACGATTATGCTTTCTGATAAATGTATCCACCTCATCTGCAAGCTTCTTTTGTATTTCAGGATGATGACATAAAATTGCATATGTCCATGAAGTAGAAATAGAAACTGTATCACCACCAGCTACAAGAACCTCACCTACAAATTAGAAAAGAAAAATGTTTGGATCTCTTATATACATATACCTCTATATTTAACGGATAACTTACTCATAATAACGATGATATTTTGTTCATCTATATCATACTGATCTTTGATTAAATCAATTTTCTTCACCAAACTATCTTCATCACTATTACGGGCTGCTTGAATCAATTCGCGAAATTTAGGATGACTAACATCATTAACAAAGTGCTTCATTTTTCTTTCTTTTCTAAAAATAACATCCAAGAAAGACAGAATGGGAAAATAGGCACTGAAATCACCAATAACACCTGAAAAATAAAGACCTGTCTCAATAATTTCTACTATCTTTTTATAAAGTTCGTCTTCGGGAGAGGAAACACCTTCAATACCAAATGCAATAGCCAAGATGACATTGATAGAAGAACAACGTACAAATGAAAGTGGGTTGACATGTCCGTTCAGTTTGGTTTGCTCTAACAATTGTTTTACACTCTTTTCTGCTTCACGTTGCAGGATTCTATCAAATCCTGTAACTGATTTAGGCGATAAAATGTTTAAAATGGCAGTACGAGCATTTTTCCATTTTTTACCATAATCTGCAAAGGCGATACCTCTATAAAAGCAATTTATTAGTTTTTTATTTTACTTCTGTACGGTTATGTGTAACATAAAAAATATTACCTGCCACCAGCACCACTAACACCATTACCAAAAGTAAGAAATGGACGACCAGATGTAACAGCGCCCTGAGACGCAAATAATTCTTGTGCAATAATTGGATCACTAACAAAAACCCAGTCTTGTACTCCCATTTTAATTCTTAAAATAGGGCCCATTTTTTTATGCCATTCTGTGATTTTATGAGCAGGCATTGCACCCATCTGAGGAATATGACCTAGATTAGAAAATTTTAAGTTGGTGCACGAAAATAATAAATAAATATACAAACCAAGATAATACATAGCGCCAGGTGGTGTGGGAATCTCATCCGTCCCATTGTTGTCAAGTTGTTTTCTGGAAAAAATGATAAATTTGACATAATAAGCAGCAAGAGAAGTTGCTGCTATTGCACTAAGAATAGGAACCAATTTTTCAGGCTTTTCCACTTTTTTAAATAAACTCGTATAATACTCCATATTTTTTTTAAAAAAAAGGTAAAAGTAAAAAGAAAGTAAAAAGAAAGTAAAAAGTAAAAAGTAAAAAGTAAAAAGTAAAAAGTAAAAAAAAAAAAAAAAAAAAAAAGTTTAAAAATACAACTATTTAATTGCCATTTTGTTCTAAATTTGGTAAAGACCGCGCAGGTTTATTTAATAATGAAGATATGAAAGTACTATAGTATTGAGTAACTACTTCAACAAAACTTAAAGACCGAAAATTCATCTTCAGTTAGTATAGTCAGTACATCCTGATCTTTGACATATTTTGTATCAACAATGGATCCGTTTACTGTAATTAATTGTACTTCTTTCTGTTGATCTCTAATTTTTATCTAGTAAAAAATCGATTTACCAAGTTAGGATTATACAATATTCTCGATATAGAATAACAGATATACCTTATTGTCTTCTGAAGTGCACATGAAGACTCGATCTTCCCTTTTGAGATGTGTGTTACGAGATAGCGATATTTGCTGGTGGTTTTCATTAGTAAAACACCAATCAAATTTTAAATTTAGCTCAGAATCAAACTGTCTTATTTCATATCGCGTTGAAGTTTTATTTCTTAGTGAGGACATCAATACATCATCTTGACAGGTTGTATTAAAACTTTTATAATCTAGTTTACCGTAAATAAATTAAAAACTATTTGTATAAAATAAGTTACATACCTTCTGTGCATTCAAAAGGTGTGTATTCATAATTTTTTTCAACTACCTTCCAGCCATAAATATGTGTTAAATTAGAACAGATAATCATACTAGCATTTTCTTTCTGTATAACGTCTAGAGAATGAACAGGTGAATATATTTTAGGTTCGCAAGGTTCGATTAGCTTATGAACATATTCTTTTGTATTCCGTATGTCGAACACAAGAACTGTATTATTGGTGAGACCACAGTACATCATATTGGGATTTTCACTATCAGATGTACAAGACCAACCAGGCGCATCTAACTTGTAACTATCATATTATTAGAAAACAAGCAATATATAATAAGAGAATTAACCTACGATTGTACTACTTGATTTGATGTTAAAGACGTTATTTTTAAAGTTTTATCTAAGCCTGTTGATAAGACCTTGTCCTGCAATACATTCTTAATATCTTTAATTGGGCCATTATGGTTTGGTATAAATTCAGTTTGTGTTGGGTCATACAAATTAACCTTCCTTAATCCATATTGTTGCTTAGGTTTATTCCAGACAGACAAAACAGCCATATCCTGTAATGGAACTATATCCATCACTCGATATGTCTCGTTTTTTAATGAAAATGAATGCTGATATATAAATTTCGATGGTGATGACTTTATCGGCGGTGGCACAACAGGTTGTGAGCTTTCAATTTTGTATTGACTTTCTGACGCTAAAAGGTTCAATTCAAATTTGATTTGATCAATTTCTCCTAAAATCAATTTGTTCGCTTCCTCTAACTGCGCAATTATTTTATCTGCCTCTTCGCTCTCTTTCCTTAGCACAATCAAGTCTTCCACTTCACATGGCATGACTTTGTTTGGCCATATTCGTCTAGATTCTTTTTTTGACACTATTTTACTATCGTCAATGTTAATAAGGTCGCTTTTCCATCTAGATATAATGATAAAAATCTTACTCGCATATAGGGCATTTCGCTACTGAGTTCTTTGTTATTTCAGACCGGATATGTTTATCTATACAACTATAAAATTAAAAAAAAAAGGGAATTAAGGTTAAGCAATTACTGCAAATGGAAGTAAATAGTTAGAATTAAGATAAACACTTACTCCTTTCCAAATACATGCCCACATTTTAAACCCACAATACCATGACTACCATTGTTAGTCCAATCGCTTTGGCATAGACTACACACTGACGTTTCCACTAAATATTCTTCGTTTGGCTCATATTCTAAACCATCGGCTTGCGATCGCTGTCGTTTCCTTCCAAACATGTTCAAAGGTATATTCACTGGTATTTGGAAATCGCATTCTTCTTCTTCTTGATCACTCATACTGATAAAAAAAGATAAAAAAAAAGAAGACAGGAGCAGCTAATTATTTGGACCCCGTTGAAGTCCTTTAAATAATTTTTTTACGTGTTTGTTTATTTCATTTTATGTGCGGTATTCTATTCTCATTGTCCAACAAGGACAAAACTGTCAATAACGAACATTGGAAGATCTTGCAGGAACTAAATACCAGAAGAGGTAATAGAAAATAATAATAATAATAGAGCAAACTCTGATAATTTTCTTTAGGACCCGATGCACAACACTTGAAGCAAATAAAGACTGGTCGTAACGAAGAAGAATTTACCTTACAATTCTTTTCGACTGTACTTCATTTACGTGGGCCTGAAGTTGTACCTCAGCCCCGTTTTAATCCTGAGACAGGCAATGTCCTTTGTTGGAATGGTGAGATCTTTGGCGGTATTCAAGTAAGCATAACTTAGGTTATATGTTAAAACAATAGACTTATTTATCCAGCCGTCTTTTATTATTATAGGTAGCTTGTGGGCAAAATGACACAGAGGTTTTAATGGAACAATTGGAAAAAGCCGATTCAGATATTGAGTTACTCTCTTTACTTACCTCTATTGAAGGACCATTTGCTTTTATTTATTACAGATCATCCTCAAATAAGATTTGGTTTTCCCGGGATTGCCTTGGACGCAGATCTTTATTATGGCATAGATCAGAAAACGGACCCTTTATGCTAAGCTCGGTTGCACAGGCAGATATGGATTGGGAGGAAGTACCTGCTGATGGAATTTACTGTATCGATTTAGAAAGTGCCGACAAATCTGTATATCAAGCATGTGGTATGCAAATCAAAGTATATCCTTGGACTTATAGTGATCCTCGAGATAAATTAGAAACATTACAAGGCGGAAAACTGGTAAGGATTACAACATAGAACTGTATCATTTTCTTATTTATTCTGTGAACTGGGCGATAGACATTTCCTTTTCCTAGGTTGAATGCAGCTGTGCCTATTGATTTAGCATCTGTAGAAAATGAAGATATAGAACCAGAAATTAATGAAGATATGGATAAATCAATTAAAGAATTTTCGGAAGAATTAAGTAAAGCTGTCAAAAACAGAGTTGCTGATGTTCCTTATTTAAAGTAAGCGATCTAATATTTGGTATGGTTCTTTTCAATTAACTGTTAGATATAGTTCGAAAGGACAAGCAAGGATCGCAGTTTTATTTTCTGGGGGATTAGATTGCATTTGCTTAGCAGCATTAGCAGATAAACATTTACCTTCATCTGAATCTATTGATTTATTAAATGTTGCCTTTGAGAATCCACGTGTTGAAAAAGCAAGAACACAAAAAGTCAAAACAAAAAAGAATAAAAGAGTAGAAGAACTGGTTGTACCTAAACCAACTATAGAGGAGCCAACTCGTTCTATTTACGATACACCCGATCGTTTAACTGGCAGGGCTGGGGTAGAAGAATTAAGGTAAAGTAAGAGTAAAATAAAAGTAATTAATTAGTGATACTTATTGATTGCTATAATTAGAAATATTGCACCAAATAGAAATTGGAATTTTGTAGAAATCAACGTCCCTTATGCTGAAGCAATGGAATATAGACAGCGTATTGTCGATAGAATGTTTCCATTAGATACAGTGATGGACTTAAGTATTGCTATGGCATTTTGGTTTGCTTCTCGTGGTAGAGGTGTAATCAATGTGAACGAAGAGTACGAAAGTCATGCACGAGTTTTAATATCTGGATTAGGTGCTGATGAACAATTGGGAGGGTATTCAAGACATCGTGAAGCCTTTCGACAAGGTAGCTGGGAAAAATTAATTGCTGAAGTACGTTAATATTGGTATTTTGCCTTTTTAATTATTTAATTATTTTATTCATTATACACGCAGACCCAACTTGATGTAGATAGAATATCGAATAGAAATTTAGGACGCGATGATAGAATTATGTCCGATCATGGAAAGGAAGTTCGGTTCCCATTTTTAAGCACGGATGTAGTCAACTGGTTATGTAAACAACCAATCCAATTAAAAATGGATTTGAGATATAACAGAGGTATTGGAGAAAAGATTTTATTAAGGCACGTAGCAAGAAAACTTGGATTAATCAATGCAAGTCGTAATTGGAAAAGAGCGATCCAGTTTGGTGCGAAAACTGCCAAAATGACAGGAGAAAATAGAACTGAGAAAGGCCAACACAAACTAATTTGAATTAAAATGGGATCAATTTTAAAGCATCTTTATATTCTTGATGAACATAGTCATCCATTTGTTGTTTAGTGACCCATTTATAGTCAATAATTTCTTCGCCATCTGGTTGACATTCTCCAAATAAATAATCTGCTCTAAAGAAAGAAACCTATAACAAAACATGAGTATTAAATATTTTATTGTTTGTAATACAGATACATTTACTTTTGCACCAACATAACCGTCAGTTCGGGGACGAGGAAATTTGTACTGATACTCACCTACAGGTGCTGTATCAACAAGAGACACACCAAGATCGGACCCACATTCCTCCCTTAATTCACGCAAAGCTGCTTCAGTTCCGGTTTCCCCTTCATCTTGACCACCTTGAGGGAATTGCCAAGCATGGCTCTTGCGTGGTTTTTTTACAAGCAAATAAGTTAACTCGGTTGGAGTATTATTAAGCTTATACCGACGTACAATAATGGCTGATACTGAACGATAAAGGTCGACAATTGGTGTTTTATTCATTATGAGTAATCGTAAAGAAAGGAGAAAAGCGGATGTTAAACATGTCAGCCTCTTGTTATTGACCTGAAAAACAAAACGTACGTGGGAAACTGGAATAGTTTATTTGTGAACATGAAAAAACGTTAAAGCTCGAAGGAGAAAAAAAACTAAATTGCGACTTTCTCTTCACTTTCACTAATTTAATCTTGAAATATACAAACTATAGAACAAATCATTGTCATTTATTGATACGTATCACAGATCCAGACTGTTAGTTACCTCAATGTAGTATCTTAAAACATGTCCATTGTTTAGTTTGACAATACTCAAGCGAGTATACAGATAGCATGGATTTAGTTGTAATAAAAATAAGGTATTTATTTTTAATCTATCAAATAATCCCTCATTAAAGTGTATTATTTGCTTCGACCTCAAAAGTACCGTCTGGTAATGTTTTAAAGTCTATGTCTGTCAAAAATTTAACTATACAATGAGCTCCGGCTTCTTTTAATTGATCTACGTTGTGGGTTGTTGCACAGGCAATCACAGTAGCTCCAGCAGCACGAGCTGATTTAATACCAGCAGGGGCATCTTCAAACACAATCACTTCATTACCTTCAAAACCAACTTCCTTAGCAGCACGAATGTAGCCCTCTGGATCAGGCTTTCCTTTTGAAAGCTAAAAATTATTGTAGGTAATCTTAATATCAACATTTTTTTATCCACAAAACCAAAAAAAAAAACTTACCATATCACCACAAATCACAGTACGAGGTCTAGGAAGATCAGTTTGTTTTAATCTTTTGTCAGCCATATATTGAGTACCTGCAGTGAAGATACCCCATTTATCGATAGGGATTTTATCTAATAATGATGTGACACCAGGTAATATACTAACACCTTCTGATTCATTTGCCAACTTGGTTTCAAACTCTTTAACATATTCCATTGTTGCTTTCTGAGGCACCCATTTTGCAATAGTTTCAATTGTACATACACCATGAGAAGTCTCAAGAATCTATATATAGTAATTATGTCGTTGGTAAGCCCAAAAACTCTAAAGTGTATGTCAATATAGTTTATAATGTAATACTTGCTTTATCACCATCTAGTCCGTGTTCTTCAGCAAATAACCGCCAGTGGCGTTCAACAAGTGGTGTTGTATCAACTAATGTACCATCTAAATCAAAAATGATTGCTTTTGTGTTAAAGTGTCTAATATTAGTTGATGCCATTTTTTTTTCTAATATGAATAATGAAGGAAAGAAAAACGACTTTTTATCTTTTATATATATGCAAGGGGTTTTTTTATTTGAAATCCCTAAAAAGTCACAGTGATAACTAAGTTAATGACGGTATAGTACGGAAAAACTGGGTGTGAAAATATATGACAACATACACGATTACTTAATAGTGGGTTTGTTTGTTTGGACTTCTTCAACAATGCACTTGTGTTACAATTTTCTTGTTATAGATATTGATAAATGTTTTTCCTTCTATTTTGTGCCTCGGTCCGTGGAGAAACTCATCCGGGAAAGCAAATCAGTAAATGATTTTAAAAAAAACCTTTATGAACTTCTTTTTGCTCAATAATTTCCGAGTATTCGAGAATAGATATTTTAGATCCAACAATTCTGTTTAAAATATGATAAACGTTGTTTACATTTAAAAGCGCCAAGAGGCAGATAGATATGTGCTTGTATCTCACAGTAACCTTTTTTTTTTTTGCACGAAAAGTATAGTTTCGATTGGTTCCTTCTAGGTTTTTAAACATTTTTAGGTTGCAAAGGGGAAAGAGAAGTATGTGAACCATGACAGATAAAACATTGACGCGTTGTTACGGACATAATGATGCAAGATATTTTTTACAAGAACCATCCGTTTGTACTGTTGTACGTACATGGTCGCCTTTATTTCAATAAACAGATTTCTAGATGGATTAACGGACGTCTATGTATTGTGTGAACTTACCTGTAAAAATCTTTAATCACATTTATTCTCACAAAAGTGTGCCGCATTTACTACAGTGTTTCTCTTAGTTCTTCTGTAAATATAAGGACGGCCTTCACCTTTCTAAATAGCCAAGGGAATGTCAGCCATATTTTTGCTTACGTTTACATCTCGGTCCCACATGATAACATAGTTTTGGCAGTCTAAAATTCCATAATATGTCGTTCTATTCGCAAGCTTTTTATATTCTAAATTCTTTTTTTACAGGCTTAAGCAAACCTGTTCAATTGGTGAGAATCAGTCATTAATAGGATTCATTTATTTCTTTCTTTCGATACATTATATTCATTGATCATAACAACAGCTGCTGTTACACGCTTTGATCTTCTGTATAATATAACTTGAGAAGAACACCGATGGTTCCTGAGAGCTGCCCTCTCATAGGAACATTTTCCTTATTTTTCAAACATCATCAAATACGACCACCTGGAGCTTTTGTAGATGGTGTGAGCTTCGATTTTTTTGTAAACAGGCTCTGTTGGCTGGTACTTTGTTCATGGTAGAGCAAACCTGTTCTTGTTCTTCTCCTTCGTTTTCTTCTCTTGTTTTTGTTGGTCTTCTTTCGTTTTGCTTTATTGTATTCTTCTACCGCCGTTTTGGCATCTGACCTCTGCCTGCCTTGATAAATCAGGACCTACTCACTCCGCTCGCTGACTGACTCCTCACCAATAACGGACTAGAGCGGAATATTTTCTACATTCAAATACATGCAATCTGCCCAGAAAAGACAATTTGTTAGAGACTTGTTAGATAATAGGCTACTTTAGAATAAAAGTACTAGATTTATGATATTCCTTACCATTGATAACATGCGTTACACACGTTTAAAAGTTGTCCATTTCTTGATACAATCTCTTGTCTAGATAAGGAATGTATGTAATCAAAGGAGGGATTAAGACGGTAACGGCAACGAAGATACATATTTATTTTTAAATGATAAAAAATAAGAAAAAAAGTGGTTAAACAATGAAACAAAAGAAAAAAAAAGCCCTGTTTGTAGCGTGTGAAAAAAAAAAGTCAATAACAATCAAGTAAATATAGGCCTAAGTTTTCATATACAGGAGACTGAGTTCTTCAAATCCGAAAAGTGTTTGATTATCCAATAGATGAGTGGTTAATGCGAACTCTAGTTATAATCAGCCCTAACTATCAGTTATTAACTCATTACTGCGAATAGTACTTTTTGAAATATAGTTGTGTTAGAATCAGTTGCTGTCTGAAGTTTTAAAAAGTAACAAACCGTGACATATTTACCTTGTTTTTTTTATTATGTCAGTCTGAAATTAATTGTGCTGTTGGAAAAAAAAACGTGTTCGAATTTTAAGTGGGGATACTTTTAAGTATTAACTTTTTTTTTTCTCTCTCTCTCTCTCTCTCTCTTTCTCTTCATCTCATTAAAGCAGTGATGAACAACTCTGGCCCTTACTATAATAATGCTTCACAAGCTGGAGTACCCCAACAACCACAAGTTGTTTCTCCTTTAGGCACGCCTCATCTGCAATCGCCTCAGATTGAATCAAGAAAGCAAAAGCGTCACTATCCTCGCTTTCAAAACGCCGAACTTTCTCCTGCTCTTCCTCACTCGGGATACCAACAACCTCATTCTCCATACCAACAGTCTCAATCACCTCAACCGCCATATCAGCAATCGCAACAACAATTCCAACCTCCTGGATCACCATTCCAACAACAAAAACCTCATCAATTTCAACCATCGCCTCAGCCTGCTTATGGTTCTCCTGTACCAACACAATCAGCATATAATGGAGGCTATAACCAAGCCTTGAACGGCATGGCTAATATGAATATGAGTAGTATACAACAACCTGCTAGACAGGATGTTTCTCTTGTTGGTCAACCGCCACTTATTCGAGACTTTCATCGTGAAATAGCTAGTCCTAATATCCCATTAAATGTGAGTTGCTCTATGATATGTATACTCACTTAGTTTAACCTGTTTTTTTTTCCTTTTTTTTTTTTTTTTTTACACAGATTACTGCTACTTCTTCATCCAATTCACAAGTAAACCCCTGTTTTAAGAATGCCACTGTCAATAGTTTTCCTTATTCAAATGGTTTACTTAAAAAATCAAAGTTACCTTTAGCTTTAATTTTACAACCTTACCTTAGTTCTCAAGACGAACAGGTAAAAATAATAACCTTTAGATAATGTATATACTAATTTATGGCTGAAAAATAATTAGGTTCAAGTACCTGTTGTATCAGATACAATTGTTGCACGTTGTATTCGTTGTAAAACATATATTAATCCATTTGTACAATTCACAGCAGGAGCATTACAATGGAAATGTAATATGTGTGGGATGGACAATGATGGTACGGTAATTTTTTTATTTTTATTTTGGCTGTCAATTTTTAAAAAGAAGAACTTGAAGTAAATGTTTCTATTATGTATAGTACCTCAGGAATTTGATTGGGATATTGCAAGTGGACAACAAGCGGATCGATATAGTAGACCTGAATTGAATTTTGGATGTGTCGATTTTATTGCACCAGCCGAATATACGATTAGACCACCACAACCACCCGTATATGTATTTGTTATTGACACATCATTTCAATCAATTCAAACGGGTATGGTAGGAATCGTTGCAGATGCGATTAAGGAATCCTTGGATAAAATTCCCAATGAAGATGGACGTACAAAAATAGCATTTATTAGTGCTGATAATGCGGTCGGATTTCATAAATTAACTGGTGGAGAACCTGAAATTTTGGTTGTTGGTGACTTATCAGACATGTATTTACCTAGAGCTTCTTCTGATTTAATTGTTAATTTGGTTGAATATAAAAGTGCAGTGATCGATTTATTGGATAAAATGAAGACCATGTATCAGCATACTCAAACACCATCCAATTGTTTAGGTTCAGCATTACAAGCTGCTCGTAAATTGTTGGTAAGTAAAAAAAAATAAAAAAAAAGGTTAAAGGGGGCCAATAGATTAACACCACGGATAGTCTCCTACTGGTGGTAAAATTGTTTGCTATCAAGCAAGTCTTCCTAATATAGGTGATGGCATTATTAAACTCAAAACAGAAGGTAATAAAATTGCATTAGATTCACCTCTTATGTCTGCTTCAAGTACTTGGTATAAAACATTTGCTGGTGAATGCACCAAATCTCAAGTTTGTGCGGATATGTTCATTTTTGGTAGTCAATTTTCTGATGTAGCTACATTAAATGTTGTTCCACGATTTACTGGTGGGCAAACTCACTTTTATCCTGGATTTGATGCTCATAATCAAGCCGATGCACAAAAATTAAAACAGGAAATTATTTCGCTCTTATCTGAAGAAATTGGATTAGAAGCAGTTATGCGCACACGATGTTCTCAAGGTATTATTTGTCGTTCATTTTATGGTAATTGTACAACTCGAGTACCTGATATTATGGCATTACCCAATGTACCTCGCGATCAATCTTATTGTATTGAATTGGGTATCGAAGAAGAAATTACTACTCAATTTGCTCATTTCCAAACTGCTTTATTATATACAACTTGCTTTGGTGAACGTCGTATTCGTGTAATGAATTTATGTCTTCCCGTTACAAAGAGTATCTCTGAGTTATATTCTTCTGTAAATCAAGTCGCCATAGCAAGAACTATTTGTCACCAAGGTAATACATATATATTATTATATTGCTCTATTCAGTACTTAGCATCCTTCTCTTTATGTAGCTATTGATAAAGGAGCGAATGGTAAATTACGTGAGGGTAGAGATCATTTATCAAAAGGCGTGACAGATATTTTTGCATCTTATGGCTCAGAAGTGATGGGTGTCAGCTCTTCTAATGCACAATTGACAGTATGTCGCGAATTAGATCTTCTTCCACTTTTGGTATTAAGTATTTTGAAATCCGAAGGGTTCAGTGATGCGAATACAATTCCTGCTGATATTCGATCCCAATCAGCTATTTTACTTCGTACTTTACCTACAGAATCTTGGAAAAGATATGTACATCCTAATTTTTATTCAATCCATAATATGCCTCAATTGGCTGGTACTTTAGATGCTACTACAGGAAAATGTATTAAGCCACCACCTTGTAACTTATCAAGTGAAAAACTAGAAGCTCATGGTTGTTATTTATTAGAAGATGGGCAAAATATTTATATATGGATTGGTAAACAAGCTGTACCTCAGCTTTGTAAAGATTTATTAGGTATCAATTCAGTTCAAGACATTAAATCTGGACAAGTACCCATGTTACCTATGATCAAGTCGCCCATTTCAGAAAGAATTAGACATATAATTCAAGATTTACAAACACATAGACAGGTTGCATATTATCCTTCAATTTATATCGTTAAAGAAGATGGTGACCCAATGCTTCGTAGTAGATTTTTAAGCCGACTTATAGAGGATCGTCAACCTTCAGGTCCAACTACTGCAGGAGCTAAACAAGAAACAGTTAGTTCTGGTATGAGTTATTTCCAATGGTTAGGATTTATTAGATCAAAAAGTCAATAATTATTACAAATATACATATATAATATAATAAAGAAAGAAAAAAATGAGTTTATTGATAAGATATTTAAATAAAATTGTTTTTTTTTTTTACTCGGCAGCCATCATTAACTTAATCTTGGCAATAGCAGCACCAGGTTGAAGACCCTTAGGACAAGTCTTGGAACAGTTCATGATAGTGTGACAACGATAAAGAGACATCTTGTTTTGAAGTTTTTCACGACGTTGAGGACCAAATTGATCACGAGAATCAATCATCCAACGGTAAGCTTGCATCAAAACAGCGGGACCGAGATATTCCTCTTGATTCCACCAGTAAGAAGGACAAGAGGTAGAACAACAAGCACAAAGAATACATTCATAAAGACCATCTAACTTCTTTCTATCCTCAATTGATTGTAAATTCTCCTCATTCTCAGCAGGAGGATTAGTTTGCTTAAGGTAAGGTTCGATACTCTTATATTGGTTATAGAAATGAGTTAAATCAGGTACCAAATCCTTGACAATATTCACTATAATTATCATTAGAACATTTACACCTTTCTCTTTTATAAAGATAACTTACTGTGAGGAAGAGGATAGATCTTTACGTTCTTTGAGGTATCACGATCAATCTTGGAAATACAAGCTAAAGTATTACCACCTTCAATATTCATGGCACAAGAACCACAAATACCTTCACGACAAGAACGACGGAAGGTTAAAGTAGCATCTTGCTCATTCTTAATCTTAATCAGGGCATCTAAAACCATGGGACCACAAGCATTTAAATCAACTTTGTACTCTTGAAGAACAGGCTTTTCAGTGGGCTTGTCAGGATTCTATTATTGTTGTTAGTCGTGTTTACTATCAAAAATTATATGTGAAAAAAAAAATTACCCAACGATAAATCTCAAAAGTCTTGAAGTTGGGTTCCTTGGTTTCAGTAGCCATCATATTGACAGCATTAGTGTTGAAAGAACGAGCCAAAGGCTAAATGATATATAAAATTACGTTAGTTATACAGAAAATGAAATTAAAATTAAATGGACACGGTATTTACAGCAGCAGCAGTAATCCAACGCTTGTTAAGAGAGCCCTTTAAAGTTTGTAAAGCAATAGACATTTTTTATTTTCTTAATTAACGTAATTATACAAAAGTAGAGTGGGGAGGTGAAAAAGGGAACGTTTTGTTGAAAAACGAAAATGCGGGGAAAAAAAATTATATCAACATGTGAGATGTAACAAAATTAACCAACCAAACCAGGGGGGGGTGGAGTTTTTGGTAATAAAAGGCCGATAACTGAAAAATAGAAAATACATATAGTGTGATACATGGTTCCTTTGTACCTGTGAATATATCTTTAAAGTAGAGCTTATTAAAAACAAAAGAGTTATTCCACATAACGCATTGCATTCCTATCATAGTTTAAAGTACCGGTTAGTGGTAATCATTGATGTCATACAGTGTCATATTCTATATTCATTCATAATATAATTTCTTGTTTATCACTTTATTGCAGTTGATCATCCGCCTATGATTATTTCTATATGCTTTTTAAAGAGAATTATAGCTATTTGTTGACTATCTTTGAATGCAATATTTAGAATTCGGAAACCTTGTTTTAGGGCCATTATCACTATGGCGATGTGCGTTCCTGTGTTGCCAGAATAGGTGATACCGGATCACACTCCATAAATAAGGCATTAATAATTATCGAAAATGCGAAAGCAATCATTAAGTTTATATTCTAACGCTTTGATCAACTTTGTGCCTTTTCTAAAAAATATTGATTCAGCATTAAACCCTGCCTCTTTTGGAAAAAAAAAAGATACCTTTCGATAAGATAAACTCGTACTACCTAAAAGATAACGTTGGTGATCTGTGTGAACATAAGCGCTATATTATGATGTTTTTATTTATTTTTTACTTGTACTATTTTTTTTATCATAAATCGTTAATTTTGCTGTAAATCAACGATAAAAACAATTCCCCTTTATTTCTCGCCAATATATTTACAATTTTATGGGCTTAAAACAAAAATTAATTTTACATTAGCAGTGCATAAAATACACGGCTTTATGGAAAGTGTTTAACAAGTATTTCTGAGTACTCTCTCTTATTGTACGAGTTTTGAGTGCTTAATTAACAACTTATTCAATAGACACTTTACAATCAAAATTCCATATAATAATAGCAGAATGTTGCTTATTTTGGAAACCAATCTCAGTATTTTTGTTTGTAATCATCAATATTTTATATAGTGGTTCTAATCAATATAAACCTTGTTAAAAATGACAAGTTTCGTCAAATTCCATTTCATTTATTATAGAGTATTTTGATTGGCTGTACCTTGAATGCTAAATGTTTAAGCTAAATCATTTAATTGGTTCAAGTTCTATCTATTCTAATTGGAACAATTTATTCGAATGGCAGGTTGTTTTTATTTTACCTATATCAGCATTAACAAGAGAAAAAGAAGTAACTACAATGGTAGCAGTAGAAACACATAATACTATTGACGCTACACAGAAAGCTAGTCTTTTATTTTTTTATGCGGATGATAATTTGTTTTTTTTAATAATTGTGTCGTAGTTAATGCATCCTAGGCGTTTATATTCTTAGGTGACATGATTGTGTTGTATGTATCCATATTTCGGCATAAATTTATCTTTCTGAAGCTTCTATATCGTATTATAATAATTTATCACTATAGTTTCTATATCTGCTATTATTGTATTATTGTATTATATGAGTAATAAGATGTTCCACAGGTATCCTATATTAGATATGGTTAGTTAAATATAAGGATACATTTGATAGAACAACAGATGTAAAACAAGAATATTCTAAAATTCTAAGCGTAGTAAGCAGCACTTATTTTCTTGAGTAGTTCGTACAACTGTCACAGCACACCTTGCTCGCTCGTATTTTCTCAAATAGCGATATATGTTAATTCAAAAGGTGCTCAGTACCTGTTGAGCAACTTTACTATAAGAAGTGCTTTAAAATTCATCATTTTTTCCTCAGATAATAGTCGTAATAATTTGTACATAGCAAATTGTTTCAGCTCTTTATATTAAATCTTAAATAACACTACATGACTAGTTAAGGATATGTTTTTCTGAAGTTAAATGTAATCCATTCATAATCAAACCCCACTCTTCTCATTATTACTATGTGGCATAAATTAACATTTTATGATGATCATCATTTATCCCTTTTCATCGTCTTTAACTCTGATCGAAATATTTTATGGAAGTAAAACTACAGGATGTTGGAGCTTATTTTAAAAGTAACAGTGACGGTATGTTTGTCTATTGTACGATGGTTTAAATTGTCTCTACATCATGCACAATGGAATATAACTCTCAAGAATATATTGACCCATAGCTGCATTAATTTTATAGCATACTTGTAATATAATTATTAAAATATTGGTTTCGATTACTTTCCGACATGGAGTCAAAAATACTAAACAGCTCTTCTAAAGACTTGGTGTCGGCTAATACTTGCTTATATTCATTCAAGAAAGTATAAAGTGACCTTTAAGACAATTTCATTCAGTATCGATGTTAGATATGATATAAAAATGGCACAGTCTCTTTATTCACTATTAAAATGCATAAACAAAATAGTTATTGATGCAAGGAATATAGAGAGAATACTTTGCTGTTCAGCAAAAACCATCACTGAAAATCATAACTTAATCATTAGATTAACGGTTTTTTAAGCTCCTAGTGTAAGGTCCAGATTTATATACTGTGCTTCATTTAATTCTAATTTGACGACTTCCGTAATATATGAGTGTGCGTTCAATTAACTATATTAAATTTTTTTGCATGAAATTAAATACTTGTACAAAAACATTATTATGTACCAACATCATGGCTAAATAAATAAACTTGAACTGGTCGTGTTTAAGAACGGAGACAATAATCGTTGTCTTTGTTTATGATATAAAAAATATAACTTATCACTTGAACCTTTTAAAATATATTTTTAAATGTATGAAGATCATTTAAATATAACTAACAAAAACTGATCATCTGATTGAGTTTTATGAAGTTGCGAGTTGCATACTAAAGCATAATCTCGACTATTAGGCAAAAAAAAATTAGAGTGATATTCATGACTAGCAGAAAATGTTGAAGTTATTTATTTAACGAAAACTATTTTGAGTTTGGTACCTTTTTTTTTCTTTACAATTCATCTTGAAAATAAAAACATGTTCAAACCTAACCTTCTAAATAAGTCACAGATATTTACCGTTGTCCCACCTGATACTAGTCCTGAAGCTGTTTTATTAATAGAACAGTTGTTTGATAGAAATAACAGGGAATTCCATTGTTTTTATAATGATACAAAATTTCATAAGTATTATAGCATCGTTTATTTCTGCACAAAAACTAATAAAACATCTTTTTTTTCATGTAGTCACTTGATCTATTTTATTTTAACTGCTTATTCTTTCGGTGTAACTAAGAAAAGATCCAAGAAATATTTGATGAACATGCTGAAGAACAAAAGCCTATTCCTCCACCTCTTTGTGAAATTACTAGGGAAAACATAAGGATTATCTTGGTAAAGTAGAAGCATATACTAGTTTCTTTCACTTTACCAAAAAGAAATTGAAATGTATGGCTCAGTCGATACCGTCCGCCAATTTGTCTGGAGCGGTGATATGCTGGCAAGACTTATAGATGGTGCCTATCACCCTTTGATCCATATCGGCTATGGCTTGGATTTCAATAGCAATATGATTGTTGCTGAAGGTTTAGCTATGACTGCCTGCTCTGATCTTATGTTTTTGCTTTAGTACCTAACTTACCTGAGCCTAGTTACAGCTCTCTTACTTATAGTCAAGATCAGTTTTATACTGAGAATGCACGAGGATCTTTATCATCAACTGTAAACCAGCTTTCAGAAAAATTTTTTACCATGTTAGGCATATCTGAAAATGGTATTTCAGGTTCTGTAAACATAAATACTACGTATAATAACAATATCCCAGAATTTTTAAGAGACAATACCTTATTCTTTATCTTGGAAAAAAATTCAAAATGATTCGGTATTCGACATATATGATACTAATGATATCATAAAATTCGACACTCTTTTCAAAAATGCGGATAAAGTTACTCGTATAAATCATTATATTGATGAATGGTCTATTGAAAATAACAATGAAAGCATTCAAATAAAGCTTAAAGAACTGTATACGCTTTGTGCTGTTACCTTAGGATCTACTGGTATTCGCAAAGGTTACCCAGAAACTGTCAAACTTGATTTTATTCTAATACATGCTCTGACATCCTCTGAATTTCTGTATCAGTATACTGGCCGAATCACCCCATCTGAGTCTGTTTCTCTTTTACGAGCACACCTAGCTGTAATACTATCTCATTATGTTTCTATTGGACGACCTGATCTCGATATTAACGGGCTACTTGATTATAAGTCACCCATTCATGATGAAATTAATAATAATGATGCTTGGATTAATGTATTCAATAAATCTCTCTTTTGTAAAGAGCTTCGCGTTATTAAGGTTGTTCGAGCCTGTGCTATTGCTCAAGCTTTATACTATTCCTATGTGACTCCGAGCTTGAATTGTATTTGGCTTCAAGTTGCTGAAATGGCTGTTGATTGGGGTATATCTGGTGTTGGATATTATTATACCTGGGCTGCTCAGACTAAAACTTAATTTTAGCTATATAGCTGTGATAACTAACTTAATAAAATTTCTTATAAAAAACAACTTCAAATGTATAACTTTACGCTGTTGCTTAGTGAACTTGCATGTTTTATTGAATGCGAATATATGTTCATATGATTTACTTAAAAAACAAATATATATATAAGTTACTCGTGTCGCTTTCTAACTATGAATATGAAAAAATAAATGTTAAATGTTGTAAAAAAACCAATAACTCAGTCTAGTAAATTGAAATGCTTCTTCTAGTTTGAGGCATTAGGTTTATGACTTTTCTTTTAGAACAACTAGTAAAAATTAAAATATCTTATTTAAACACCTGCATTCCATAATTCCTTCCTTTCTCTATCGAGGCTTTTGTTTTTCCAAGCAGCGAATTACGTTAGAAGATCAAGAGGATGGTCTGATGGTATATGAATTTAATGCATGAATTGTGTAACAATTTTTTTTATCGTGGGCATGATTTTTCAAAGCGAATAAATCCGTAATTTTTTGAAAGATGAAGGATGTACCAAATACCGTTTTTTTTAAGTTTACGATGGAGAGTTAAATTTCTATGTAACAAGTGCCTTAACGAAGTTATATCAATTTTGATTAAAAAAGACATTAAATTTCCAACACGAATGTGGCTTAGAGTAAGAGTATTTAAAGGAAACTGTATTTACATTTTTTTTATTGTATGAATTTTAAAGGTAAAATCGAGAACGAAACAAGAGGGAAAAGAATGCTTCAATAAATACCATAAGTGAATTAGTTACATTGGTACATAAACAGGTGACTTTGGGCCCTCACACATTACTTGAAACTTTTCACGGGCGTCAGCTATTCTGTTGGCAAATACGATCCTCATTGATTTGTAGAGATATATTCTCTTCTTTTCAGTTCTACAGATTTGTAAATGAATGGCGTATCTTAATAGCTTGGGTGTATCAATGGTATAAGATTTCTGTCGTAAGAAAGTTTTGGTATTCTTAGGCATATCAGTAAAATCATAAGGAATCAAGAACAGTTTTACTGCTGTTTTGTTAGGATTCTTGACAACAACTTGTAATTGGCCTTTAGGTGGTATACGATAGCCAGGTTCTTTAACATCTACTGTACCAACATAAGGTGTATTCCCTTCTTCTTCTTGTCCTAATTTAAAAAACATTGCAGGAAAAACAAAAGAACAGTGTGGTGGACACTTTAAAGAGGGCTTACAGTCACCAAGTCCTAGTACTCCAATTTGACAATGAAAAGTAATTGGTTTTGAAGGCATTGATGACATTCTACCGGATAATAGGGATTCTTCAAAGCTACCAACCAAACAGCGTTGATGAACGTCACCTGTTAATGAGTTTCTTCTCTGATGATGATGTTGTTGTTGGTGTTGGGCTAAATCAAAGAAATTTGTAGGTGGTGAAGTAGAGTAAGCAATGGATGTACGAAAGCTAGTATGATGGGTATATTGCATTCTTGGTGAAGGAATTGGTATAGATGATGCATCTTGCTCTTCATATGAATGATGTGGGATATCATTATCTAGTTCCATTGCCGATAATGAAAGACGTGATAATCTACGCACTGCTACAATTGGAACATGATTTGAATTGGATACAGGAGACATTGGATGAATGACATCCGTTCCAGAAGTGGTAGGTTGTTGCATTTTAGACCATGGCATAAATGACGGATTTGATAATGACTGAAGAGATATAATAGGTTTCTTGTAATATTTAGTAGCGTTTTCATCAAATACTACTTGTAGTGAAAAAGTGGATAAATGAAATCTTTTTGCTTTCAAATGGGCATCCGAATTAAATTCAATCAGCTCTTGTTGTGAGGTAAATGAATGGCATTGTTGTCCGTCAATTGTAGCAATAGTATACATTTCAATATAACTATTTTTAGCTGGCATTCCTTGAATGAAATTAGAAACTTCTTTAAGAAACTGAAGCGTATCGTCATTAAAAGTAGATAGTTCATCAACAGCCTCAAAAGACAATATCCATCTTTCTAATAAAATATCCGAATGCTTTTGTAATATATTGATTACGATAGAAGAAGTAATGGTATTCAAAGGTATTTTACCAAAACAACAAGAGTCATGGTTAATTAAACACTGTCTTTCCTGACTAGCTAGTCTAGCAGAAAAAACAAGTTGTATTATTTGCGAAGATACTATTTGAATGGTTGGCATTGCAACATGATTACTACAGATATTTACAGGAATTGGCATATTTTTTTATTTGGTGAGAGAAAAAAAGAGAGAAATTTTTTTCAAGTGTCACAACACTTGGTAGTCAATTTCTAAATGCCTTCCCTTTAAGGCTAAGGATGAAGACTTGAATGCATTTGGTAATGTTTTTTTATCAGGTGGTAAAAATTGTTTTGCAGCTTTTGAAGAATAAAATAGCTTTAGTGTATAATATTCTTTCCAACTATCTTGTTGTAACTTAGAACGAATCAAGAAATCATTAAAGTTATTATCTTCACCGTCTAGTAACGGGTATTTTAATAAAGAAAACGAAACCATTTGAATCCAAAATAACGTTTGGGTTTCTGAATAACGAATCGAATTTTTAGTTGTCTCCATATTATCAAGCTGTAAAGATAAAATATCGTATAATATATTTGGTGGTTTTTCATTCATAATTGTTAAATAAATGATTCGTATCAAGCAATAATGATCGAAAAATAAAAAGGGCTTTTCTTGATAAAACCATTGCTTAAATTCTGCATCAGTTAAATGATTTGGATTCGGTAAGTTATCCCAAGGTGTAATGGAATTATTACGTTGCTCTAATTTTAGAGCGATATAATCCAGTATTGTATCTATTCCTGCTCCTGATCTCGAATCACTAGCAAACACTCTCCAATCATGACCTCTTAGTAACTGCATTAATACCTTATCTTTGACCCAAGAATTACCAATATCTTGAATATCCATCACCCCATTCTCACTTTGTTTGTTACACACTGTAATAATAATTGTGTTCTCCAAAACTTTATCATAGTTATTTAATAACCAAACCATGTTCTCTCTTGATTTATTTGATACACTCTCTTTACTATATTCAACTGAATCAACCATATAAATAATCACTCGAATATCGTCTTTGATATACTGTAAGCAACTACTAATCTCTATTTACTCTCTTCAGTTTATAAACATAATCTTTGTGTCTATCATTAGTCAATTTACCTGCAAAGTCCCATAATTGAAACAAATGTGATTTATAAGGAATGATTTCAACGTTATACGTAGGTGTTGACATAACGTCAAAATGTGTGTCTGGCTATGTTTCAGATTAATATACATTATTATATTTATTTAACTTTTTTTTTTTTACGTTATCTGTTGCATATTTAAAATAACTTTTATACAGAAAGCTCGTCTTTCCTGAGCCACGAGGACCTATTAAAAGAATAGGTGTTGTATGTTTGTTCTCTATCATACTCATCATGGACAATCGCTTCATTGTTTCTCTCGAAATAATATTTAATAAAAATAAAGGAAATAGAAGGGGTGTACAAAAAAAAAAAAAAAAAAAAAAGGAAATCCCATTTTATAATCTCAGTCAAAATAAAATTGTTGGATTACAGTCCGTCTCATTTACTGAAGTATTCTTATCTTTTCGTATAAGGTGTAACTGTATTTTCCGAATAATATTTAACATGATGCTTATGTAAGGGTCCAAATCTTTTTTTTAGTGGTAGAATGATCAATTGAAAAGAGTATTAAAGCTTTCCTTTGTACAAATGGAAAAACATCCAGTTTTAAATAAATTAGATGGATATGTTTTTCACGCAATTGATGCGTTACTTGTATCACCAAGAATTATTAAATGTTACTTCAAATGGCAGAATTAAATGATCCAATTCGTTCACTTTAAAAAATAAAGACTAACGAATAAAAACTGTGTTGCTCGGGCTCACATAAAAATAGAGATCATTTGTATTTTATTAAGCCCCTTTAGTTACTTGCATCAAGAACTTAATTCGATTACATATTTCATCTATTATGTTGCATGGAAGTTAATTTTTTAGTTTATTTAGTACAGCCAATTAACTTACTGGCTTCTTTCGCATTCTCCGCTTCCAAATCATACGTCTTGAAATCTCGTTCTTTCAATATCATCACTTTGAAATTTGTTGGCGCTTTTTTACTTTGTTTACATGACCGTACTGCACTGGCATGAAATGAAGTCTGATTAACGTAACATATTAGTATCTTGACTCACTAGAAAAACAAAAAAAAAAAATAACTTACAGTCTTGACAGAATCAAACATGCCTTTATGCTCTGGTGGCATGAGATGAATATAGTCCCCATCAATAGCTAATATATACACTTTTTTACTGACGAACATTGGCATTTTTCTACTCACAGTATATTTTTTATATTGAGAAAGTAGCCCATCATTTGCATTTGTTGTGGATAATGGTGCTTCTGTAGTAGAAAAATACATTGGATGGTTGACCTCGTCCTTTTTTCTTTTGATAGGCGATCTCCAAAGATGTGTAGAGCTTGGTATAGCTAACGTGGTTCCCTTCTTTGTTAATGTTAAATCTGTGATTCCTTTCATACTTTCAACTGTTGTATCATTAGGTACAATTACTTTACTATCTGCGATAGTCAGCATATACTCATTAGGATCTAATTTTCTCTTTCTCGATACTAATTCTAATACGTCTCCAATAAACATTTCAGCATATACTGGTATCGCTGTTGTAGCCGATACTTCTTCATTGGTCATTAACTTAATACGGAAGTATTTGAGTGGTGTCATAGGCATGGTTGCCTTGGTTAATGTTGCTTTTGAAGAAGGTACGGGCACAGCAACTGTAGAAGGGTCAGGTTGATTTTGTTGTTGTGAACTTATCAAATGGTTGTTCATAGTAGATGCTATATCATCCTCTGCCATTGTAGTATCTGCAACTTCATCTACTGGTGGTAATTCGTGAGCAGGATGTACTAATGCCGCTTCCTTCTTTTTCTTTAATGTTTCTATATCAGGCTTTGTTCTACCCATACGTGCTCGATCTATATCATTTTGTTTTGCCTGTGATTTAGTAGCTCGACATAATGCAAACTGATCAAAAGAGACCCGCCCGATATTTCTAGTTCGATCCACAGCCGGTAAATCATCCTCAATCTCGCCATCATCTTCTGCTATCAACAAAACCCATTCTGCTAGATCGTAAGCTGTCTCATCTAATTCAGGCTGTCGCTTCTCTTCGACATAATCATACAAAATATATCCAATTACATCATCAGTAATCGCATCAGGCCGAACGACAAGTGATATCGGTTTATAGGGCTCAGTTGAATGCGGTAAATAAACACATAACTTAATTGATTTACTTTCTCCTTTACCAGAAACGAATGAGTATTCTGCAAAAGGATTCTCCGCTGCTGTTGCCTTTTCAGCAATTAGTGCGGATAAAGCGGATGTGTTTTTGTGTAAAACAACTGGCTTTTTGGTATATTCTAATTGACTGATACTATCTCCGTTATTTAAAAACGGTGGTGGGAATGTGGCCTCATTATTCTCCATGGAGGAATGAGGCGAAGGATCAATGGCTGAATCGACTGAAGGTTGTAACGATGTTGTATGAAACGAACGACTAGCTGTTGCTGCAATCGCTGTTATTTTACCCACGTCTTGTTTACTATAACTCCCACTTAATTTAAAAAACACATAACTATCATCTAATTTAGTTTTTACCTTGAATTCGACACTTCAATATCGTCATCTTCACTATCTGTCGACTCCTTCCTGTTACCTTGGTTGGTTTCAGCTTGTGCAGGATATTTTATATTGGTATAGTTGGACTTTAAGGCTGTCTGCTGCTGTTGAGGTTTACGTTGACGATAGTTACGTTTTGTTGTGCGTGGACTACTGGTTATTTTACCATTATATGTCCCTTCGTTTGTTGTGTTTAATAAGCCATCATAAACCGGTGAATAACAATATTGCATTTCAGGATAGATGGGTGCTGCTAAACGAACATAATCGTCAGACATGACGGTAGGGGGAAACGTAATTATACGGTCAGCCCGTTCCTCAATGCGAAGAAACTTGATTCGACTGGTATGAATCAGATATAAAGGATCTGTTATGAGAGACATTATGCTTATAAAAAACCAAGTGTATACATGTAAAAAAAAAAAAGTTATAAAAAGAAAGCAGTTTCTATGACCAAATTTGAATAATGAGCAGTGGAAACTCCGTCCACTTTTTTGAGGTGTGCAGAAAAAGGAGTCAATTCACATTGGATTCCTATATGTAGCACAACAGTAAAGATAAAGTTACCACAACCGTTGGAATGTACGGCAAATTTCAATGTAGAATTAACTTTTTTTTCAAAAAAAACACAAGATCATCCTCCTACTACTACATTTGCCAGCATTGACTAGAGAATACCATCGATATATAGTTATCATCTTGACAATACATAGATTCTTTTATCCATGGAACTCATTGCCATAGCCATCTAATGTTTGGAAAATTAAAAAAAAATGATTATCTCATGCCATTATTGTATTTTTTGTCAATTTTGTTTTGATAACTTTAAAATTAAAACTAACATTAACTATCATAATGTTCGGTCCAAGCCAAAAACGAAAGACTGTAACAGGATCCAAAACATTTGGAGAAATTTACAATGGTATTGGTAATTGACCAAATTGTATTAGACTTACATCTTACATTGTAATATTTCAAACTCGCCAACTTGAATGATCTATCATAAAAGGCGTAATTGAGGGATTTATTTTTTATTTCGAGATGATCAAGTGAATTGTGAATCAAGACGCTCGAGGATAATGTTATTTTTTATAACTTCATTATTGCTGATATTATGCAAAAGCATTTTGTGATGTTGATATATGTGTATTTCGAAGTTCAATAAGACGATATCTTAATCCATACAATTTGATACGGCTGCCTTACCATAAAATTTGCATGCAGCATCAATGAAAGTTCCAAATGTCTGGATAAATCTTGTTAATATAAACGTGCGCGACTCCCTTCTATACTGTCTCAAGGTAAAGTATGCCGATATATGATATTCAATTTATCAGTGACCGTTATTTCCACTAAATGACGAGACGTTCAGCTACAAGGTGATGTTTATCATCCACCAAAATCTAAATTGAATGTCTCTAAATGATACAGCCCATGACTAACGCAACTAATGCGTCATGTAAACCATTTGGTGGTAGCTGGTTCTCTAATAAAAGACAAAATTCAACAATTATACTCCAACCAGTATGGAGTAGTCAGCCGTCAAAGGATAACACACCACGACGCACGTTAGATACGGACACTTACAGATAATTGGTCTTTGATTGTGTACTCTAGAATGTTTGGAAAGTCTAATAATTATTAGCGTTTTAATATTTTGTGAAAATTACCTCTATCTAACTAGTGCTTTTTTTGACAAGTATTTGTTAACGTTTTCTAGTCATACGTGTACATATATTGTTAAAGCAACGGCTCTTTCTTTTCGAAGTTCTTCTATTTCACAATGGAGTTGTTTTTAATTAGAATGAATGAAAAAGTATCTTGACCAATTGACCCAAGGCAGTGAACTTAAGAACTCTACTTATGCATTTTATTCTTCTCTCACATTTTCAGAAACAGAAACATATGTAGTTGAACTCTGGTTGCTGCTGCAAGCTCTCGTGTTTAATATTTATCACCAAAATCCATGTGTGTACTTTAGCTAATCAAACCACTTCATCTAGTATTTAGAATGTAATACCTAGATAATGTGCGGTATCTTTTATTAAGGTTTTACGATATATTTATTATCCCTCTATTAGTTTAAGAAGCGTCGATGATTTTTATTACAGTCGATCAAAAATTATTTTTGCATAAAATTTAATGAAAAAAATAAAAACTTAAGTAGAAATTATCCTTTTTTTAAGTAAGGATATCTTCTAAGAATATTTAATTACGATCAAAGAGATAGAATTGATTATTCTTAGAAGAAAAAAATGAATTTGAATTTATTTTGATTTATAGTTAGACACTCAACTGCCTAGTCAACCATGTATTTTCCTCAAAAAGAAAGGTTCTTCTGAAGTAGTAATTTGAAGAGGCAGGTTCTAAATTATTCTGTTTGCTCGCAAACATTTTCTGTTTTGCAGTTGGATTAGTTAATACAGAAAATATGAGGTATAAGCAATAAATTAGAAAATCCTAATTATTGCATTCCTAGTATATACAGTGTATACATTTTTTGTTTTACTATTTTTTGGATTCATATATATCTTCTCCTTGGGAATATGTATGACATGTAGATTTGACACTTTTTTTTTCATCATTCTTTCCGTTGACAGGTACATTATTTATTTATAATAGAGACAAACAACAAGATATGTTTAAAAAACATTAAAATTTTTTTTTAAAGTTTCTGGGTACATACAATAACATTCTTTAATTTGTTTAACATTTCTGTAAGTAGCACATGACATAAATGTTGTATTATTATACAATAAAGTTTTAGCCTAAACCAACTTGAGCGAGAGTATACTGCTGAACAATAAATAGGATCGTTTATGCACTGTTCATTTGTTTGTTAATAGAAACAATTCCACTTTATGAATGACATTAACATTTAATGTAAAGACTTAGCGAAAAAAAAAAAATAACATCACATACAAATATCGTAACTAAATTCGTTTTTAGCTTTTGTTTAAAAAAAAAAATGGTAATTGGTATTATAAGATATTTTTAATATAATGACGAGATGTGAACTATCAAAGAATTACCGACTCTAAAACGATGAATGACACCATCTGTTTACAAATAAAGAACAATTGGACTCTTCTAAATAAAATAACGAGATCACCTGCGCCACTAATCGAGTGCCAAGTAAACCAGAGTAACGTTTCATGTATTAGTTCGGCTCGGTAAAATATATATATATATATAATATAAGGTTCCATCCATATTAGTAATACCCGAGACTCATTATGGATTCTATTTATTTAACTCTACAGCTCTAATTCATTGTGTTCATAGAGTTTCATAATAAAGATTTGTTGAGTCGAAAGTATAATATGGTCATATACTTCTTTACTGGGGATATTCCGTCATAAAAGTTTAATAAATGTTACATATCTCAAGTAAAAACAGAAGGAGGTTTTCGTAATTGTCTCCCCTTCTATGTATTACTTTGAGAGAGAATAATTATTCTTAACGAGGTTTAATTGATTATTCTCTTTTATAATTTTATACATTTGTAAAAAACGATAATGGTTACTCATCGTGTATTTATACAAAAATTGGTCGATTTGTAAATATGCAATTAACGTGTATTACACTAAAATTTATATTTATTAATCTATCTCCGTTGGATAGAGTTACAATAACGCAAACAAATGATTAAATTACTATCAGTTAATCTGAACTGGTGGAGTCTCCAAAGAAAAGAAAAGAATATACTGCTAAGGTGTTTTTATTTATTTATTTAATGCAAACATACAGTAAATGTATTTTAAAAAGATTACAATATGTATAATATGCCTACATCCATAATATTTTAATCATTTGAGATTTATAAAAAAAAAAAATCTCACTGAATGACATATGTAGTATTCTATGTTGTATATACAATTTAAGAATTTATGTATGTATGTACGTAAAGATAATGAAATGATATTTAAGCTTTTGGATTATAAGAGCTTCACGCCTTACGAACTCCTGAATTTAACCCAACTGAGTAAAAACCCGTTTCAAATGTACAAGAAAGAAGATGATAAGCTTGTTCAAACCCCTATAAAAACCACCTTCCCCCCTGTGCAAGCCTAGATGCCTTTTCTTTTTTCCTCCTTTTCTTCCCCTCTCTCATTACGAGTCTATAAAAGATTTAATCCGTAATAGAGTAGTTTGAATATCTAAAAAGGAAAAATGTTTACGAATTGTTTTAAAAAGACCAGCTGTTTTTAGCATTCTTGAAATATAACGTATGTAATTTAGTATAATGATATAAACATTATAGACAAGTTTAATATCACATGTGATTGTACAGGTTAAAAGAAGGATCAAATTACAATGAAGAAGAGTAACTACATAGAGTCTATTTTTGCTTTTAGTCATAGGAGAGAGTATATACAGGAAGAATGTTGAGACACAAGTAAAGAATTATTTCAGGAATGAATCAAAAGGTTCTCATTTTGTAAAAAAAAAAAAAAAAAAAAAAAAAAAAGAAGTAGATTACTATTTCAATATTATATGTATCTGGGGTTAATGAAACGAACGGATATTCTAAACAGTAATATATAATAGCTATCTCTCTGTTTTATCTTAAAAATCGATAGATATAAAGGGCAATAACTTAAAAAATAAATATAAATGAATAAGATTAGTTAGTTAAAACAAACTTTTTTTTTTTTTTTTTTTTAAAAAAAAAAGAAAGGATCTTATTCATATGCATGTATAGTCTATCTGGCAAGTTGACAACACGACTTATATTTAGTTTATATATGACCTTGTTTCTTTTTTTTTTTCAAGGGGTTGAATGACATAGATTACCAATAATACAAAAGGCCCTCTGTTCAGCATAGTTTGCATATAGGTATTAGTTATCAAACTAAGAACATCTATTTATGTATGCAAAAGACGGAGGGTCAGATCATTTCTTTTTCTTTTCTTATAAAGGTTATAACTTATCTTTAATTGTAAAAGTGTTTGAAGAGGTGTACTTGAGGTTCAACAACAAGATTATCTGCTTGGATTCCATATGATTCATTTCCTGTTCAGTAAGTGTTCTGATTTCGGGAGCAAGAGCCGGAGAGATAGGGTAGATATATAGCAATCATAACATACGCAAAAGGCTATACATGACGATGACTTTATAATCTACTCAAAGAAAATAACTTAATAATAATAATCTCTTATCCATTATTTTGAGAAATTATAAAGAACGGCAAATACGACAAGAGCTAAAGAAATGAACAAGAGAAACATAACTATAATTTTTGCACCCAAAAAAAAAAAAAAGAAAAAGAAAAAAAGATAACCATTCCTCACCTTTCAAAAATAAAGGCTTTTGAACAGCCTAACGGATAATTTTTACTTCTCTTATACGTTTGAGAAATTGTACTAGGTGCCACCTATTAAACAAAACAAATCTCCTTTTAAGGCGTTGGTTGTTATGATACCACTCTCTTTATCTGTCATCATACCATTTACGACTAACATACCTAGACCCCAAAGTGCTATAGAGTTCAACTATTTAATTACTAAAAGGATAATATGATATAGACAGGTGGTACGGTAGATAATAAGGGTGTCTACTGATATCAAATATATCCATTCTGAACTGTAGTAACTAAGAAAGATTTATATATATCGTGTATTTAGGATGATGGTAACAACGTTTATTCTGGTGATACAAAGAGATAAAAAAATAATAACTTCAAAACTGTTGTGAAAAAAGGATTTATTGTTAGACATATATGTAAAACGAGGGAGAAAGAGAGAGAGAAAGAAAAAAAAAAAAAAAAAAAAAAAGAAAGGGGGAAAGAAAGGAGAAAAAAGAACCTATAAGAAGGAATTATGATACAGTTTGAAGAAAAAAAAAAAGAAAAAAGAAGTGGTTTTTTTTATACATGGAATTTTTTTTACTTTTTTTGTTTTTTTTTTCTTTTGTTTTTAAGGCTTTCTGAACTCGGTAAGTACAGGATATATAGCTTGGAAAGCCTGATAGATCTCTTCACGTACTTTAGCACCAGTTAAAACAATCTTGCCAGATACAAAAATCAACAAGACAATTTTTGGTTTTACCATACGATAAATGAGACCAGGAAATAATTCAGGTTCATACTAACGGTTTTGTATCGTTTTAGATATGAAAAAAATAAACTAAAAAAAAGTGAATAATACTTACTGAACTAAAGTGACCATGAGAGTATGCTAAACCTTCTAAACGAATAGGAAATTTAACATCACAGGAACCAACAATATTTTGAATTTTAAAGTCTGTGAATTTTGCTTGAAATCCTAACTTTTGAATGATACGAGCGTATTTACGAGCTGCCAATTTTGAATCATCTTCGGATTTTGCACCTGTCACTACCATTTTACCTGAAGCAAAGATAAGTGCTGTAGTTTTGGGATCACGAATACGCATAATAACAGCTGCAAAACGCTAAAACAACAACTTTTGGTATTAGAACAAAAACTCCCCTTTAAAATTTTGTTATAATTATAATAATACCTTGGGATTATATTCTGCGTTACGAGCATGAAGTGCAATAGTCTTAAGATCCAAACGACAATCCAAATTTACAGTAGCCACAATATTTCTTTATAAGACCAATACAAAAAATAAAAGTAGACAAAAACAAAAAATAAAAAAACACAATAAGTAAAACTTGATCATTTAACACAATTTCAAAAAAAAAAAAATAATAAAATATATAAAGAGGATATTATGTTGTTTTGGGTTGTTGTATTTATTGAATGAAGTGTATGTGTGTTTGTGTTTGTGTGTGTGTGTGTGTGTGTGTGTGTGTGTATGTGTGTGTGTGTGTGTGTGTGTGTGTTTTTTTTTTTTTTTTTTTTTCGTATGTGTGTATGCGATGCTAGAAATAATAAAAAGAAAAAAAAAATAAAGAAAAATTTTACTTACTGTAATGTAGGTGTAATGCCAGCAACAGCATATGGATTAGCATCTCTACTTGGTGTTGGAGCATCCAATGGAGCAGGTGTAGATGGTAACGCAAATGGAGTTGAGTTGTGATTAGGAGTTGGAATAGAAGGTGTTTGCATAGCAGGTGTCTGCATTGAAGGTGTAGCAATATTAAATCCAGACATAATTAAGAATAAAGTGTTTTGATTGGTTAATGGAATAAAAATTTCAAGAAAAATTTAGGGACATGATATACTTTTTCGCCCTGGTATTTATACTTTTTTTTGTGTGGCTTAGATCTCGGATGTTTTTAATTCAACTTCCGTTTTTTTTTTTTTTGCCCTTCACACCCTTGCCTCCCTTTCCAGTCACTTTTTTTTTCAACCAACCAAAATGGAAATAAAATAAATATGGCTCTCTGTGCACACGCGTTATTTTTTTTTATACCTAACATTCATACTTTTTTACCAAAAAATTGAATAAAAACAACACTCACTTCTAGCGAAGCACTATAGCAATGTATAGAGGAAATACTATCGGAGTATCTATCCCTAAAGAAAGTTTTCAAAACTGGATAATCGGTGAAGAAAGAAAATATAAATTTGTTGAGTTCTTCAACCAAGAGATTTTAGTCAATATTTTTTCCTCTGAGCACCCAGTCAACAGGTAATATTTTAGATTATTTTAAGATACTCCATCACATAAGGCATCTTCTTTGGACCGGGTTATCATATGCTCTGTCAAAATGGCCAATTGATGACTTTGGTGTGAAGTAACGATACTCTCTCCAGAGGTGGTATAAGTTGTGTTCGTGGATTTGTTTGGAGATGCAGCCTCAGATCTTGCTGTAACCAAAGCAGAAAGTCTGTTAGGGAACAACCATTCTTTACGCAGATATAGAAGTATATCAATCACGACACAATTTATAGCATTTTACTTTTGGTTAACCAAGTGCAGTAATCAGAGAATTAAAACCCTCACTGGTAGCCACTTCGCCACCATCAGAAAGCTGATCGTTGATTTCCAGTATTTGATGGAGCAAGACATCAACGACGGTGACATCAGAATCGGTAAGTTTAATTTATTACAGAAAACATTACTTTTATATTTATATTTTAACTGTTTATCTTTAGGAAGTGAAGGTGTCATCGTGGAAATTGACGAATCAAAGCTTGGAAAGAGAAAGCACTGTCGTGGTGATCGGGTTGATGGCGTTTGTAAATACAAGTGAAATAAACTATTGAAATTACGAAACTAAATTAAAAGAGTTTATTGTTGCTATTTTTATACGAGTTCCTTAGGTTTCGTAGATATGCTTGATAGTTACCATTACTATTATGACCATTACAGAGAGGACTGCTTCTTTGAGTAGCTATCAGCAGAGATAATTATGATGAATAATATATTGTCTGAGGCGTGGAATACCTCAGTATTATTATACTTGGCAACAATATTGGAAACGAGCAGCTTAACTTTCCGAAAGATTTTGTTGTCATGACTACCGAATAATTAGACATGATATATTTTTACGATTTGGTCCAATGTACTACTTTTTTTTTTTTTTTTTTTTTTTTTTTTTTTGCTGCTTTAGTAAGTTGATATAAAGTTATAGTAAAGGTATTGAGATTCGATGGCTCAATCAGGCACAAAATGATGGAATCTTTACGTTATAAAAATAAACATTTTGAAGATTTTGGTCTGCGCTTGTAATCCAAAATTTCAAAGGATTTAATGAAAAGATTGAAATTAAAAGAGCTTATTTTTCTAATACATAGAAGGAAGCGTCTGTAATTCGGATGATTGTTGCTCGACCGAAAGAGCTCTTTGTTTTGAAGTTATATTCGGAAGCTGGATTAGTTTCGTATTTAGGAACACAAAGAACGCATTATGAATGACGCAATGATGCGGTCTTTTTTTTTGTATATTTTTTTTTGCAAGTCAGAGTAGATCCTTTTAAATTCCCTTTTTATTTTTTAATATTTTTATTTAAACATGAGTGAAGTAATTCAAGCAATATTTATAAGAGAAAGTGAAGTTCGTAGTACACCTAAACCTCATGTTGTATATAAAGTTGAAGTGCATGCAGCAGTACGTAATTGGGTAGTATGGAAAAGATATTCCGAGTTTTATAAACTTGATTCGCAATTTAAAACGATATTTCCAAAGCAATCGACACCAGTTCGTTTACCACCGAAAAGATATTTCCCTTCAACATTTTCAGACCCAGAAAAGATTGAAGAAAGAAGAAGGGGGTTAGAAGAATATTTAAGAAGTATTCTTAGTAGTCGAGATGACAGATGGCGTTTAACAGAGGTATGGAAAGAATTTTTATGTATACCAGTTGGAAGAAGTTTGGACGGCACAAGTTTTTATACCTCAGAAAGTTGGTTAGATGAATTCACAACCATGTCAGCAACAGCACGTGAAATTCGATCATTGATAAATAAGAAGAGTACACATATGGCTAGAAATGAGATTTCAGCATCTCATAATTGTTCTGTTCAAGCTAAAAAGTTATTAATGAATTTATCATCAAGAATATCGAATTTAGAAGCTGGATTAAATGGAAGTGGAATGTCTGAAGGTGAACTAAGAAGAAGACAAGATATGTTGACAAGTTTAAAAGATGAAAAAGATTCTTTAATGAAATTAGCAAGTAGTGGTAGACAAGATCAAGACTTACTTTATAAATCAACAACAAACAACAACAACAATAATAATAATGCTATTCGAAAATCATTATTAGGAGAAAATACAGGTTTTTATGGTGAAACAGAATATAATCATCAACAATCAACACCTGTTATGAAGGAACAAGTTATAGGAGTCGGTAAAAGAGCATTTGGTGCTGCTGCTGTTCAAAGAAAGAAGGAACAATTAGCAAAAGAAACTGAAGTGACTCGAGGTCTGGATAATGAAGGTTTATTATTAAATCAACAACAAATTATGGGTGATCAAGATCAACAAGTACAACAATTTGGTTCTATTTTGGCAAGACAAAAGCAATTAGGTATTTCTATTGGACATGAATTAGAGAATCAAAATCAATTACTGGATGAATTAGATGGTGACGTAGGAAGAACTCAAACAAAACTAAAGTTTGCAAACAAAAAGCTCCAAAAGATTAAATAAATAAAAGAAACAATGAACAATTAAAAAAAAGGGGGTGGGGTGGGAGGGCTTTTAAATTATAAAATTTTTTCTCGCATCATTTGTCTCCTTCTCTCTCTCTTCTCTCTCTCTCTCTCTCTCTCTCTCTCTCTCTCTTCCTCACTCTCTATCTCTCTCTCTCTCTCTCTCTCTCTCTTTCTTTCTCTCCTTTTCTTTTTAAACACATAAAACTATTATGGAACAGCCTAAAGCTCATATAGCACCTGGTTTTGAATTAGGTGTTAGTGAGGATCGCAATAAACGATGTCGTAGAACTATGGAAGATGCTCATACTTTCATCTTTAATTACATGGGTATTCCTAAACAAGGTTTCTTTGCCATCTTTGACGGCCATGCTGGTAAAGCAACTGCTGAATGGTGTGGTGCCAATTTTGATAAAGTAAATGCATAAAAAAAAAAAAAAGGTCAAAAAAATTCACCCTGTATATAACAAACATAACTAACGCATCATGTATATGTAGGTTCTTGCAGACGTTATTGAAAAGAGTACAGACGAATCAGTACCGGAAATTTTAAATAAAGCCTTTTTGGCTGTAGATAATGAAGTGAATCAACGTGAAGGTAAATTTTCTGGTTGTACAGCCGTTGTTGCTTATATTAAAGTCATTGATGAAAGGGTAAAAAAAAAAAAAAAAAAAAAAAAAAATGATATTATATAAAGCATAGTTCTTTTACGTTTTTTTTTAAAAAAAACCCTTTTTTTAAAAATATTAGCGCATGCTGTATACTGGTAACGTAGGAGATGCGCGTGCAGTTTTATGGTAAAAATAAATAAATAAAGGATTTATTTACTTGTTGAACGAAATTAATTAATTATTTATTTATAGTCGTCAAAATAAAGCAGTTAGACTTTCTTATGATCATAAAGGATCAGATTCACAAGAAGCAAAACGTATTATGGATCTTGGAGGATTTATGATGAATAATCGTGTAAATGGAGTATTAGCTGTAACAAGATCTTTAGGAGATAGTGTGATGAAAGAATTTGTAGTTGGAAACCCTTTTACGACAGAAACAGAACTTGGTCCAAATGATGAATTTTTAATTTTAGCTTGTGATGGTGTAAGTTTATTTTTAGTTATTTATCGAAAAAAAAAAATTAACCTGAATTATACTAGTTATGGGATGTATGTGAAGATCAAGATGCAGTTGACCTCATCAAAGATATTAAAGACCCTCAACTTGCAAGTCGAAAATTATTAGATCATGCTCTCGCTAACTTTAGTACTGATAATCTTAGTGTTATGGTTATTCGTCTTAGTTAAAAAAAAGAAAAAAAAAAAAAAAAAAAAAAAAAAACTCAAAAAAAATAAGAGTTGACAAAAGAACTCGTGTAAATTAATTTTATTATATATCTTTTTAAAGAGTCATTATTACTACATATTTTTATATATATATATATATACTAAAAGAGTCCTTTTTATTATTATTATTATTATTTATTCATACATCACGAAATTCACCTTCTATCACTCTACCACCTCCGCTTTGTAAAAGAGGAACTCGTAATACGTTTCCTGCAAATGTCACTAATTTGATATCTGTCAAAGATATATTACCTTCGACATCCGCATTAGCAGTCGCAATTAATACTGAATTAGGTGCATTCTTTAAATCCAATTCAACCTTGATTTCATCACTTGAATTCAAATTTGTAGAAGTAAATGATGTACCACGAATCGATACCTTTTCTGTCACTCGCTCAGGATGAATTCCATTCTCAATCAATAAATTTCTACCTTCTTCTGTATGTGCCCACAATTCGAGTCTTTTAATCGCTTCAATTTCAACCTTGACCTTTTCTTTACTAAATACTTGTTGTTGTTGAATAAAACTATTTATCACTTCTGGCCATTCATTACCACTACGTAACATTTGCTTTTGAAACCGCCAAACTCGAAAAGCTACTACGGCTGCAAGTCCCCCTACTCCTACTAAAATAAAAGGTCCCAACAGAACAAGTGCAATTAAACTCGTACCTCCTACTGCTGCTAAGGCTACACCGCGTCCGATTGATGTTTTTAAGAATCCATTGTTTCGAAACGACATGTGACGTTGTTGTTGTTGTATAATAATTGGCATAAACGACATGCGTTGTCTACCTTGAGCACTTAAGCTCTGTGTAGTTAAATTTCTGCCAGCTGAAAAGGTAGTTTGTGGTTGATACCGAGTTACATTCCTTGTAATACTAGAGAACATGGTTTAAACTGTAAATTCAAAAAAGAACAGGTAAAAAAAAAAATTATTTGTTACGGAGTTTTTTTGGTAAATCAATCCAAAAATGGTCCGTTCAGTTTACACAACCAGAGGAAAAGTCTACTACGTTTGTTTACTTTTTTTTTTCCAAAAGAGTAATCTATGGGTGCGCTCAAGATGCTTTCGAAAAAAATTTTTGGACCAAATTTGTAGATGTCTTTTTTTGGGCAGAAACTCAGATTGAAAATGGATAAACATGTCTCCGAAGTCATATCTAAAATGACTAGAGAAAATAGACTTTGGGGGAAAACCCGAATCTCTCTTACACCCTATAAGGTATAAGAGAGATATGAAATATAGAGTATAAAATTTATTTAAAGAATAAAAACCAACTAGATAAAACGTTAATGAAGGGATGGTTAAATTATCTAGTTAAGGCATACCAATTACTATTGTTGGTTAAAGTTAATAATTAGAATAAATTTGCAAAATAAGAGGAAGTGTCATAATTAAGAGTTTTTTTTTTTTTTTTTTTTTTTTTTTTTTGTAAATGTACTCATATAGAGCAGGATTTTATTTAACGTGCTTCCTCCTTACTATTACGAAGGGAGTAAGGGGCACGAGTTATGATACTATAGTTATACTAAATGATGAAAGAACTAAATAAACTAACTACTATTATAAAATCTACTACCGGAAATAACCACAGTGAGGAACAGAGACAACTTGTCTGCACTAGTTAGATCAAGAATAAGAACCGCAAGAACGCAACACCCACGAAGAAACCAGGATACTTCATCAGTCAAATGCCAGTCCCAGAAAATATACACTCACACGCCATCAGCTAATAACTACTCAGTTGGACCCTCAAATCGAGACTAAAGTAACCCTAAGGTGTACCATAGAAACAGTGACATCAAACCAGTGGAAAAAGAAGATGCCTCCACAAAGCATTGAACATACTGGGTTTCCCACCTCAATTTCCAAAAATAAGCGTAATTTTTCCAAAAACCCGCCACTATTTTTCCAAAAGTGGCTATTAATTTTTCCAAAAACTAGCACTTAATTTTTCCAAAACTTTTTTTATTTTTTCCAAATATATTTTTATTTTTTACAAAAAAATTAAAGCATGTTTTCTTTTGCAATGCAGCGAGGAAAGAAAGATAGGGAATGTCTAATCCAGCCTCTGCAATCACTCAAAGTAACCTTCGAAACAGAATCCATTATTCTGGGTGTTAATAAATCACCAGAATCAAGAGGGTTTCTCTTGATACCAGCTTTTACTTTTGACCAAAATTCTTCAATTGGATTCAAGAAGGGAGAATAGGCCGGCAAGTAAACACATTTGTATCCCCTCTTTTCGATAGCCTCTCTGATAGGAGCAGGCTTATGGATAGGTGCATTGTCCATAACAAGGTAATAACCTTGAAGTCCATTCCTATCTAAACAATCCATCATATTATTCAAGTAAGTAAGAAAATGTTCAGATCTTGTACCTACTCTACCGTTGATCTTCACTTCTTTGCCATCTACTTTTCTTTTCTTACTGCCAACAGAAGATGTAGGTTTTCTTAATGAAATGTCAATAACACCATCAACTGAAATTGCCCCCAAGATCGTAATAGAAGTACTGCGAGCAGTAGGGACAATTGCTTTAGCAGGTGCGCCTCTTTTTGACCATCCTCTATTACGGGTGATGTTGATATTGAATCCAGCCTCATCTATAAAGACACAATTTTTTTGAAAGTCCATATTCATCTGCTATCCATTTTTCTACGTCTGTTTTTCTTTGTTCAATCACTTCGATATGATTTCTTCTGGCCGGTATTTTCTCTAATCTTTTCATAGAAAGAGCACAAACGGTTCGCATAAATCTATGAAGTGCAGATTGACTTATCGTGAGATTTTCGTTTTCAAACTGTTTACAAAGATCGGATCTAATCTGTTCAAGTACTGCTGTTGTATTTTCATCAATATACTTGACAATCCATTCAGCATGACGTTGTTGTAGCTTGAACAAAGATCCTTTTCTACCTCTTTTTTTTCTACGAATAAGCCCATTTTCTGGATCTTCTCTAAATGTTTTTCTATACTTATATCCAGACCACAAAGCGATACCAGTACTCAAACAAGCTGACTTGACATCAGATCCTGCAGAAATTAAGTCAATAAACAGGTCAATTTGTTCATCAGTATACTTCCTGTATAACTTTTTTCCGCCACGTTCTTGTTTCAGCTCTGGTTGATTTAAATGGGCTTCAAAATACTCTTTTACACGTGCATTTACGTCTTCCAAAGACTCCTCTACTTCATCTTCATCCTCCACTTGATTTTCTTCCTCTATTTCTTCATCTTCTAAATCAACACCTAATTCTTCAGCTAATTTTTCATCGCATTCCATTGCCGTACTGACGTCTTCTTCGGCGGGTTCACTGTGCTTTTGATATAAGTTAACATAGACCTCTTCGGTTGCTATATCAGCTCCCTCTTCGATAGTCAAGTCTCTCATAAGTGTGTCGATGTTCATTTTTTAATCAATTTTATTTTTTGTAAAAATAGCAACAGTTTTTGGAAAAATTAAGTGCTTGTTTTTGGAAAAATTAATAGCCACTTTTGGAAAAATAGTGGCGGGTTTTTGGAAAAATTACGCTTATTTTTGGAAATTGAGGTGGGAAACCCAGTACAACCTTTCGCGTAGAAAACGTAGTCACTGTCCGCTACGCCAGACCCGAAGGTATCATAATTGTCAGGCCGGTAAACAGGCCTCAGGCGAAACATAGTAAGCCGGAGTTTAGACAAGTTAACCCGGGCCGGACTAAAAGATTAAAGTTAAAATGATTATTTAAATAGTAACAATTAATGTAAAATAATAAAACAACTTCTTTTCCCTATTTATAAATCTTTATTAATACAGTTACCTGTTAAATAAAAGGGTCTTCTTTATTCACCTCAGTCAAGTACATTAACATAGCTTAGTACAGGACTGACACTGGTAGCACCAGCCTTAAAAGAAACTTTTATTTTATTTGATATTCTTTACATCTTTTTTTTTTCTATTTTGAAAGAAAGTTGTTTATCTTTTTTTAAATATATTTAATCTTTTTTTTTTTAAAAAAAAAAAAAAAAAAAAAAAAAAAAAAAAAAAAAAAGTACTTTTTTTTCCTGCTGCGCCTCAACTTACTCATTTCACTTCAATTCACCAATGTCACAAGAACAGATCAACGTGAATCTGCTGAAAAGCTTGGAGGCTATGACTCTTAACATTACTGAAATGAGTAAACGTCTTGAAGAAATGGTACCTGGGGTTCATAATAATTATCTGCCAAAAATCAAATTAAACAATCCAAAAGTTTATGATGGGTGTCGTGATGCTTTAATAATAGATGAATGGGTTCGTTCTGTGGAGATGCACCAAGAGTTTTACAACCTTAATCCTGCTCAAACATTATTATTTGCAAGTAGTCATCTATCTGGTAGGGCTAATGCTTGGTATCGTAACGTTGAAAAACAGACGGATGCACCAACTACTTGGGATGGATTCAAACAAATTCTTCTTGGTTAATTTCGTCCTGAAAATGCTGAGTTACTAGCTCGTGATCGTTTTAGTGCTATTACCCAAACAACATCGGTGCAAGAATATGTTAATCAGTTTATGGATATATGTCTTATGTTGCCAAACATCACTGAAGATGAAAGTTGCGATAAGTTCATGCGTGGTATCAAGTCAGATAGTCTTCGTGCGGATTTACGTGGTAGACAAGGTACCCAAAGAACTATTGAAAACTATTATAATATTGCTCTGGCTTGGGAAGGTGCTCGTGGTTATAGCTATACACCTGCTGTTATACCTAATCTTGTTGGTACTCCTCAAGTAGATCTTTCTTCTACAGCTGAACCTATGGAATTGGATGTTGTTTACACTCGTGGTTCTTCTCAAAGAAGAGGTCAACAGAAAAATTCTTTTGGTGGTAATAAGAGAACTAATACAAGCTGTGATTACTGCAATCGACAAGGTCATACAAAATATAAATGTATCAAACGTAAGAATGATATTGCTGCGTTAGATAATCAACATCGTACAAGATCCAATGGTAGTAACTATGCTGCTTTAAATGTTATTCAACCTAGTCAACAACAAACAAGTGCTGATGGTGCCTCTTATCCTTCTACTAATAATAACAATGATTTCAATAAACTTAATGCTTCTAATCATTATATTGAGTCTTCTGATGATTATGTATTGGTTGAAGGGGGGGATAAAAAGGAAAAGACTACTACTGATAGTACAGATATTGTTGAGTGTTCTTCACCTTCTACAGTAACAACTCTTACTTGTAGTCCTGCTTTCAAGACACCTACTACTACAGTTGCGAATGATCCTATTCCTTTTGAACTTGTACCTATTGTTGATTGTGATGATACTTGTTTGGTTACTGATCTTCCGTATCTGGCTCAGCTAAATTCAGTCTTCTCAACTGACTTACCTTTGTATACGGCGACTGCTTTAGGAAAAGACCGCACTCCTATTACATTACGTGTACTGGTAGATACTGGGGCTAGCGAGTGTTATATATCTCCATTGATGTCAAGGAAGCTATCTGGCGGCTGTGTTGGAGTTAATCGTCAAGTGGAAACTGCTTCAGGCTCTATTGATCAAGTGACAGAGAAATTCGTTTTTAACTTAGATATACAAGGTCATGTTTCTGCGGTATCTGCTTTTGTATTTAATGCAAAGTTTGATCTGATTCTGGGTCGTAACTGGTTAAAGCTACATAAACCGCTTGTGGTGTGGGAGGATGATTCACTTCATTTTGCCCGACACTCCGGTGAACCTTTAGTTGTTTATCCAACCTCTTCTACTAGCGCTGTCACTTCTATGATTAACCAAGATAGTCCTATGCCATTGAATTATCTCATTTCAGCAAAACAAGCCGAGAAGAGTATCCGTGCTGGTGACGAAGCGTTTTATTTGTTTGTCATGGATAATGAAGCTGAAGAGGTGGTAATGGTCTCTCCGGGTGAGTCTAGTGATTTCTGGAACAATCTGGTAAGTAAGTATCCTTCTGTTTTTCAGGATGGGTTACCTGGATTACCTCCTCCTCTATCTTTTCAACATGTGATTGATACTCAAGACAACAAACCGGTTAATCGACCACCTTATCGAATGAGTCCTGGGGAGCTAGATGAATTAAAGAAACAGCTGAATGACCTTTTAGCTTTAGGACTGATACGCCCTAGCTTTTCTCCATATGGATCACCTGTCTTATTTGTACGAAAGCCCGATGGTACTAGACGAATGTGTATTGACTACCGTGCAATTAACAAGAACACTGTCAAGAACTCAAGTCCTTTGCCTCGTATTGATGAATGTTTAGATCGTCTTCAAGGTGCATCGTATTTTACTACGCTTGATTTGAAAAGTGGTTACCATCAGATTCCAATCAGTGAATCCGATATACCTAAAACGGCATTCAATACAAGATACGGCAAGTATGAGTTTATGGTCTTACCTTTCGGTCTCTCAAATGCGCCTCCGTCTTTCCAGACTTGGATGAATACCTTGTTGGGTGATATGATTGACAAGTTTGTACTGGTGTATTTGGATGATGTCTATATTTTTAGCAAGACAGAGGAAGAGCATAAACAACATGTTCAACTTGTTTTAGATCGATTTCAACAAGAGCAGTTGGTAGTTAACAAGAAAAGTGTAATTTTTCTAAACGTAAGTTGTCTTTCCTTGGTTTTGATATTTCAGCGGAGGGTATCTCTCCATCACCTACCAAGATTAAAGCTATTCAAAATTGGCCAAAACCTACTAATGTGCAAGAAGTCAGACAGTTCATTGGATTAAGTCAACATTACCGTCGATTCATTCCAGGTTTCTCTTCTAAGGCTTCACCATTAACTGAATTAACTTGTGGCACTGGTACAAAGAAAAGGGCTATTACTTGGACGCCTGCTTGTGAAGATAGTTTTAACAAAATAAAGGCTGCGCTTACCTCTTCACCTGTTCTACAAATGCCGGATATGTCTATGCCGTTTGTAATTGAAACAGACTCAAGTGATTATGGTGTAGATGGAGTCTTACTACAACCAGCAGTTGGTCATCATCAAAGTACAAGTCTGAAACGTCCGTATGGTAATTACAATACTTGGCACCCAGTTGCTTATGAATCTAAGAAGCTTTCGAAGGAGGAACAGCGTTTTCCCGCTCAAGAGAGAGAACTAATTGGAATAGTACATGCCTTACGTGTCTGGAGATGCTTTATTGAAGGTTGCTCTGCTGGGTTTACAGTCTATTCAGATCATAATCCTTTGGTGTATTTTCGTAACAAATCAAATCCCACTTCAAGATTGGTAAGATGGATTTCAGAGTTGGAATTATATGCACCCAATATACAGTATAAGCCTGGGAGTGATAATACAGTAGCTGATGCACTTTCTCGTATACCTCCAAAAGATGATAATGACTCTGAAGTTGCTGGTCAACATGATGTTCAAACATTAAAACCGGATTATTTGTATGCTACTCTTGATCATTTGGGTCCTGAATTTCGTCATGACTGGCCTCTATTGTATCTGGATAATCGTTACGAAAAGGTAGTAGACAAGGATCTTAAGAGTCATTTGTTGAAAGAGAAGAGTAATTTTGTCGTGGAAGGTAACACAGTGTTCAAGAAGGTGAAGTTTGTTGGTCAAGATAAGAAGATTGTTGAAAAAGAAGTCAAGTTTGTCCCAGTTTCTGATCGTGCTGATTTGGTCTCAAAATATCATGAAGGTTTTGGTCACACAGGTATAAAAAAATTGTTTCTTCTTTTTTGTGAACGATATTGGTGGCCTAATATGCGTCGGGATGTTGAAGCCTGGATCAAGACGTGCCCATGGTGCCAATTGAATAGTCGTAAAGCTGTGGCTCATCAGGATGAACTTCACCCACTACCTATACCCCATGCGTTTGAAAGGTGGCATATCGATTTCGTTGGAGAGCTCCCCTTAACTGTTAATGGAAATAAGTGGTTAATTACTGCTGTAGATTATGCTACAAATTGGCCTATAGCAAAAGCTTTACCTAATGCTTCCAAAGAAGCTGTGGCAAATTTTATATATGAAGAGATTGTAGTCAAGTTTGGTTGTCCTGTAGAGATTGTAACAGATCGTGGTGCCAATTTTTGCAGTGGATTGGTCGAAGAATATGTCAAGAGAATAGGATCTAATCACAAGCTTACGTCGGCGTTTCATCCTCGTAGTAATTCCAAGGTAGAACGTTATAATGGTACCATTAAGAATATGCTTCGAAAATATGTTCAAGGTAGTATTCATCATTGGGATGAGTTCGTAGATGTATCCTTGTGGGCTACACGCGTTACCGTCAACTCTACTACAGGCTATTCACCTTATTTTCTCGTATATGGTCGTGAACCAAGACTCCCTGGTGACTCATCGATACCGTTCATTTCAAAAGAGTCTTTCCAAGATCCACGTACTGTTGCAGATCTTACTGCTCGTGAATTACATAACCTTGGTCAACATCGTGCATCTGCGGAAGCTAAATTAAAAGCCATGGCTCAAAAGGATAAAGAGCGATGGGATGCTTTGATAAAGCCTATTTCTTATGAAGTCGGTGATATGGTCATGATTACTCATGAGGGCAAGTTTGCACTGGAACCAAAGTTTCAAGGTCCTTATATTGTTACAGAGGTATTTGACAATTATGGTACTTGTCGTCTTGAAACTATTGAAGGTAAAAGATTGGATTCTTTAATTCACAAGGATCGGTTGAAACATGCTGAAGGTGATAAGCCTGATGTTTCTTGGTATAACCCTACTATATCGCGTAAAGAAGTAAAGAAAATTACATCTACAAGAAGTGGTCGTGGAGGAGATGGTGCTCATGTACTCAATCGATCCGATTTACCACCACCGGCTCAAGAAGAAAATATCGCTTATTTTGATTTTTCGAATGATGAACCTCCGTTTGGTTATACATCAGGCGCCTCCCAAAATGTAGCTCTTCCTACTATAACAAGTGAGACAGTAAATATTGATCCAAGCAATTTAGAAGATATTCAAATGGGTCAACAAACTATGGAAAGTAATAGCAATAACTCGGTAAATTCACGTTCATCATCACCACAAATGTCTGAAGAGTACTATGAAACTACTAGTAGGCAGGTAGAAGAAGATAATGATCATCAAAGTGAAAATGTAGTATTATTGATAAGTGATGACAAAGAAAACGACGATGATGATGATAAAATCGAAGACAATAAACAGAGTATAGATGAGAATAGCTCAAATTCAACCGATAATTGTGGTGAAGATGGAATAGATGAAAACATATCAATTTTTTCTGATACTGTTACTCAAGTACATAATGAACCTATGATAATAGATACGCCGGCTCCAATAGAGCAGACTGGTGAATTCGAATCTAGTCAAACTGCGCATGCTGTATCTTCCCTCATCGATTTATATGATGAGATGTCTCCGGGGGAGGAAGAAGTTTATGACTCAGTAACGGATGAAAATCGTTCTAGTAGTGAAGGTAATGATAATATGGATGTCGAAATTGAAAAAGAAGAGAATAAAGAAGAAAAAGAAACCGTTGATTCAGATAACATACAAGCTAATAATCAATCATCATCATCCGTTCAAGAACTATTATTGTCAGGCTCCTCCTTGGCAATTCAACAACTAGTTGTAAATGAGCTTATTATTAGCCAACCTGCCACTACTACTATGTCTATAACTACTGATGAGCCTCCACTTACCAGTATTGATGAAACAATGGATAAGGATACTAGGGAGGAAGCTACTACTATCGCTATTGAATCGGTGCCTACGTTGCCTAACGCTGATAATCAAGTGTCTCCTACTATTGAAGAATTAGAACCTACTACACATACTAATATTGAGCCTACTATTGTAGAACCTGTTATTAGGGATTTGGTCTTGAGAAAGTCTCCTGCCGTGGAAGAAACTTCACCATCATCTACTGTTGCTGTTCGAAATGAAATTGAAGAAGAAAACGCGGTATTAGAATCAAGTAGTAGTGCCGTTACTAGTAGCAACAAGAAGAAAGGTAAAAAGAAGGCTGCCGCTGTAGCTATTGCGCCACCTGCTAAAGGAAGCCACTTTAAGTTCACTTTTCGTCCTCCTGTTGTCGTATTTACTCCTATAATTAAACAGAATACAATTACATCTTATATAGTTCATAGTTATAATATACACGATATATTATAACATTGGTATATTAAGTGACACATTCAAGTCCTTATTATTCGAATCATGACTACTTTAGTTGATACTTTACCTTCTCTACCTATCACAGCGGATCACTATAAATTATTATTAACAGTAGTCCTTAGTGACAGGCATTTAAGGTGATATATATCTTTATGCAGTAACTCAGGTTTCACCAATAAATATCTTGACAAATCCTTATAGTTCTCCCGCTACGGTAGAACTATATTGAATGAACGATGTCTGTTATTAAAATGATAATTTGGTATAAAAGGTGTGGACAATCAGTAATTAATGAGAAAAGACTTAGGGTTGATTTATTAGATAAAATAAAACTGAAAGAACTCTTCTAAACTAAAATAATAATCATCTTTTATATCTTGAATATCCTGATGAGTTGTGTTTGAATAAGGACCATCTTTTTGATGGGTTTAAATGAATCTATACCCAACTCTTCTGCTTTTGAATAAGTACGTTCTACTCTTTCGAATTGACCATAAATAATCGTGGATCCTATCTACCCGATTGGATAACAACATATCTGGTTCCTGACTAAAGATCACCTTGTAATTACTTACATGGTTGTTATTAGTTTGGATTCCGTTGTTACAGATTTCATTGGTAAATGCGCATACTTTTAAATTGACAAGAACTATTTTTCTATCATACGACCTGATCAACCTTATTCTTAGATTGATATCATGTTTTCCCAGTTTCGGGATAGAATTGACAGTTGTTGGGATAATCTTTATTCCAACAATGTTATTCTTTTTTATTTGTTTTGTAAACAGGTTGTATAATATTACTATTTAATATTAATAGATTAATAATGTATTTTTGCCAGTAATAGTCGTTCTTACCCCAACACAAGGTAGCTAAGCTTGTATCGAGACTATTACCGGTAAATATCTCTTATTTTCTATTAATATGAATTGAGTATTTACTTTATTTGTATTGTTTTATTCTCAATTATATTTTATTATTTGATCTTGGTTTTTTACCATTGATCTTATTTTACGTCAATTTGTATATGCATTTGAATATAGAATATTTCCTTAGGTTCAAGATATTGATAATAATATACAATGTTAAACATGTATATTATTATGAAGATATGTCAGGTTTTTATTATAATGTTTAGTTTATAACCCTGATCTACTTATATTTATAAGTAGAGATGACGCAAATACGACAAAAGGAACACTAATTTTTACTATGAATTACTCTCCATTAAAATAAAGGATCACAAAGAGGCTCATTTCTTTTCTTGTCTTTCTTACATTTTATTACCAAATAAACAATAAATAAATAAATTTACCAATTGTCACACCTGCCAAACCAATTCTACCGTCACTCCCTAAAAATATCAAGCCAAAAATTTTCACCAAGCCTGCTTCAAAAATTGAAAATATTACTGTTGATACTCCTAATGGTGATACTTATGATGTCCAGAGCCTTACATCTTTTTGGGGAGGAGATGATGTCAGGCCGGTAAACAGGCCTCAGGCG
>JAIXMQ010000049.1:0-233739 GCA_025716855.1 Pilaira anomala
CCTTTTCCCCTTCTTTTGTTATATCAAAAGAAACCGTATTAGTGATCTTTCTCTTAGAATATACTAAGAAGAATAAGTCTAAACGTATCGTATTTTAGTGGTTTTAGAGTCATTTCTTTCTTTTAAGAATAATATCTGATCCCACAATCTACATAAATAAAAGGCATACATCTTTAGGCTTTAAAGCTATAGAGAGCCATACTTTTATTATCTTAAGTCATCTCATCAATAAAGAACTCTTATTCATAAGAGATATATATTGGGGGACCTTAAATATTTATCGAGTGAAACATATCTATCTTTATAAGAATTGATAATCATTACTTGTGTTCCGTTGATCATTTTCGTTTATTATACATTATATATACTTCGTGTATTGTTAGTGACCTTTAGACCTAAACTCAACATATTTTAAAAGAGAACCATTCCTATTTTATATAAGAATACATCTTTTTTTTCTATTCAATTGAACTCTTTATTTATTCGTAAATTGAAGATAAATTTTGACAACCTCTACATTTCCCTCCTCTAAGTTCTTCCTTTCCACTTATTTTATTTAAAATCTTGGTTCGCAACCTAACAGCGTGGTGCTCACATTTTTCCTACTTCAATAAAGAACGTACATCACACTTGGTGCTCCACTAACAGGGTTAAAAGTTAAATTATCTATCTAAAATGACTGCTCCTAACCAAAGAGGACCCCCCAATTACTTACCTACTGACGAATATACTGTGTTGGCTCCTATGAACTATGAATACAATACCAAACGACTTGTAAACTTTACCGGTCAGGATGATGAAGATTTTGAATATTTTCATGAAACAATGACAGACTATTTTGATGTTAAGAAAATAATCACTGACAAGCAAAAATTAGCAACTATGAAAACGTTATTGGCCGGCAAAGCTAAAGCTGATTTTGAAGAAATCAACCCTCGTAACCCGGATACCGAATTATTTACTGTATCTTATCATGAAACTATTAAATTATTGAAAGAGAAGCATGAAGAAGACAGTATCAATCCACAGAGCAAATGGTTACAGTTCATGGAAATAACTCAAGGCCCTGATGAATCTCCTAAGGCATTTGAAGCAAAACTGATTGAGGCGGCTCGAAGAGCCGGAATAAAAGACAAGAACCAACTCGAAATTAGATTCATGACTGGTCTACACCAGGAAATCCGTGACCATTGTAGAGCTTCGGGTGCCAGAACGTTCGAAGACTATCGAAGAATGGCTCAAGGTTTTCACATCAGTTATATAATCCCCAGGTTACAAGCAAAGAAATATGATCCCGCTGCTCCTAAGGAAACACCCCCAAATGTAATCGACCCCATCTTAAGTATTAAAGAAGATATCATTAAAGCCGTCAAGGGTATAATTGATGAAAAGTTTGATCAAAAAGAAAAGAAAGAAGTTCGTTTTGATGTGGATGACCGTAACAATAGCAACTACAAAGGAAGAAATTATAATAATAACTATAATAACAACCATAACAATTACAATCAGCAAAAACAAAACAACCATCAAAACAATAACCAATATCAAAATCAAAATCAAAATCAAAATCAAAATCAAAATCAAAATCAAAATCAAAATCAAAATCAAAATCAAAATCAAAATCAAAATCAATATAACAATGCACCTAGATATAACAACCAAAACTATCAGGATCATAACCGTTATAATAATAGGCCTAATAATTACAACAGTAATTACCACAATAATTACAACAATCATAATAATAATTATAATCGTAATAACTCAGGCGCTGGATATCACAATAGTAACTATCAACATAGACAAGAAGGTCCCACTCAAGTACGCCCTCCTTTCTCGGTTCCTATGCATTATCAAGTAAATCCTCCGGTAGTTAGTTACAAGAGTCAAACCCCACCCAATGCGGTAGTACAAGCTTCTCATTTCAATACTGTATCTTCGTACGAAGGCCCTCCTCGACGTCAATATGTACCTGAACATGTTTATTATAGTCATCCTCCTTCTACATCTGAACAAATTTATTACACTCAATCACCTGCATCTAATCAAGTTTATTATAATCAACCTGTGGCATCTGAACAAGTATATTATCAATCACACGAAGAGGTACAAGAAGAAGAGTCAAAAAACTATCACGGTCGACTGAATTAATTGGGCAGCCGAATACCGTCAATACTCAAATAAATCCCATATCATATAACGCTGCTACTCGCCCTAGAGTAACAAAAAAACCAATTACTGAACCTTACCACCTTAACCACCGAAATGAAAATCAAGAAAAAAATATATCACCGGAAGCTAATACACAAATAGCAGTATCGGCACCCACAAACAACCAAATCGACCAAAATTCAAATAATCAAGTAAAACATCGAAAGCCTGTACATCCTATCAGTGTTCGCATACAAGAAACGGGTTATGACATCAATGAAGATATTCTGAATAAATACGCCAAAATATCTGTCGCACAATTAATGCACTTGATTCCTGCTTTTAAGAAAACGATACGAACAGGTATTCGAGAAGTAAGAAATTATGCAGTAAAAGCTATTGAAGACGTAGACATGAATGTATTCGCCCCTATAGAGAGTAATACAGCAGATACCACCGCGGCTTTTACAGAAGTTAACATCGGCAGCTTTTCCTTACCCTCTACCCTTATTGATTGTGGCGCTTGCAGATCCATCTTGTCTGAAACTGCTATGAGAAGAATGGGACTGGAAATTGACAAGCCCTCTAAAACTATCTTCATCGTCGGTAATAAACAAAAGGCTGCGTCGTTAGGACTTATTCTGGATGTACCTGTCACTATAAATAATGATTTAACCATTCCTGTTACGATGGAGGTCTTACCCGAATCTCCTGCTAGCCTCGTACTAGGCAATGATTTTTTGACCCGATCAAGTGCAAAGATCGACCTTGAATCATCCACCTTGGCTGTGACTTATAAGAGAGTAACGGCAAAAACACCTCTTTCAATTATAAAAACAAATGGTAACGAAGCCCCACTCACCGTACCTTCGGGTCAAAATTGGCTCAAGTTCCTCCAACCCATTGAAGATGATGATGTCTCGGAAGTAGACTATGAAGAAAATGATAGCGAAAATAGTCAAGCTGAATTGAACGTAATCAAGGACTCCACGGAAACCATAAACAATGATTTCTTTTGTCATTTGGGTTACTTCTCAGACCGAAAAGTTATATCGCAAAAACAAGAACAAACTATAATTCCCCCTTTAACTACCACTCCCGTACCTCTGAATCTCCCAAGACTTAAATCCAATCGCCATATTGAAATCGATTGCCTAAGAGTTGAATTGGAGAGATAATTGGACCGTAATGTCCTTAAACTTCAATCAATATATATATACACCCACTTAGCCAAATCACAATTTTTTTTCTTCCTTTTATTTCATTTTTATTTTCATTTACGATTTTTTTTTTCATTTACGATTTTTTTTTCATCTCTTTTTTCTTTATCCTCTTCAATTCTCTATTATTTTTTCTTTTTCCTTTTTTCTTTATCATTTTCAATTCTCTATTATTTTCTTCTCTTTTTTTCTCTCTATCTGTTTACGTATAGGGACATACTTTCCAAAGGGACGGGGAAGTGTAACGACTGCCTTTTTTTGTTTTGGTAAAATCACCTGTTTCCTATCTTTTCTTCTATCGTCAAACCTTATTTCTTTTTCTTTATAAATACTCCCCTTTTTTTCACCTTTCAATAAAGTTCTTCAGTAAAAATCTCACTCAAAACTATTATCTCTTCTTTATTTTCTACACTTGCTAAGGCAGTGTGAACTTTTCTTTTCTTTTCTTTTCTTTTCTTTTCTTTTCTTTTCTTTTCTTTTCTTTCCCTTTTTTTTATTTCCTTTTCTTTTCTTTTCCTTTTCCCCTTCTTTTGTTATATCAAAAGAAACCGTATTAGTGATCTTTCTCTTAGAATATACTAAGAAGAATAAGTCTAAACGTATCGTATTTTAGTGGTTTTAGAGTCATTTCTTTCTTTTAAGAATAATATCTGATCCCACAATCTACATAAATAAAAGGCATACATCTTTAGGCTTTAAAGCTATAGAGAGCCATACTTTTATTATCTTAAGTCATCTCATCAATAAAGAACTCTTATTCATAAGAGATATATATTGGGGGACCTTAAATATTTATCGAGTGAAACATATCTATCTTTATAAGAATTGATAATCATTACTTGTGTTCCGTTGATCATTTTCGTTTATTATACATTATATATACTTCGTGTATTGTTAGTGACCTTTAGACCTAAACTCAACATATTTTAAAAGAGAACCATTCCTATTTTATATAAGAATACATCTTTTTTTTCTATTCAATTGAACTCTTTATTTATTCGTAAATTGAAGATAAATTTTGACAACCTCTACATTTCCCTCCTCTAAGTTCTTCCTTTCCACTTATTTTATTTAAAATCTTGGTTCGCAACCTAACAGCGTGGTGCTCACATTTTTCCTACTTCAATAAAGAACGTACATCACAGGGTAAAAAACGGGGCGTCCATAGGGGATGTAGTGCATATAGTCTATTTTCGTAGGGTGTGTAACGTTTCACACTGCTTAAAGTCCTATGGACACCCTGTTTGTTTTTTCCCCTAAAAATGTAAAGATATTGACAAAATTTTCTTTCTTGTCAAATTAAAGTCATCTTAAATCAAGTATTCTAATATGCAATGTGATATACAATCAATGCAGAATTTGATGGTACATTTGTCTATGGATTCAAAATGATATGTCTAGATTGCATAAAATATACTTGCCCTAAACAAAACTGTAATTTGACTTTCTTACAATAGACATTAATCTTTATAGTTATCTTTATAGTTACTTTTATTTGATTTTTACCCCATTCTAAAGAGCATCAAATTTTACCTTAGACATAAAAAAAAAAAAAAAAAAGCTAAGCTACAAAAGCTTTTTAATGTCAAGATATATTTACATTTTTGATTTTTGAAAAAACCTACTGGCTGATTTTTTACCTAAAAAAATAGACTTTTTCAACTTTTTTAGATGATTTGAGTGGTCCAAATTTTTCTCTGCTATGTATATAAAAAAGCACCCTTCTTTTTTTCTTTACTGAAGGTCTGTAGGCGCTTTGTTGTCCTAATGCAACGGTAGTTTCAAAAGAGGTAATCTTTTTAGACAATAACTGTGTGATTTGGGGGGAAAAAATGGGTAGCCGATTGAGTTTCCTGTATTAGAATATCCAGGCGGGTGATGTCTTAATTTTTACCATTCCAATCCATCATGATATAACCTCCTTCTTCTTTACTTGATTAACTGTTTCTTAATAATAGCTATCTTGAGTTCTCAATATAAAGGGTTTCAGATATAATAAAATCCTATTCTATTATACTTTGGGTTGATACAGCTTGTGTGGATACACTTATTGAGGATACCTTTTCAAATCCCTACAATACATCCTTTTAGGATCAATACTTTCTTGCGCCTACATAGATGTAGTTAACAGTCAAGATAAGATTATAAGCCTTGATGCAGAGTTGATCATACATCAGAAAGGCTCCGAGGAGTCAGTTAATATTGGTGAAACTTCTGTTTCGGCTTTTTGGATCGTGAACCCACTTCACAAGGCACATTTGTCTTTTTACAGTTAATACTAGTTGACTACCTCATTTTTAACTTATAATTTCAGCTTATAATATTAATACTTAATCTAAAAAAATACTCTTCAGAGCATCTTATATCTTTAAAACCCATTTTGTTTTTAAAACATTTTAAAACAGAGAGAGAGATTTATTTGGATAAATAGCTAAAAAGAATATTACGAAAGAAAGGATGATGAAGATAAGACTCTCCTTCAAGAAATAAAAATGTTTAACTTGGCTCTAGCGACGGGACAGTAACCTTTGATTTGATATCTGCTATACTTGATCATATTTATACTCAACGACCAATGATCGAATATTTACTCTAAGACACTCACGATCATACTTGCTCATTATAAAAATATAATATTTAGACGGCATATATAACAAAACAATAGTACTATAAATTACTAAGGAATTGTTTTAGAAAAGACCTATAAGGATGAGTAATACATAAAATACCGACCAATATATAAATATCAATAATAAAAGCTAACTCGTATTTTTATGTACAAATTCTTTAAATATATATTTATTGTTAATCATGAAAAGCAACATTGTTCTATGTAACAAAAAAAAATCACATTTATACTGCCCAAATTGTATCTTCTTCCAGCTCATCTTCCTCGGGATCTGCGATACCATGTCCCTATAATAATAATAATAATAAAAAAAAAGTAAATGTATGTAATAAGTAAGATGTATATGATGAATCAAACCTTGATACAAAATTGAACAGGTCTAGTTGCACGTGGGTCAGATTTATAAAGATAAGCATATCTATATAAACGTTTACGATATAAAAACAATCGGTGATTACACCAATTACCCCAGGAAGAGCCCAGGGAGGGAACCCAGGCGGATGCTTCTTCCTCCCTTGTAACATTATTTGATACAACAATCTAAATAACACACAAAAGAAAATATCAGTAATAAATTACACATTGTGTTGCATCTATCACATACTGCTAAATTATTTTGTTTGGCAAGTTTATACAAAGATGAACCAATGTGATCCAACATACGATTTCTCTCATTTTTAGATAATACGTTAATTCTAAAATGAAAAGCAATAGAATCAATGATGATAATTTTGGTATCGGGATATGTTTCAAGTATATTTGGCAATTGATTGATTAAGGCAACGAGCTCTGTATAATTTAAGGCACGAAATACATGAAGTCTATTTAGATCTTGAATATTAGAAACCCTTTCAGGTACTTTAAATGATCCTTCTGTATCAATGTAAATACACTCTCCTGTTTCTAAACCAAGTGAATTCACGGCTAATTGTGTACTTTTTTTTTTTTTTTTTTAAAAAAAAAAAAAAAAAATTAGTTTGTGTGTGGTAAAAAAAAAAAAAAACTTCTATTTTACCAAAGTTGTGTCTTTCCGGAACCAGATTCCCCAGAAATTTCAGTAATCCTTTTAGGTGGTATTCCGTGTCCAAATAATGCATCGATATTCCGTGAGTGCGTGGATATACTTTTAAATTCTTCATTTTGATCTACTACTTCCCTTTCTCGACGTTCTATTTTTATACATTTACATCAATATATGGGATATACACATGGCTTTTTTTTTTTTCTTTTTTCTCACAAACACACCTGTATTTACTACTCGAAATATTTGTTTCTGTTCCTCAGAGCTCAAGTGAAGGTCTATAACGCAGCAAAGTTAAAAAAAAAAAAATTTTGTTTTCAAAAACTTTTTTTTTTTTTTTTTTTTTTTTGTACCTTGGACTATTTCGGTAAGGTTTGAAGAAAGAATTTCTTCAAGACTTTCATATCCAGCACTTCTTAATTTTTGTTGCAATGAGGGCAAGTTAAGTAAATGACTTAACGACATGAGTTTATTACAAAGTTACAAGTGTGTGAAAAGAAAGGTTGGATAAAATAAAAACTTGAAGAGTTCTCAGAATTACCCGTCACGTCTTGAAATACCTATTACTCGCTTTTTGATAAATTCACTATTGAATAATAAATACAGTATAGTGTATAAGAACTATTTAAACAAGAAAAAAAAAAAATATACAAAGTGAGAAATAATAATGATTGATTTATTTATTCCAGAGATTATATGTATAACACTACTATTATGTATTGACAAGTTAATTTATAAAAACTAACAAATCGACCTAGAAAACAGTTAGTTGGAAAATTATATCCTAATAGAAAAAAAAAACTTACCAGCAATATGAACAGCAAACAATGGGGTTTAGTACTTGTTTTTGTTCCATGCTGTTTTCAAGTTATTAGCTAATTTGTCCAAATCTTCTGCTTTTTTTTTTTTTTTTTTTTTTTTTTGTTTCGATAATCAAAAATGGGTCGCCAGTTTCTGTAAACATTGCGACACCCTCAGCCTTTCCTTGTTTTATATATATATATATTGTTTTTCGTTCTTGCTCTCGACTTATTTGTAATCTCTTCTATGCATATGATCATTCACATCCTCGACTGATACATACTATCTGAAGATTGAGTATTTTCTGTAGTAAGGTTACGAATACTTACAATTGTATCGACACCATTTGTTGATAAAACAAGTACAGAAAGGTAATATCAATCAATATATATCTGTCATCTTCTTCTAATGTAACACCAGCAAAAGTTAAATCGAAGCTAAATAGTAACTATTTTGATGATCTTTCTTTCTTTTTTTGATATTTGATGGTTTAACCTTTTTGAAAATTAGCTTGGTGAAAATCAACAATATTAGCGACTCACTTCATTCTAATTGGCGTTTACATTTCACTACCCCCCAGAACAGCACCTTTTTTGCTATTTAAGCTAATACAATTTGTAATGTTGATTTTAGAAAAACTGTATGACTTCATCAGTTTTGACAAATGACATGTATTTTCTTTTCAGATAATTGATCATAATTAGGGTGGCTTTTGACTCTCGTATTTTACTTGATACAATCAAAACAAATTTTATACCAATATGAACCGGCTTAGCTGTATGCTGACCTGTTTAGGAATGAGTTTTTTTTTTTTTTTTTTTTCGTGTTTCATACTAAAACATTGTGAATGTGTGAAACAACTTCTTAAGGAATAATCAACTAATAGCTATATGGAATAGGTGTGTTTATTAGATAGCGAATTACTTTAAAATAAAACTATTTGATCTCTGATATATATATATATATAGCTTACCATTGACAGCTTGTATGATGCCTGTTTTTCTTTGAATATAATCAAACTAAAGTGGTAGTGATCAAGTTTTATGGGAAGAAAAAAAAAAGGAAGAAGGAAAAGAAAGAAAAAAAAAAAAAGTGATTAAGTAAACCCGATTTGCATTGTACGTCAAAAAATTATTTGTTATTTAATGCTTACAGTCTCAATTCGCGTGAAGCTTTTTTTTTTTTTTTTTTCATACAAGAATTACTAATAAGCTTCAAAATGTTTTTGGTTTTTATTATTTACGTGATTTTAAGAGAATCCGTGAATTGACGCGTATAGGTGAAGCGTAGTAAACAAAAAGAGCCTAAAAAAAAAATCCGGGGAAAAATGATTTTGGTGGCTTTGTCTCTCAATCCTTTTACTACTTCAGAGATGAACTCTATTTTTCAAATTTTAACATCTTATTTTTTTTTTTCTTTTCTTTAAAGATGATGATGATGGGTCCTGCAACAACATCAACAACAAAAAAAAAAAAAAAAAAGAATGCATAAACAATGCAATGCGTGTGAAGTATTAAAAATAGAGAAGGGAATTAGTAATCCATTTGTTGCATTTAATTTTGTCTCACGTTAACTATGAAAAAAAAAAAAAACTTTATTTGTCACAAGTTGAATTGAAAAAGAAATATTCATATAATGTTTAAACACGTATTAATTATATATAGTCTGAATAAGAAAAGAATAAATACTTGACTTTTCTCTTTGTATCCTGTAATATTCATTTACCAATATTATTGAAAGTCTTTGTTGGAGGGATATGAAAGTAATACAGATTGTAACTGGATTTAGACATGTACACACGCACACGCACCTTTTTTTTTTTTTTTACACTCGTGTACCTGCAGGTTTTCCCCACAAAAAAAAAAAAAAAGAAAAAGATTTAATTGGTTTGGATATGATGAGTTTAACAAAGAACAATCAGCTCGTTTATAACAAGTAAATAATGAAACCATCGAAAATCGAGACTGTATTCATAGATTGAGCACAATTTCTTTTTTTTTCACTACAGTGGGAAGAAATATGTACATCATGCACATGATCTATTGCCCTTCGATAAACGTTTCTTGGGGTAAAATGTACACACTGTTGTTACCACATTTTTTTTTTTTTAAAAAAAAAAACGCGTAAAAAAAGAAATCGTGGATTCAATGATAAAAGACACCGAGAAAAGACAAGAAATATAAATTTCTAATCTCCTCACGAAGAATAGACTTTCTGCTGCTCTATAATCTTCTAGTCTTTATTTAAACTAGCTTATGAGACTTTTTTCTTGATTAATAAGAAATCTAAAGTTCATTTTTTTTACTCGTCAAGTGACATCATATTAGCCTTTTTTTTTTTTTAATTACCTGAATTCTAAATTTTCTTGAACTAAAGACCTCACCCATTTCGGAAAATTTGATCAGTGTTTTCCGCCCAATCCTATTGCAACCAATTTTTTTTTTTTAAGGGTACACACAGACACCAGAACTTCCCGAAACAAAAAAAAAAAAAAAAAAAAAAAGTATAAAAAATATTACTTGATTTGAATTGTTTTTTTCTACTTTTTCTCTCTTCAAGAATACTTTTTTAAAAAAAAAACATGTCCAAGTATCTCGTAGAATCTCAAACTCCTAACGGTTACAAGCTTAATCGTAAGTGTATCTTGTTGACGCGATTTTTTGATCTTTATTAACCTTTTTTATCTAGTCCAAACCGGTCTTTTCATTAACAACGAGTTTGTTGGTGGTAGTGATACTATTGATACTATCAACCCTTCTACCGGAAAGGTCATTGCCAAGGTTCAAGCCGGTAAGTGATACATATAAACACATTTTTTTTTTAAAAAAAAAAAAAAAAACTAATTTTTTTTTTTGTTTTATCATAAAAAAAGCTGGTAAGGAAGATGTGGATCGTGCCGTTAAGGCAGCCGAAGCCGCATTCAATGGACCTTGGGGTAAGATGGGCGCACTTAGCCGTGCGGCACTCATGTTCAAGCTCGCTGATCTCATTGATCGTGATAACGAAGAACTTTCTCAAATCGAAACAATGGATAACGGTAAAGGTATTACCTTTGCTCGTTTATTTGACGTCAAGCAAATTGCGATCTCACTTCGTTACTTTGCCGGTTATGCTGATAAAGTACATGGTAAGGTGATTGATACCGAAGGTGCACTTTCATACACACGTCATGAACCTATTGGTGTTTGTGGTGCGATTATTCCTTGGAACTTCCCCTTGATGATGTTGGGTTGGAAGTTGGGTCCTGCTCTTGCTACTGGTAATACATGTGTTGTCAAGACCTCTGAATTAACTCCTCTTTCTGCATACAAGGTAGCTCAATTAGTTGTTGAAGCAGGTTTCCCTCCTGGTGTGATCAATATCATTACTGGTTTAGGTCATGTTGCTGGTGATGCTTTAGCTCGTCATATGGATGTACATAAGATTGCTTTCACTGGTAGTACTGCTGTCGGTCGTCTTATTATGAAGGCTGCTGCTGAAAGTAACTTGAAGAAGGTCACACTTGAATTAGGTGGTAAATCACCCAACATTATCTTTGATGATTGTGATCTTGATCAAGCTGTTCGTTGGGCACATAAGGGTATTTTCTTCAACCACGGTCAAACCTGTTGTGCTGGTAGTCGTATCTATGTTCAATCCACTATTCATGACGAGTTCCTTAGAAAGTTCAAAGAATATACTAGTCAAACCAAGTTAGGTAACCCTCATGATGACGATACTTTCCAAGGTCCTCAAGTATCTCAAACTCAATTCGATCGTATTATGGGGTTCATTGAAACTGGTAAGAAGGAAGGTGCTACTTGTTTCATGGGTGGTGAACGTTGGGGTGATGAAGGTTATTTCATTAAGCCTACTGTCTTCACTGATGTGAAGGAAGACATGGCGATTGTCAAGGAAGAAATCTTTGGTCCTGTCGTGACTGTATCTCAATTCAATGATGTAGATGATGTATTGAACATGGCTCTTGATACCGAATATGGTCTTGCAGCTGCTGTCTTCACTAAGGATACTGCTCGTGCTATTGATGTCTCTAACCGTCTTAAGGCTGGTACCGTTTGGGTTAACTGTTTCAATGAATTGGATTATAACACTCCCTTTGGTGGTTTCCGTCAAAGTGGTATTGGTCGTGAAAACGGTGAATATGCTTTGGATAACTATATTCAGGTAAAAACTTTTTAATTCTTTTTGCGTGGGAAATTTATTCATTTCTTTTTTTTTTTTTTTTTGTATGTAGGTCAAGACTGTAAAGATTAATGTCACTCGTAAGCCATAAATGAATAATATTCCCATATACTTCTACCCCCCCTTTTTCTCTATGAGCTCAATATGACATGTTTTAAAAAAAAATAAATTATTTTGTTAAGTTAATGCGTGTGAACGACGATTCTCACGTACTATGTAATTAATTAAAAAAAAAAAAAAAGGACTTTTTGCTTTAATGTCTTACAGAAAAAAAAAAAAGTTATTTCCCGATTTGTGATACAAAATAGAACAGAAAAAATCCAAAATTGATATCAGTGCACTATACTATTTATAATACAAATTATACAGTTGTTGTTCCAATTAAATTTTTGTTACTGCCCTGTTCGCACCCAGTAGACTGCTTTTTTCTGATAAACTACTTAATAAGTAGTAGGTAACCTTTTTACACTCCGTTGTTAAAAAGTACTGCTTTTTTATTTACTATCTTGATTTATAACAAGTGATGTATGACTAATTTTGCTTTTGCCAGACGGAAGAGACTAAATACTTTATCTTGATTGGATCCTGTTTTAATTTATTTGTAAATAAAAATTTTAGTATACTAATTTCCAGGAACGGTACTACATAAAAAGTCATTTGATTGGTGTTTATTGACTGTCGAAACAACAACAACAACAAAAAAATTTTTTTTTAACAACGAGTCGGGATTGTAAAAATGTAAAAAAACAAAAAAGTATAAAAGGAGACGAAAAGTAAACAAATTAGTTTTTTTCTTTAGTGACCGTACTCTACAGGATCTGTATGCAGTATGTTTCAATTCTACGTTTTCTAAACTAGATACAATCCCAAAGTTAGTCGATGATTTTAAGTAGACCTTCTTTTGAGTGAAGTGTGGCGATCATTGCTCTCTGAGCAGTTTTCGTCAGTTGATGATCTCGCCTGTCTTTATTCCAAGGACATGGCAAGGAAGGAGCTACAAGTCTGATAACTTATTTTTTTTTTTTTTAAAAAGAATGAAAATGAAAAATATCTGATAAAAAAAAATTTTTTTTTTGAATGATAAAAATTCGAAAAAAAAATTTTTTTTTGACGGATAAAAAATTCGAAAAATAATAAACTTTAATAAGGCTATATGTGTACATACATGCTTTATTTAGTATCTCTTTTTAAAGTTTACTCTTAAATCCACTGGCTTAATGATTCCAAAGCCTCCTGCAATCACTTCTTCTTTATGAATTGAATCATTTGGTAATTCAAATTTAAATTTACGTACTATTATAATAGTATATTAGAAAACTTATATTTGATAACACACACACACACACAGTATATATAAAAACGACTTACATAACATGACAATAAATACTTTTTGTTCTGCTATACTAAAATTAGCTCCAGGACATTGATGAGATCCATACCCAAATGTAGCATATTTCACACCCTCTTTACTTGAAGTTGCATTTGGTTGATCTAAATATCTTTCCGGCTTGAATTGAGTTGGATTTTCCCAATTCTTTTCATTAAAGTGGGTTCCCATAATATCGATAAGGACATGTGTTCCTTTTGGAACCACAATGCTGCCAAGTAATACTTCTTTTGTTGTAATTCTTAATAAATTTCTAGTGAAAGGAGGATTAACTCGTAAAGTCTTTTTAAAAAAAAAAGAAAATGTGTTAATTTTTTTTTTTTTTTTTTTTTTTTGACGGCGATATAGTTGGTATGTTACCTCTTTGATAATAGCATCAATGAGGGGCATTTGTTTGAGATCTTGTACATTAGGTAAGACATCTTTTGGTTCATCCCCCAAGATAGATATAACTTCTTCTCGAGCTCTTTGTTGTAAATCTTTATCACGAGCCAATTGACCGATTGCAAATGAAAGAGCACCTGAAGTAGTATCTTGTCCAGCAAAGAACAACGTTGCGATATTTCTCTGTAAAAAAAAAAAGTTCATTAGGAAAGCCCAACAAACTATTATGTAGAACACATGTAATGATAACTTACTCTTAATTCCAAATCCGTGAGTTTACCTTCTCCTTGTAATTCAGCTTCAATCATTAAAGTCAAGAAATCCTTTTCGGAATCAGGAATTGAAGGATAAGAGCCAGGATCTTGCATTCTTTCTTGAATCAGGTGTCTCTTTCGAACGATCATGGTATCAATTTTGCTTAAAAGATGATCTAATTGACTATGTGCTTTTACTCGACTTGAAAACAACCATCTTAATTTCGTATCAAATAGTTGGAATAATAGGAAGAAGATAGATACCATTTTATCTTTTATATTATTATAGTCTTGAAGCCATTCACTGTTCAAATCTTTTGTCGTTCTGAAATCAAAGTCTACACAGATACTACACATGTTAGTTTTTAATTTATTTACAAATTTTTTTTTTTTTTTTTTTTTGTTACCAAAGCCTCCTAAACCAATTGCATCTAGAGTCATTCGGTCACAAATATTTTGACACACAAGATTATCAAGTCCAATTTTTTCCATCATTTCAAATGCATTTTGACTTAACTGACCAAATATCTTTACAGGAAGTGCTCGATGAAAAGCAGGATTGGTAAGCTAATAATTTGAAGATATGGTATATACATTGAGAATGTCTATTTACTTGCGTACATAAGAAAAAACCTGTTTATATATATATATATATATATATATTTACCTTTCTGTGTCGCTTCCAATCTTCTCCATCTATTGATGCAATTCCTTTACCTCCAACGAATTTATGAACTAAACTACCTTCAGTTCCAAATACATTTTGATCTTTTGGGAATAATTCTATATAAACAAATATGTTAATGTTTATATATAAATAAAGTGTTTATTTACCTATATCCGTTAACAAGACTTTATTATGCTTTGGATTAGTTGAATTAAGTTCCCATCCAATATTATTTGGCATCTAATAATAAAAGTAAGTATAAACAAGTCTATGACAGGAGACAGATTTTTTTCTTTTTTTTTTTTTACCAAATACAATCCATCTGCTTTATCCAATAGTTTAAGAACGGCACTTTCCTTTCGTTCATGCATCGTCCCTCCTTTCACCAAAGAAGTCTTGATTATATCGTAATAAGAAATATAAGGTAAATGACGAAGATGCTTGGGCGGTATGATGTATTTTGTATAGATGTATCGACTGAGTGCCGTGATGGTAACTGCAGCACTGATAGAGTAAACAGCTTTCTTATTCTTTTGAAGGAAAGGTAAATATGTTTCTGTATTCAATTGAATTTTATCCAAGATAGTTTCCATTATTTTTTATAACTAGTTTGAGAATAAAGAAAATAAAAGAAAAGAAAAGAAAAAAAAAAAAGAGTTGAATGGAGTTGCGTCTTTTATGTATTTAATTTAACATGGACTGGCGATTTTAAAAAACGCCTGCATATTGTAAGATATTGGCTTGTTCCCGCCGATGATTGTTGATGTGTAATGGATACGTAATTAAATTGGATCCAATCGAGAAAAAAAAGTAGCTTTCCTGATACTAAAGACAAAATACATGCGCTCTTTTTTTACGCGGAACGGATAATAAACAATCCGTGATTTTCAATCACACTACATCGAAAACTAGATGCATATTTTGGATGGAAAAAAAAAAAAAAAAAAAAATTAAACGATTGGCTGAAAAACAAAGCCTTTTTTTTTTTTTTTTTTGCGTAGCCGACATTTTTTTTTATAATATTTCCTCTCTCACTTTCATCGTAAAATAAAATGGTAATGAATTCAACACGAGTTTAAAGAAAGAAAGAAAGAAAAAAAAAAAGAAGGGGGAGGTATTTACTTTATTCTAAGTAGCAACAGAAACCAACTTATATTAGAGCCAAAAGAGAAAAGACAACAGTGTTTTTATGTATTGAGTCAGACTGGACTACAGAACAAGTAAAATCAAAATTATGTGAAGCACTCGATAATAAAAAGACAAATGAAGATATTAGAATTTTAGTGGATGGTAAAAGAGAAGGAGATTATAAGGTTTTAGAGAGCACGAAATCATTACAAAATAATGATTTGGTTTACTTTGTATATCGACAAGAAAATGGTAACATAAATATTTATTAAATGTGTTGAAAACAACGTCATAACATTTACTATTAGGACAATGGGAATCAAGAAATGTGATTGAACCAGAGTCTGGAGACGAAGATGATTTAGAAGAAGAAGAGGCACAAGTGACTAAGAAAGAAAAAGGAAAAGGCAGAGCTTAAAAAAAAAAAAGATAAAAAATATTAATTGTCACAAAAAAATTGGGTTACTTAAAATAAAAACACACGCACAAATACATACATATAAAAAAAAAAAACCCCCCTTTTTCTTCTTCTTCTTCTTCTTCTTCTTTATAAATATCAAGATGTCATCTATAGATAACTTCAATAAATATTTTGCAAAAAAAGTATATCAATATGAATTACAAACAGCACTTTATATGTTAGAACCTTGGGAGAAAGTTTTATTTAGTAAGTCATTTTTTATTTATTTTTTTTTTTAAAAAAAAAAAAAAATATGCATCTCTAAACAAATAAAAAACAGACTCACTTGCATTGTGTCTTCTCTGTCTCTCAATTGCAACTGTATACCATTTTACACCACATGTATTCACAACTACAATGGAAATATAATTCAACTCTTATAATTTCATCCTTCATCTTATAAATATATCACAATACAACTCACACATTATCATTATTATTAAAATTATCCCTGTAAAATTTTTTTGTTTTTTTTTTTTTTTTTTACAAGCTGCGTCTCAAAATAACCTTTTTGAGTATTTGTAAAAACCCTTTATTATTTAGAAGAATGGGTATTTCCTTGTAGTATACTGAACTTTCCCCCCCCCCCAACAATTCATATACAAGACGATAGTCCTTTCTTACTATTTAACTCAACAACCCTAATACCTTAGAAAACATGTTGTCCCTTTTTCTGCTTTCAGAACAAAAAGAAGGCAAAAGCAAAATAAATAAATCGAATTCTTGGTATAACTAAGTAGATCAACATTTAACTGAGAGCTAAATTCTTGTTTTAATCAGATAAGCTAATAAACAAATCGCAATTATTGCGTCTTGGGGGGAACACACAAACGTGTGTACACCTTTTGCCGAAAATGCTGTCGCAAAAAGTGTTGTAGTAGTACTTTTTTTTTTTTTTTTTTTTTTAATAAAAAACAGTGTCGTATATTTTGAGTGTCGCACAATTAAGAAAAATTGTGTATCGTGCCTTTCAAAAAAATAAAAGATGATGTCGCATATATGTAACTATTTATTAGATGGGACAGCCTGGGCAAGACAAGTCAATCTTTGTCAAGATCCAATTCCAATTTAGATATTACCATGTGCTGCGTGAGTGTATTATTATTATTATTTTGTTCATCTTAGACCTCTTCTCGTCAAAAAAATGAACTCTTTCATCTTTTTTTTGTGAATATCTATAAAGTCAACAAAGATTCATAATGAACAGATTAAATGATACGGGTCGATAGATCAACGTTTTGTTTTTAATAATATTATTTATTAAAAAGAGTTTTGAACATACAGAGTTGGGAAAAGTCTTACAACTCTTCTTCCTTTAATATTTTAATATTTTAATTTTTTTTTTAAAAACTTTGAACTTCTTGTTCCTTTAAAACCAAGGTTTCAATTGTTTGCATTAAAGCCGATCGCCACGCAACTTCATCAATTACAAGTTCTGCAGGCTCAGTTGGGATGATGGAGATGTTGATGCTGCAGGCTCAGTGGGTGTGGGTGTGTATGATGATGGTGAAGTGGATGTTGTTGAAAGATCAGCATGTGTATCCTGATTAGTAGAGGCAGCCAAGGGTTGACACTTACATAAAATCATATCGTGAGGAGAGATGTTTGACACGTTTTTAGTCTAAATAGAGTTTTTTTTTTTTTAGTACAGTGTACTATTACATCTTTTTTCAAGTGTTTAAGTAGCATAACTTACATATGGAACAGCTTTTCCTTTAGTCAAAGCTGGCTTGACTTGAATGGGAAGAAACAGAGGGCAGAACGTATTCATGTTAACAGCGTAAGTAGTATATAGAACTTACTTGACTCAGCAATCTATCTAAAATGTAGATATGTGCATTACCTGTAATCAAGTTGAAAAGTTAATTCTAAGTTTTTACGCAGCTTTTTCGCTTTTTCCACGTACCCTTTTTGAGTTTCTTTTTAAAAACGTGAATAACTTTCACGATTGAGCAATTGTTTACTCTCTTATTTCAACAAGCTATGGACCACTTGGGTTTACTAAACGTTCTTCTTGAATGTACACATGGCAATTGCGTTCCCGGCAACTATCACAATGGCTTTTTCATTTTTGTCAAAGAAATCGATACGAAATAAATGGTACTGGGTAAAAGTGTAGTAAAATCACGGATCAATTTTATCCAACTACTAGCCACCGAAATACTTTACAGTTTTTTTTTAAAAAAGAAAAAACAAGTATAATACTTATTTTTTTTTTTAACAAAAAAACAGGTAACTTGTTCTTTTTTCACTTGTAATTTGGACAAGAAAGAAAAAAAGGATAATTTTCTATTTGAGATTTATTAGACAAAATGAATCATTTATTTTTTGATAAAGTTATTAGACTTACTATTGATAACAATATGTTTTATGCAGGTCTTTTTTTTTTCTTGGAACAATCTTTTCTTTAGATAAGGAGTGTGACAAAAGAAGAGATATTAAAAATGTAGCGGTAAGGAAGATTATATATAAGAAAGTGAAAGAAAAGAACAAAATAAAAAAAAAAAAAGATTATTTATAATGAAAAAAAAACCCCCTTGTTTGTCTGGCGTATTATGAAAAAAAAAACCTGCCTGTATGCCATGTGAAAAAAAAAATTGATGTAATGGTGTATTTCATGCAAAAGTTATAAAAAACCTTATTACGTGACATCTCTTATATTCCTTCAATTTGTAAAAGTGGGTTCACTTTTTATTATTCCTCTTTTTGGGGCTCACTTTATACTCCTGCTTTTACAATTGAGGGGGTTCCTTTTTTTTTTTTTTAAAAAAAAAATGAAAATGAAAAATTAAGCTATAAAGTATGAAAGTCGTCAATTTTTATGTTTTGCATACAATAAATACCCTCAAAAGCAAAAAAAAAAAAGCTTGTATCCGTAGATCTAGTGATAAAATACGTAGTAGGCAGTATATTCCTATTCATATAAAGTGAACTGAAGAACCTCTTTATGAAGACTTCTTGTCTCGTACATCTTTTGCTAAAACGATAACGCACGTTAAAAAAAAAAAGTGTCGTACTTTTTTTAATAAATAGTTACATATGCGACATCTTTTTAGTGTTATCTTTTTTTAATTTACAAATGATTTTATTTTATCTATTATATATATATATATATTACTACTCATCTAAAACACAGTTCTACATAAAGGACAACTAGCTGAATTGGATGATCGGAACCACTAATAAAAAAAAAGAAAATATATCAGTTAAAAACTTGTCTCTCTCTCTCTCTCTCCAAAACTTATATATAAATATATATATATATATATATATCTTTACCTTGTACAAACAACTGGAATGGAATTTGTTCTTACATGTTCTACATTGCTTTGTGGGTATAGATCTATCTTGAATACTAATAATAGAGTAACAAATAGTACAATCTTCAACACCGCTAAAGTGAAGGTTCACATTACGTTTAAACACAGTTAAAGCATCCACAATATTACCATTCTAAATAAATATAAAAAATCAGCTTTCTTTTACATAAAAAAAGTATCATAGTGTTAGTTAAGTTACCTGAGATCCAATGGTTGCAGCAACAGCAAACATCCAACCACGCCACTGCTTATCATTCACACCCACTTTCTGAACACCCTCCACATCAATTTGTCGTAATGGGAAATTACTGGGCAACTTAATAGCAATTTGCATATTTTGTTCATCTACTCTATAGGTAGCAGTGACTTCACTTGCAGCTCTCAATGTCTTTACTGTGAACTCATTCTCTTCGTTCTCCTCTAATTGAGCCTTGATATCAGGTCGATTGACAAGACCTAATTCATTATTAATGAGTTGTTGACTAAAGTATTTCTCTGTGAAACTTTCAACAGCTATGGTTAATTGACGTTGTTTACAATCGATCCACCATAATCGAACAAGTGAAGGGATATGGGTTAATGCTCGGTAGTAGAGGTGCGAGGCCAAAATTAAGAAACTCATCTCGGTGGATGAATCAAATCCGTCTGTATCGTATTCAAGGATGGACCAAGGTGTTAAGTCAAATGGTTTACTGCCTTGATGACCTTGACCTACGCTCAAGATTTTACAAAGGACTGGCATTAATTGAGATACGGCTTCTTGTTCTTTTAATTGTTTAGTATATTCTTGTTTCAATTTGAATGTCTAATGTATATATATATATATGTTAGTTGGCTAAGATTTTTTTTTTTTTTTTTTTTTATAAAAAAGAGTTTTAGATTTACAATATCTGTGAAATGGTCAAACATCAACATCCAAGTCAAGAGGTAACCAAGGATTTCATGTAATGCTTGTTCTTCAAGACCGGTGGATTGCCAGTTGGATAAATCAGGAGGGTTTAAGAGTACATCAAAGATATCTTTTTCGATATCTGCTTCAGTTTTCTCTTCTAACATAAATATGAAGTTTAGTATCCACATTCTATACTTGTATAAAGAAAAACTTCTTACCGCTCGTCTCTGTAAATTCAAGTCTGACAGACAAATCTTGAACATGATGAGCTACGTATTTTTGTAATAAAAGATAGGCACGTTTTTGAAGTACTTCATTTGGTGTATGAATCAAAGCATTCAACTAAACAAATAATAAAAATTAGACACTGTCAATCATAAGGACTTAAATAAAAGACTTACGTTACTGAAGCTATCAGAATCAATCAAAGTCTTTTCAGGAATATGTTCCAATAACTCTGCTAAAAGAGTTTGATAAACTAATCTTGCTTTACTATAGCCATGTGTCTCTTCTTTCTTTTGTTGTTGTAAGTATTCTTCTTCCTTGGTCATTAACTGCAAGAGAGATTTACTCATGACAGGTAAATGATCTTTGACGACATCGTGTAATTCCTCATTTTCATCTGATAAAGTGTATAAAGTATTGAATAAATCAAGTGCATGATAGACCACAAGTAATTCTTCAGGTTGACTTGTATCTGCACAAGCAACCCATTCAAAGCAACACTGTATAAAGAATTCCCAATGACTTCCAGAGATTTCTTGAACTGATTCAGCTAAATGTTTTAAAAGTTGTGCAAGTTGTGCCTGAACTCTTGATTTCTGTTGATCGGTACTAAAATCTGAATCTGTGGTTTGTAAGGTAGGACGAATACCTTGAATCAAATACATGATTCTTTGTCTAGGAATATCAAATGATCCATACTTTAATGCAGATGCATTCAAAAGAGCTAAAAGACCATAGTTGTTCTTCTTTTTCAAATCTGGGTCATCTAAATCGTAATCAAAGTTTTCTAATTTAGAAACACCAGATACTTTACTAGCCAAGTCACTTTGATAATGTTTGTATTCGTCTGTGTTGCTTAATTCGCTCTTGAATGAATGTAAAACAGCTACCTTGATCAATAACTCTAATTGGGTGGATTCGGATTTCAATAACGGTAACCATTTCTTAATTTCTTCTACAGGCCATTCTACAAATACAACAAGCTTTTGAAGTACACGTTGCAAGACGTTAGCGGTGAGTGCTACATTTTCCTCTTCAGTAGGTAACATGAAACGAGCAACGAATTGAACTAAACGATCTTCACTTTCTACTCTTCCTTCCTTGACAACGTTTAAAAGCTGTTGGTTCCATTCAGAAATATTGGCCTCAGACAGTTGAGAAACAAGCGAGCTCACAAACCAATCGGAAAGTAAACTATCTGTACTTTGAACAAATGCACGAATACCATCTACCGCTTTACTTTCCCAAATACGAGATACACCCGGTACAGCTAAGCCTTGTTCACATGCAACACTTGTCACCATTAATTGTCGCATAATCCAATCACGATCTAATTTATCAAAGAATTGTCTACGTACTGAGATGTCAGATAAATACTCGCCCAAGAACAGAGCAAATCTACCGAACGAACTTAATCCATAGATATCGAATGAAATAGGCGATAATTCTCCAGCGTCTTCAATCAAGGGTTGAACAGATAACGATGCATATGTATCTGAGATACCAAGCGAAAGGTACTCCGTTGTAAATTGAGTAAGATAGACACTTGAAAGTTCATTCCAGTCTTCATTCGTACCTAAAAGAACCGATATATCTTCATCACATGTATCCACAGTCTCTAAAAGCTTTTGAACACGACGTACTGAATCTGAGGGACTTGCAGAATATCGAATGTCTACAATAGATTTCTTTACACGATGAAGTAAAGCTTGATGGCTTTCCTTGTTTATTAAACGATGTTTGACAAGTTGATCCCAGACTGCAGTGGCGCGTGTGGATATTTGAAGTGATAATTCTTCATTGTCTTCTGCTTTGGCTTGCTCCTCTACTTCATGTTGTGTCTTTGCGGTGACGAACATGGCGTCAAAGATCTCCGAAATGATGTTTTTGGACATTTGAACGAGTTGAAGGGTATTCTGTTTCTGTTCAAAGAGCTTTTGAAGGATGATGAGAGTAGAAAGTGCGCTCTTGAGCGTTTGGACAGTAGGTTCGGGTAATGCTTGTGAGGCACGTTCTGTATATTGATGACGATTGAATTCTACCAGGTTGGATTCTAAGCTTGAAATAATACCTGTTGCTGAAGCATCAGATAATATCTTGAAAGCTAAAAAAAAAAAAAAAATACACATTAGTTTTTTTTTTTTTCATTCTATACTCTTGTTATAAACTTTACATAAATAATGTGTTAAACTTAAAGAAACAATGCTTTCTAAAATAGGTCGAGGAACAACAATTGCAGCCTCATTTAATTTCACAAGTGCACAAGTTTCTACAAGCGAATCTAAATCATCACACTGGTAATTAAAATCAAGTACTAATTTCTCTGTTTGAATTTGTTCCAACACCAATAACAAAATCTTGGCACCACGTAACTGTAAACCTTCTGTATTTGACATGGCATTTAACTTTTTCATCAATTGATTCCAAAGCTCCTTTGATTCTGATTTATCCTTGATGGCAGAGACAAGTGTAACATAAAACGAAGCGAACGAAACTTCTGCAGCGGCATTCTCATTACCTTCAGAGAACAAGACCAATAACTGTTCTGCAGCATGAACAACACCTTTTGTTTCAATACAGGCTTCACGATAATTACTAATTAACTGACATGCTAGAACCAATAAACCGAATGATTTATCCTTGTGTACAAGACTTGATTCTAAACAGGTCAATAATAATCGTTTGGCAAGATCGTTTGTGTATTTTGAAAGAGTGGCGTATTTCTCTGGATTGTTGGCTTGTTCGATTTCACGAGAGATGGCTGTTAAGAGATGTCCTGTCTTTTGACAAAAGATGTCCATGTCAAAGGGTGCACGCGTTGCTTTTGAGTCACAATCAATGACGGTTTGTACCAAGAGTTGGTCCATGTGAGACCAGAATGTAACCATACAGTCCTTGACACTGGCGACAGAGGCCATGACAACCAAGTGCTTGGCAACAATTGCGTATCCGTTAGGATCTAATTTATCACTAATGTTCTTATCGCGTGAATTTAAAAAGTAGGTTTGGATCATATTCCAGAATGTCGTCTCGATTAAATCGGTTGCTGTCTTGATTGATGTTTCGTCTTTTGATTTACTATTAAAAGTACAAAAAAAGAAAAAAAAAAGTGAGTTGGAATATAATCTTTGAAGTATATACATGTATATTTTTTTACCTAAGAGTAATGGCAAAATAAACAATACATTCAGCATAAGAATTTAAAAAGATGTGTGAATTGGATCGATCGATGTATTCAGTAGATAATCCTTTCCAAAAATTCTCAAATACGTCCATATAGAAGTTGGGTGTTTGTTTTAATTCGTCAGGAAGGTTCGCTAATAAAGCAAGCATACTTGGGTAAGAGATACTGACGGATCCGTTGAGTCCAGATCGAAGAAAGTGGTATAGTTTAGGCAACGCAGGTTTCTTTTTACCGATAATAATCCAAGAAGATGGGAATTCTACAAATACAAAAAATTAATATCATTGAACGTGTAATTATAAAAAAAAATAAAATCAACACTTACTCTTGGTCATTAATAAAAGTGCGTCCCACATATCCGAATGCGTAGATCCATCCTTCTCTATAAAGACACTTGCATAAAAATTAGGACAAATCAACTCTAATCTCGATCCAACCATCTCTGTCCAGCTCAAAAGCAACGTTTTAATAAACACATATAACGCTTTACGAATGACTGGGTTGTTGCTGGTAGCGAATTTCTTCCACATAGTTGTATCGTCCAAAATAATATCGTATTCTGCTTGACATTTCTCTCTTTCTTCCAAGGGTAATCCAGTGATAAGATGTGATACAACAAGGAAACTAGAGGATATGATACGTGCGTATTTTGATTGCATATCTTCTTTTGAAACATAACGTGCATCACTTAATGTCTCTGTCGTCTTGAATAATAACATATCTGTTACATAATCTAAAATTTCTTTTTGACAGAATGAAATTACACCTGATCTCTTTTCGACTGAAAATACCGTCTATAAAAAAGTTGAGTTAAGAAAAAAAAAAATGTGTGCTTTATGAAATGGTGATTTATTTTACCTCGAATGAATTTTGTGCAACGCGTGATACATCTTTACTTTGATCGTACATGGCCAAAAACCAAGGCCCAATAAACTCTTTTAAAAGTGGAGCTAATCTTTTCTTTGCATTTACAGTGATAAGTGCATGTACTTGAGCTGCAACTAAACGGACACGACGATCCACTTCTAAAACTAACTTGGCATATATGGAAACCTATGGATCACACTATCAGTTCGTCGTATAAGTGTGCTATACAAATATATCTAATTTACCCAGTTGTTTAAAATAAGGCCTACAGCGTGTGTATTTGATTTCAAATAATTTTCCAACTCTTCTAAAGCTTTCAACTTGGTGATGGCATCGCGCTTAGAAACCTTTTTCAAGATGACTACAAGTTCAGGATCCAACTCAGTTGTATGTTCAAAACCGTCAAAAGAAGAAGGTGTAGAAGGACGTGAGGTGACGGGAACCGCAGTAGTTGCTGCGGCGCCAACAAATTGAGCAAAACCACCGAGGTTATCGAAACTAAGTGAGTTTGCTGTTCCTGCCAAGTCGGCGGCACGACTAAAAAAAAACAATATGAGTATGGTTTGTCTGTGTAGGCTATGCAGTCCTTAATATTATTTTTTTTTATTTTTTATTTTTACCTGCTACTAGCAGGCTTCATATTGCCTTTAACTCTAGGCTTTGTAGGTCTACCCATATTTTTGATATATGTAAAGAAAAAAGAGGCGCAAGAAAAGAAAAAAGAAGGAATGAATAACACTATTTTTTATTTAGGGTATGACGTGAGACCGTCACTGTTTTAAAAAGTTTTTTATAAATCTAGTAATTTTAATAAATGCCTAAAAAAAAAGAGAGAGAGAGAAAGTGTCAGTAAAAATAAGAAAGATAAATCAAATATAAACTTTACCAGGAATAATTCTGTACTTGACAATCTTGCAGTACTTTTCCCAATCTTCACCATATTTTGTTCTACACTTGTGATCATCTCTTCTTTCACGGTGAAGTAAAAGAATACCAAAGTAAATAGGATAAAAGTAAGGAATAGGTGTAGCGAAACCGCAAGGTAAACTCCAAGATAAAGCCATTAACCAATCACCGAGATAATTGATATGACGAGACATACCCCACCATCCAGAAGTAATTAAGCGACTACCTACCTTAGTTTGAAGATATTTGAGCTCTAATAGAATGTAATGTGTTAATCAAGGAAGAAAACCTAATTTTTTTATATATTTGTGTACGTTACTCTTGCTGGCAGGACTGTTAGGGTAGGCACGGAACTCGTTCTTTTGAGAGTTAGCACTTCTGAAGATATAGTATCCAATACAATTACATGCAATAATTGCACCAAATTCCATCCAACTGATACTACGAGGGAAATCTACCAAGTAACGTGCTTGAAGTGTATAAGTGAATGGGACCCATGTGTATAACCCAAATGCAAGCATGAAACCGAAACCATCTAAATGTTATATAATTTTAGTTATCCAATAAAAAAGAAATAAAAATGTCTTGTATTTTTTTACCAGTGGTAATATCCATCGTAGTTAAAACTGCTTCTTCATTCCAAAGAGAATCAACGACGTACCAAGTTTGAAAGAATTGAACAAGCACCATGGTATTAGTAAGATAACCAAGATCAATGTATTGCTTAGCAGCTAAGCAGTAATTAATCACCATCCAACCAATTAATCCAGGACGTAATTCAGTAAAGAATTTGATGTCAAAGCTATCAATACGAGGATTTAATTCTCTACCAATCATGAACTAAAATTGGCTGTCAGTAAACTTTTGTTGCATTAATAAGAATAAATCTTGTATCTCTAACTTACATCATAGATAGGGTTACCAGTATTTCCACCTAAAGCTAATAACTTGCCTGGCTTGAAACTAGCAAGATAGACATAGATTGAGACGATATAACTACAGATAATTGAAGCAAAAGCTAAACCAACATAATGGTTATAAACATATTCAAGAGGCTTGGGTCCAGTATCCTTTAAAAAGAAAAGAGCACCGAATAAAAGTGTATGAAATGATGCAAAACCATTCATTCTATACTTGAATTTTGTACCGTCTCTAAGAACTGTACCGGGAATATGATCTCCTGGTAAAACAATATAAAAGAGAGCCAAGATACCGACAAAGGCAAAATAGATCACAAAAGCAGAAGGATCATAGAGTGAGATCAAAAAGTCTTTTGTCAACTTTGAAAGAATGGTAGCCTTCCAATCGTCTCTGAATGCTTGAGATGGGTAACCTGTCTCATCGCAACAAGTAGCAAAAAAGAGTACAAGGATGGGTAAGATGACAACCATACCAACTGCTCCTACAGGTCCACCAAACTCATAGCGTGTAGTCTTTGGGTTAAGTTCAACTGGTTTATTCGCTTCTACAGAAGCTTCTGCTGCTTTCTGTTGTTGTTTATTAGGCTTCCTCTTCTGAACTGCCATATTTTATGTGAAAAAAAGAGAGAGTTTAAAGCGAGAAATATATTTTTTACCACGCATCTTTTAATTTTTAAATTAGACTTTTTTTTTATTTGTGTCGCTATGTGTGACAAATGGGGTTTGAATTAAACAATAGTCTGTATGGTTATCCGCTTGCACAGACAACACCTCCTTTAATTAACCTCGCCCAGTATAGTCATAGAGCTTACGTTTTTTCGCTATGAGAATCATAGTTAATATAATACGCTTATATGTTTTCATTTGTTATCATATTTACCATCTCGTAATATACTATAAGCCGAAGAAATAGTTTGGAATTTGTGTTTAGCCGCTGTCTTCTCTTCAGGATCCGAGAACCTGTCAGGATGATGTTTCATCGCAAGTCTATACAAATATATGTTAAGGATTATGTAGCAAAATGAATATATAAAATGTGGATTTACCCTCTAAATGCACTCTGGATTTCTGATTGACTAGCATGAGGAGATACACCCAATGCTTTATAATATCCTTTAGGATCTCCAGCTTCACTATATCCTTCATTAGAAGACGTTTTGCGCCATGAAGAATAATTTGCTTTTTCTTCGCGCCAAGTACGACGTCTTTCTTGGTCTTCAAATGCCGCATATCCCTTCACCCAATCACTATCCCAAGCTTCAGAGTCCTGTGCCATCGCTTTAATCTCTTGAGCTCGAATGAGGTCACGAACATAGAGTGAGAGAATTGGATAATACATTGCCAAAAAGGATGTTGCTAATGTAGGTAAGACAATGCCCAACTAGGATATAAAATATTAAAAAAAAAGTTGATTTTCTCTATCTTTACATATATTTACCCAGAAGGAACCACTTGCACCTCCCCATCCAATTCCACCAGTTAATGTCATGGTGGCTGCCATGCCAAGTGCAGAAACAGCCGCAACTCGTTCCCAATTATATACTTTAGTTCCTCCAATAGTTAAATCATAACCATTCACAAAAGTTCTTAACCGTCTTCCCAAGTAATTGACAGAAAAGATATAGGTTGGATAATATACTGGTGATGCACGTACATTCTCCAAGTGTATTTTTATCTTTAACAATCGTGTCTCATCCATTCCATACACCCTTCTCAAGAACTCATCCGCAAGCTTCTCTTCCGTATCTTTTATATAAGTTTTAGCGAATCGTAATGCAGTTGTTGGATAAATCAAAAATGGGTCCACTTTTCGTGTTGTATTGTCATTGGTATCTAATAAAGAAGGTGAAAAGGGTACAGCGTTCTCTAATGCAGGACCTGTTGTGATATGGTTCACAAGTCCACGTCTATATCTATGTGAAGCGTAAATTTGTAATCCTGGGTGGGCTAAAGGGATATAATCTCGACTAAAACTATGCTTTTCAGGTACCCAGGCCCAATCGGTTTCCCAAAAAGATTCTGTTCGTTTTGTAGCTGGATTGTATCGAGAACGCATCACACGTCTTCCCTATGCAAATGGATAAATATCTTTTTTTTTATATCTCCGTTTATTTTATCTCTTACCACTTGTGCTTGTTCAATGGTCGCGTGTACTGTAGCAGAGACTACCCAGAACGGCAAATACACCTGCTCTGGCGGTGGTATGTTAGATACTCGTGCAGAAAAAAATCCTTTACCATGGTAGTCTTCAAAAGTCTATGATAACCAGATTCAGTTAAAAAAAATATATACATATATATTTTACGTTACTTTTTCTGCTGCTTTGACATGTTGAGAAAAGGGAATGGCTTTTAACTTTTCAGGTGGAGGTCCAGTAGAGTATCGAAAGACTGTTAATAACTTTGGTTTTGAGGTACGTATGGAAAGTTGACGGAAAGTATTTATTAGATAAAACATTGTGTATAAATAAAAGCGAAAATAAATAGGGATTTAGTTTCAACTGTCTTGATTATGTAAATGTGACGTCTGTAGTACAACTGCTTTTAAAAGTGTTGAAATGTCAAGAATTATTGTAATCTATTTTGCAGTAGATGTATGTATCTATAAAAAGCTTTTAAAAAGATATGTTTTATAAAACCACGTCCTCTTCGAATTTTAAAACATTTTAACACGTTTTACAAAAACATATTGAAATATACTTTCATTGTTTACTTTTTATTGTGTGTTAAATATAATCTTTCTCATTATCTTAAGTCTATTATATATTAAAAATCTTGATATTTCTTTCTAAATTTACTGTATTTCTTCCTCTCGATCTTATTGCTAGATATCTCACTGTTAAATAGTAAATTTGCTGATATTACATCCTCTTTAGATGGCCAGTCACCAAATGACGCTTCTCACAAATGATTAGATTTTTCTAAACTATATTTCTCTATTACCTTTATCTCTTTTTACATTTAATAGCTTTTCTAGCTGTATTAATATAAGCAAAGTTTATCAAACTATGTACTTTTATTTAATAAAGTTTTTTGTTTGTTTGCATTATTGGTACATGTGGAATGTTATTACGCGAAACTTAAAGGTCAGTTGCTTTTATTGTTTTGTCAATACACTGTATTATGTGGCATATTTCTATAGGAAAACTTACAAAAATATAAAGCAACAAATCAACCTTTTTTGTTGAGTTCGCATTTTCAGTAGCATTTGTGATTTTGAAAGAACCAAACGATTTAAAATTCAGGAATAGTAATGATACGATCTGTATGATACACTAATCGCACTCTATATGAAAGCAAGAAGATTATGTTTTCCTTGATTTTCATGAATATACATTATATCTAGATGTTCAAGTTTCTTGGTGACTGTCTACAACGTAAACATAAACTTACAAACTGTATAAAACTCTGTAACCACTGATAATGGCTTTACCTTTTTTTAAAAGAAAATTAATTTTACCCAAAAAATAATTATGAAACAGACAACTGTTATTCTTTTCTTTGCTATCGCCTATGATTTTGTCTCTGCTTTTGATTGTCCTGAACTCTTTGGTACATTTTTAAACCCTTATAACTGTTATAGCTATTACATATGTCATGAAGGTGTAGCCTATCATCGTAACTGCCCTCCACCTCTTTACTTTGATCTCAGTGTAGAAGCTTGCCGTTTCCATCCTGATGGAATATGTTGATAACAAAAAAAAAAAAGTAATTAGGTGAGATAAAACCAAAATTTGCCGAGATAAACTAATAAATAATCATACATACTATGGATGACTTCCAAAACTAAAATATTAAATTTAATTATTCAAGTTCAAATTAATAAATAAAAACTCCAAGATACAAATTGTTGGCCTTTATAGAAAAATATACATTAAAAGATATTGTGAGTTGTAGTAATAAGCTCTTTTTACTTTATACTGGTATCTATAGCAGAACTTTCAAGCATTAACCGTGCGCCAAAATAAAATTTGGCACGATAATTTGTTGTGTCTGAAAGCGCCATACACACAGATATTAGATTAAAAATACTAGCTACTAATCCTTTAGATGTAACTACTTTTGAAAATTTTTGTTAGTAGCTTTATAAGATCAATGGTACCTTGATTAATATTGATAATATCACAATAAGGCGATAGTATAATTCATAAAAATTACTTGATTTTTAGATTCAAGTCAAATTTATAGTTCAATTTCAGAACTAAAAGAGAGTCGAAATTTATTTTCGAAAGTACCCTTGTTTCCTTTATTTTGTATCTCATTGAAAATCGTGGATCTTTTTTTTTTTGGTGTGTGGACAACATGCGCCTTCCCTACTAGATTGCCCTTCGCCTTTGAATGACGATACGTGATTGCTCTTTTACATACAGCTAGTTACGATTCGGCTATCTAATCCTTTACATAAACTAAAATTAAGCCAAATACAGTTTTTAAGTTTCTTATATTACATATGCATATTTTATATATCGCTTTTTTTTTTTGAGGGAAGTAATAGGGATTTGTATTTTGAGAAAGGGATTAAGAATTTCAAACAAGCCATTAGATAGACTGTAAGCGATGCATGACCGTACAAACTCTCTCTGCAGATTTGGTAGTTAGACTTTAATTCACAAATTGGAACATTTGTGGTGACATTAAACCTTGTCTCCACATCTCTCGTACATAGTTAGACTTTTAAATATATATATATATATATATTTAAATGAAAACTCTGTTTAAAGATTATCTTTATTTCCTCCTTTTCTTTTTAACTGAATATTTTAGAATGAAAAAATCAATCCTTACTATACTCGCTTCTACTTTGTAACTTACCATTGTTGGCTCTGTTTCTGCTGATTTATGTCTTACGCCTGATGGTTATTTCCCAGTCCCTGGATGTTATAATTCTTATTACGATTGTAAATGAGGGGAACGTTACCCACTACCATGTCCTGTCGGTTTAGAATTTAACGCTAAACCACGAGTATGTGATTATCTTGAAGATTCTGACTGTACTGTATGATTTCAATCATAATCTAAAAGTTATTTATATATTGAATTTAATAAATTACGTTAATCAATAACTGCTTTACCTCTATAGTGATTTATAATCTTACTGGAGAAATCTCTTCTCCTAGACCCGTACCCGATGTGTAAATAAAATTTTACTATAAAATAATACATGTGTAAAATTACACATTAGCGTTATAAATTAAAGAACTGGTGATTTTATTATTTATGGAAATAACTTAATTATTGAATTCTAATTATAAAAATTCATAATTTAATTGCAGAAGTAAGTAAAGAGAGCGAGTTTACATTTATTTTTGAAAGTGACTCTTGGTACTTACAGAATAAAATATATTCTAAGATACACAATAATCAAGGAAATAGTATTTGAAAACAATAGTTTACTAACTGAAACAGTTGAAGAGAAATTAATTTATAATGTAGACAATTAATGATATATCGATGGGAAAATAAGAAAAAAAGAGAAAATAGAAAAGAGAAAGAAAGAGATTGAGACGTGGGTATTAAAAAGGGCTATAAATTCATCAAGTTGAAAGACTAGAGACAGGAATTTAAAGAAAAGAATGCTTATTGAGATATATCTCCTTTGATACGAACGGACTCTAAGCCGCTTTCTTTTAGGCGTGTAAGAATAGATCTTTCTGTACTCTCTATCCTTACCATATTCAGCATGTTCCCCATTTTGAGGGAACCTTTTCGGTGACGTCGATTTTCACTCTTTTTTTTTTCTCAAACACAAAAAAGGTATAAAGGAACTCTTTTCCACCTATTCCTGCATTTTTTCTTTTTTGAGTTGAGTAGCTATACGAAAAATTATTAAAAAAAGCCACTTTTCCTTGTAATATGGCCACAAGGTAAAAACAAAAATAAAAAATAACAAGAAAAAAAAAATCCTTGAAAGGCAAAAGAGAAATAACAATAACTGAATAAGACTTGATCGATTGGTCCTGCTATTAGATACTGGATCGACTACAGCTGTTAGACGTACAGCAGCACAACAACTCGGTGAAATTCAAAAGCAACATCCTGGCGAGTTATACAATTTATTATCAAGAGTTGTTGTTCACTTAAGAAGTAAAGCTTGGGATACACGTTGGGCAGCGGGACAAGCACTTGAAGCGATTGCTGCCAATGTACCTGCTTGGGATCCCTCTGATGAGGACGCCATGGATGACCAGGAAGAGCAAGATTTACATAAGCTTCAATTCGCTCAATTCGATTTAGCTTCCGTACTTCAACACGGAAAGCTTTTATTAGGTTCTGCTGGAAAAGAGTATGATATTGACTTTTCTGATATGACTCCACAGGAGCGTTTAGAACTTCAAAGACGCAATCTTAAAGAACGTTTAGGTCTTGCAAGTCAATTTATGGATGGTATTCTGTCATATATATATATTTGTATCTATGTGTAAACAAGCTGTATTTACTTTTTTTAAAATAGTTGACTTGGTAGACGAAATAGATCTAGATACAAAACAAGTTAAGACGCAACAAAAATCTTCAAAGAGTCCTTCACCTTCACCATCTAGCTCAACGGCACCTACACCTGCTGTTGCTGAAATTAATATGGCAGGTTTGTCAGCTCGTGAACGCAACATGTTGAAACGAAAATTAAAACTAGAATCTAAAATGAAAGGCAAAAAAGAAAAGTAAACAAGTATAAATGTCAATGAAAAAGAAACCTTTATATTGATCGCTCCCCCTCCTTTTATTTTTTTCTTAAATAGAGTTCGTGTTATGGACTTGAAGGGTAAATCAGAATATCCTACACCTAAACCCGTTAAAGTAGAGAGTAAAGAAGGTAGTATAGAGAAAAAGGTTTATTTTGTAGAACGAAAACCAGTTAACACATACTTTTTAAAAAAGAGTTTGAATTCACTGCACAACCTCAGTCAAATAAATTTGTTGTAGAAGCCAAAAAACCTGTACCCTCAAATGAAGATAGCTTAGATGAGGTACAACGCGATTGGCCTTTCAAGATGGTGTGCGAGCACTTGTGTTTAGATTTATTTGACCCTGCTTGGGAAATTCGGCACGGTGCTGGTATTGGTTTACGTAGTATTTTAAAAGCACATGGTGAAGGCGCTGGCAAAAGAGGTAGATATATTAAATTGCACATAAATTTGCTGCCCATTCTTAATATTTGTTTTTATCTAGTTGGTAGTAAAGCTAAAAATGAAGAACTTCATAATGCTTGGTTAGAGGATGTAGCCATTCGATTATTATGTGTATTTGCTTTAGATCGATTTGCAGATTTCGTATCTGATCAAGTAGTTTGTCCAGTTAGAGAAACATGTTCACAGACACTTGGTGTTGTTTTACAGTATATGGAACCAAACTCTGTGAAGAAAGTACACGAGAATTTATTAAAATTGATCAACCAAGATGACGAATCATTTGGTGGACGTTCCATTTGGGAAGTAAGACATGCCGGTTTACTTGGATTAAAATATACAGTAGCTGTTCGAAAAGATCTTGTAGAGATGCTTGTGGAAGGTACAACAGGTGCTGTTATTTTAGGTCTTCGTGATCACGATGACGATGTACGTGCAGTAAGTGCTGCTACCTTATTACCTATCACGGCCGAATTTGTTCGTATGAGTTCAACTGATCGAGTCAGAGATGTAATTACAACTTTATGGGATTGTCTTGTCGATTTAAAAGATGATTTAACTGCATCTACTGGTGCAGTAATGGATTTAATTGCAAAGATGTTCGAACAACCCGGTGTTATGGAGATCGTGCGTGGTGGATGTAGTTTAGGAGAATTAGTGCCTCGATTACACCCATTCTTTCGACACACAATCACAGGCGTTCGTATGGCTGTTTTAAATACATTATTGACCTTTCTCGAGTGTGGAACATCAGCAGAATGGGTAGATGAACGTGTGTATCGTCTTGTATTTCAAAATTTGATTGTAGAAGAGAAACCAGAGATTATTGCTAAAACGTTAGCTGTTTGGAAAGAGTTAACTATCACGGGAAAAGTGGAATCTCAATTAGTACTTCAAGGTACTCAAAATTGGCTTGGAAGTTGGTTTGAAATCACAATGACGCCTATTGGACAACCCTTAGATATAGCTTCTTACTTTTATAAACCTCCTGGTGCATTTGGTAATGGTGGTACCTTTGCTGCAACTATCTCTGCTGCCGATAAAAACCTTAAAAAGCCCACAGCCAAGAAATCATCAAGCCATGAAAGTACGATTAATGGTAGTGCTATCCGTGCTGGTACGGATGGTGAAGAAGATCCTGGGCATAATTTGGATGCAGGTATGATTGCCCAAGATTTTTCTTTAATTACAACAAATCAAGTCATGCGTTGTCGTATTGCCTGTACTACTGCATTGGGTATGGCAATGAGTACTTGGCCTGATGATTCAATGGAGATGTCCTATCAAGAAGTACTTTTAACATTGTTAACATCCCAGTGGGCGTTAAAACGTCAATTAGGTGCTATGGCTGTAGAAGAATGGGCAAAAGCAGTATTAAAGACACGTTATAATGCAGATTGTATCAGTCATGCATCACCTGACGCCATATTAGCAACAACTCATAATTTCCCAAAGACATTATCACAAGCCATGATTAAGAATCTCGAAAATGCAGCTACATATACAACTGGATTTTACTTTGAACTTGTACATGTATTAAAACGTATTCGTGGAGAAAGTCAAAATTTATTAAATGCGTTCCATACAGAAGCCAAGGTACCTATAGAACATATTCCCACTTTACCCATGCTTGTACCTGGTGAGGCACTTCCTGAGAAGGGCCCCCTATTTACAATTGAAACAGCCAAAGAAGTAGTGAAAGAGATGTTTGATAAGTTATTAGAGAAGGTACCTCGTGGTAAAGGAAGGGCAGCATTAATAACGGCTTTGAATGAACGTCAAAAGCGAGTGATTTCTTCAATTGGATACTTTGAAGAGTTGAAACAAAAGATTGAAATTAATGTATATGCAGCTACTGCAGGTGCTGTAGTAGAATTAGGTGTATTGCCAACTAAATTGAATCCGATTATTCGTAGTGTAATGAACAGTATTAAGTTTGAAGAAAATTTAGAATTACAACAAAGATCTGCAGCTACTCTGGCCGATTTGATTGCATTATGTGAAAGATCAAATATCAGAGTGAATCCAAATGATAAGGTAGTTAAAAATTTATGTACTTTCTTATGCTCAGATACGACAGTTACACCTGTACTTGAAGACAATCAAGTGAAATCTGGTATTTTATCTATTTATAAAGAAGAAGCTGGAAAGAATGCAGCAGCACTCAAAGAAGTAGTGACACCTGAACAAAAGGAAGCACAATTAATGAAACGTGGTGCAGAGATTGCTTTACGTGAACTTTGTGATCAATTCGGTGATCGTGTCTTTGAAATTGTACCTAAGTTAAAAGAATGTATCAGTCAAAAGATTATTCAAGTATTTCCAGAGCCTGCTGATAAGACAATGGGTGTAGAAGATTCTGATAAGTTAATTGCAGCTGATTTCCAATTAGGCCAAGAAGTGATTGATTCTCTTACAATTTTAACCATGGTTGTACCTTACCTTTCAGAGGGCCTTTGGGAGCAAATGGGAGATATTGTGCCTTATGTCTGTCGATCGCTTCAGTCTTGTTTTGCAGTGATTCGTAATGTCAGTGCACGCTGTTTAGCAGCCATCGCAAATGTGATTACAACTAAGACGATGCAAGTCATTGTGGATAATGTTTTACCTAAATTAAGTAACCCTTTGAACCCATACCATCGTCAAGGTGCTTCAGAGCTTGTCTATCATCTTGTTCAATTACTCGATACCAAAATTTTGCCCTATACAATCTTTTTGATTGTGCCTATTTTAGGTCGTATGAGTGATGTGGATGAAGCTGTACGTCTTATATGTACTAACTGTTTTGCGTTATTGATTAAACTCGTTCCTTTGGAAGCCGGTATCCCAGACCCTCCAGGTATGTCTGCAGAGATGCTTGCACATCGTGATGAAGAGCGTAAGTTCTTGGCTCAGTTACTTGATAGTTCCAAGGTCGAAAACTATGAAATTCCAGTTAAGATTAATGCAGAACTCCGAAAGTATCAACAAGAAGGTGTCAATTGGTTGGCTTTCCTTAATAAATTTCATTTACATGGTATTCTTTGTGATGGTAAGTTACATAATCAGTATATATGTATATTTAATGAGTTACTAATTTTTTTTTCTTAAAAAAAAAAAGATATGGGCCTTGGTAAAACATTACAATCTATTTGTATTCTTGCTGGCGATCATTATTTACGAGCACAAAAGTATGAAGAAACAAAGTCACCTGAATGGGCACCAAGTCCTTCCTTAGTTATTTGTCCACCTACTTTAACAGGTCATTGGTATCATGAAATATTGAACTATTGTGATAATCTTAAACCTTTATTATATACTGGTGGTCCAGCAGAAAGAAAAAGGTACACATTATTTTTCTAACAATCATATATGCCACATTATATTAACATAGGAATCTAGGCTCCGAGCTTCGCTTCGTAAATACGATGTTATTATTATGTCTTATGATATTATCCGTAATGATATCGAAGAGCTTTCTTCAATTACATGGAATTATTGTATTCTTGATGAAGGTCATATTATCAAGAACGGAAAAACAAAGATTACAAAAGCAATTAAGACCGTTAAATCCAATCATCGTTTAATTCTGTCTGGTACACCTATTCAGGTAAAATATCTTTACAGCCCAAAAAAAAAAAAAAAAAAAAAAAAAAAAAAAAAAGTTTACTAACTATTTCATCCTAGAATAACGTATTAGAATTATGGTCATTATTTGACTTTTTAATGCCAGGTTTCTTAGGCTCAGAAAAGATATTCAATGAAAGATTTGGTAAACCTATCTTGTCGAGTAGAGATAGCAAGAGTTCTTCTAAGGAACAAGAAGCAGGCGCACTTGCACTAGAAGCTTTGCATAAGCAAGTGTTGCCTTTCTTATTGCGTCGTTTGAAAGAAGATGTGTTACATGATCTTCCACCCAAGATTATTCAAGATTATTACTGTGAACTCAGTGACTTGCAGGTAATAACAAAACGATTGATCAATGATATTTATAGTTTTTTTTTTCTAATCTTTTTGTATACTAGAAATCATTGTATGACGAATTTGCTAAATCACAAGCTAAAACTTCAGTAGAACAAGATCTTGGCTCAAAGGCACTTGTAGCTGCACCTGAAAAGAGCAACAAGGGAGCAACACATATATTTCAAGCATTACAGTACCTTAGAAGATTATGTAACCATCCTTTACTCGTTGTTAGTGATAAGTATCCCAACTATCAAAAAGTCAATAACTTTTTACAAAAGACAAATACATCTATACATGATCTTCAAAATGCACCAAAATTATTAGCTTTAAAGTACAGTATAAAACAAATAATGATGATTATGTATTTTAATCCCCCCCCCCTTTTTTTTTTATTCAATAGACAATTGTTAGTGGAATGTGGTATTGGCGTTACAACCACTGAATCTGATTCTGATCCAGCAGCTATGGCAGTTGGAGCAGTGAGTCAACATCGAGCATTAATTTTCTGTCAATTAAAGCCCATGCTGGATATTATAGAAACCGATTTGTTTAAAAAAGAGATGCCAACTGTAAGTTATTTGCGTATGGATGGATCAGTGGACTCAAGTAAACGTCATGAGATGGTACAAAAATTCAATGCAGATCCCTCAATTGATGTATTACTTTTAACAACACATGTTGGTGGTCTTGGGTTAAATTTAACAGGAGCAGACACAGTTATCTTTGTAGAACACGATTGGAACCCAATGAAAGATCTTCAAGCAATGGATAGAGCACATCGTATTGGACAAAAGAAGGTAGTAAACGTATATAGATTAATTACAAGAGGCACATTAGAAGAGAAGATTATGGGTCTTCAAAAATTCAAGCTGAATATTGCAAATTCTATTGTAAATCAACAAAACTCCGGTTTACAGAGTATGGATACAGATCAAATCTTAGATCTGTTTAATGTCAGTAAAGATGGTGCAGATAGTAAAAAGAAGCCGAAATCAGATAATGCAGGAACTGAAGGATTGGGCCCTGCTAAAGCTGTATTGGAAAATCTCGAGACGTTATGGGACGAAAAGGACTATGAAGAAGAATATAACATTGATAGCTTCATTAGTAGTTTAAATTAGATTGTTTTTATTACATATAAAATATTTGAAAATATAAGCAAGTAACTACATATGTCAGTCTACTTCTTTGCATCTTTTTTGAACTTTTTTGCGTTTAGAATTAGTTTCACTTCAATTTAATACAAATGTAGTTCTTGATTTTAAAGTGAAGGCAATCGAAATTATAAACTAAGCTACAGTATTCATTGTAAATATTCATGCCAAACAATAACTAAGTCTTAAATGTTTTATCCTAAATATATCAGCTTGGACTTCAAATGGCCATGCGCTTTATATGTACATACTAAAAAATATTTATGTTTGATTTCAACGTATAAAAAAGTTACACATTTTTCTTTTGTATCTTTCCATGTATTCCTTTTTTTTTTTTTTTAAAAAAAAAAAAAAAAAAAAAAAAAAAAAAAAAAAAAAAAAAAAAAGAGAGTTTGGCACAAGAAAGGATAGGAATAGAAAATCACAAGTACTTAATACTAATTGGACTTTGCCGGATTATGGTTGGTCCATGCGTTTTTCACGCGAGTTAACTAAATTTTTTATATTGGATATCAAAGAAACGTTTATTATACTCTCGATAGGTGATATCAGATACTATTTTTAAAAAAAAGCCCCCATAAATTGATAGTTATATTAAATAAAAATCCATCTTTTTATTCATTACTCCTTCTTCTGATGTAATAGCAGTAGCATTTAGTTAATACAAAAGTCGATCCCTTACCAAATGATACAAAATACTTTCTATTTTTGTCAAAAAGATATCAACAACCGGAAAATGATAGATAATCTTGGAAAGGGTATGTTGTTCCTTATGTGTGGATCATCTGATAAATTAAATACCTATGGGAATATTATCAACTTTACCTAACACAAATATGGGCTAATATGTGGTATTTATTTTAAGACCATTTGAATTGACAGTGTATCCAATAATCTGTCAAATCAAGACATGATTTTGTCATAATATTGGAACTTGTTTCTTTTTTCTTTTTTTTTTACAGCGAGTGGACTCAAAAGGCAGTTATCTATTACGAGGCTTATAAGCTTTAACGGAAAGACTTTCTGAATGGAAAATCATGCTATTGAGAACAAAACAAACATATCATTTATACAAGATAGAACTAATTAGAAATTAAACGATTCACTTGATTTAGTGTTTCCGAAAAAAAAAAGGCACTTTTGTTTTTGCTACGGCCTTGTGCTCTCACGGTATGTATTTTAATTCTCTGACTCATGATGCTATCTAATGTATAAATTTTGATCTGATGGTAAAACTTTGAGTAATAATACCTACTTTTTTTTTGTTTTTTAATTTAAACTTTAAGGTTATGCTGTACACACATGTCCCTTGGCAAGAGCAGAACTGCGGCTAATGCAAACGAATTCCCGGTAAAGTTCAATTTTTTTTTTTTTTTTATCATGCCGATTACTATAGCTTTGTGAGTGTCAATATACATTGATTCTTTTAAATCGTCTTGTATAAAAATTAGAGATTTCTACTTAAAGAGAAATACAGTCTTTACAAGTGGTATTCAATTGTTGAATTACACTTTTTCATTGGAATAATTCAATATCAAACTTAGTGTGACATCAATCGTTGCAATAGCTGTGTATGTATACCCCAAATGTTTTTTTTTCACTATATCCTATATTAAGCTATAAAGCAATACGCCATATCATTGATAGAGAGAGGGCCCTTAATTCTCTAATATATAAATCATTGGAACACGTAACGAACTTCCTAACATAGAAATTTCTGCTCACAATATGCCAATCTTTCTTATTTCAAAAAAAAAAAAAAACTTCCGCTTGTTCTATCAAAAAAAAAGAAAAGCTTGTTATATAGAGTATTGAATATAGAGTGTGTCCAGATATATATGAAAAGCTAAAAGTTCGGAACAATGTCGTGATTCTGATTATTTTCCCGACGTCAAAAACATAACTTTCCTTTTTTGACGTCACATTTGTTATTGCATCTAAAGTGAAATATCTAAAACCGCAGTAGTGATAAAAAGAGTATGTTATATGTGGCAAGTTAATTAACCTTCTTTTTTGGTTATTTATAACCTTTTTTTTTCTCTCCTTTCATCAAAAAAAAAAAAAAAAAGTACTTTTTTTTTTAAAAGAGAAGAAATTCATTTTTTTTTATTTTTTTTTTTAATATAAATATACTAGTTGTTGGAAAAGCAAAAGGAAAAAAAATAGGATAACAATGTCAAATTATATCCAGTCAATCTCATATGCAAAATTAGCAAAATATGATCAAACACGTATTGATTTACCTATTCGTAAATACGTATTGATCATTAATTTACTACGCGAAGAAGAACAAAAAGAAAAGCAATCAAATGAAGATGAAGATATGATGTTATTAGAACAGAACTGGTTTGAGTCTTGTCTAAATGAATTGGATAAAGAAGAAGAACAAGAGGAGTTATCTGTACAGCAAAGTCAATTGACAAAACCTAATCTTCATTTAAAAGCTTTTTACAACTTTCAAAATGGTAAAGGCTTTCTTTTCTGCACTTCAAGCTTGTAAATTTCATTCTTCTTCTTCTTTCTTAAAAAAAAAATCTCTCTATCTCTGTCTGTTCATTTATAAATATATATATATTCTTTTTAAAAAAAAAAAATTAAATAAAAAAAGCCTTCATTTTTCCCTTCTCTTTTTTTAATGCAAGATAATTTATTTAATTGGACAGAGAATTCCTCCTGTATATGGTGTAGCAGTGACTAACGGAGTCCAAAGAACACCATAAATATGAATATACACCTAATACAAAAAAAAAAAAACGTTAGTTTAACATTTTCAATCGATAATAATATATTACCTTTAATAAAACTTTTAAAGCCGGTCTTTGTTTGTCTGTTGTCTTTAAAGGACCACACGCATTATACAAGTTTTGAAAAGTAGGATCTGTATTATCAGGAGCTTGGTAGTTTACATTAAAGGTTAGACTGATAGGTGAGATCGTGCCCGGTTGTAAAACCATACTAGAAACAGAAGCCCAAGCAAATTTTGATAAGGTTAAACTATCTAGCAAGACAAAGTCTAAACTACGAAGATGTGTTGGAATCCAATTATCTCTATTATCTAATGTGACATTCATTTGCCAAGTACCTCTTAATGATGGTCTAGATGGTATCACCCTATTATCTTGCCCCGATAGAGGTACCCTTTCTCCTGCCCACCAATCTGGTGGTTCTCCATTGACTGATGTAACCCCTCCACCTCCCATATAGATTCGAGGTGTACGAGGCCAACAAAGGAAAGATGTGATTGCTCCCACAACAAATAGAAAGAATATACAAAATACAACCATTCTGGATGTTGTGTTCTTTCGATAATTGTTTCGACTTTTATCATGATTTGTGGTACTGGTCATGGATTTTGCCCCACCAGTTGCTACTGTTATGATGGCTGGTGTTGGTGCTGGTGCTGGTGGTGCTGGTGCTGCAGCAACAGGGCGATGATTATGATGTTGTATTGGTTTCTTTTTCTTGTTGGTTTCATACTTTTTAGGTTCTTCTTTATGATCATGATCATGTCCTGAACAGTGACTACATAAAGATTCTTCTGATAGACTACGACAACTGTTTCTACTTGAACAACTCGAGCAAACTAGACTACTTTTATTGTCATGAGTACTTCCTGCTTCATGAACAATTGGAGGTGGAGTCATGATAAACAAAAGAATAAAAAAAAAAAAGGATTTTAAAAAAAATAAAATAAAGGAAAGAGAGAAAATAGGAAACAAGAAAATTATAAACAATAAAGTTATTCGATGCATTACGATACATTGGCATACATTTGTTTTCCCCTATAATAATAATGTTCTTTAAATACAGCTTAAAATAAACATACAGTAAGTGATGATAATATAGGGATGTTTTATCTTTTTATTTATTTTTTATAGTAAATATAAAAAAAAAGGGCTTTTTGACACCACTTTTTTTTTTAATTATTACTCACACATACTTATTTTGAAGCTACAGAACAGAACTCAATGAACATAGTTATTCTCAGTAACTACTGATTCTTTCTTATTGCAAATCAAATTCTTGTATTTATAGTTAGGACTTAGTGTGCCAAATTCCACCAGACTAAAATATTCCAAACACTCAAAAGAAGCAATTTCAGGTTACAATTGCTCCTCTCTACCCTTCCTGGCATTTCTGGGAATGCTTCAGGTACCTATAGCACAGATACTCACTATGAAACTTACACCTTGTGGCTGTAGCTATAAATCAGAGCTCTATAAATATAACTTTTTCTCATCTTTTTACTGTGGGTCGCTAACTACCCGTGCATTTATTTGTATGGAAGGAATTAATAACGAAAGTAACAAAGACAAAGTCAGACTTGAATAGCTAGGGTGGTCTCAAATGAATAATAGGTATTTTGATTTAATTTTTTTTTTTTTCAATTAACCATGTAAATTGACCTTATATCAAGTATATCTATAAACACTTTCATGTTTCCAACTAACAAAAAAAAAAAGTTTCTTCTATATAATAAATAAGATAAAGCTAAACAAATGATATCCCACAGACGGTAACATTTTTTTTTTAAAAAAAAAAATAAAAAGTGAAAAAAAAAGAAGAATGTTTTACATATTCTAAAAAAGAAAGATAAATTAAAGCATGTACGGTTAAATCCGCAAATCCAAATCTTTTGAATTAAAGATGTTACAGGAAACCAATTTTTTGTTAGCCCAAATCTAGAACAATAAATTAAAATGAAAATATAATGAGTGTAACCTTTTTTTTTAAAAATCAAGTTTCGGTTCTTTTTTTAACTTACAACCCTTACAACATCAGCCTCTATTTATCTCTCATGATTAGGCGCGTATTGTGTAAATATTCCCCTTTTTTTCGTTGTAAAAAAAAAAAAAAAAAAAAAAAAAAAAGAAAGAGATGTTTTATATGCTATAAACTGTTTTTAAATTATAATGAAAAAAGGTAAATAATTTTGAATAACTCACCTATTGAGGTTAGTAATAAACCATTCATTTGGGTGTAATCTATAAATACACGTTTTTGCAGATCGAGTACCTTTTATAGAGAGAGTTACACACTTTCCTCTCTTTCTTCCCCTAACCCTCAACTCCCCCAACCCCCCCTCCTAAATAAAATAATATATTTTTTTATTTTTTCCCTTTCTTTCTTTCTTTCTTTCTCATCATCTCTCTCTCTTTTTTTTTTTTTTCTGAATGGTTGACATTGTGTATAAATTTGAGGCCTTTAGTTTTACTGGTATTTGTCAAACGATCGCTTTACCACTATGTCCTTTAATAGGACAAGCAAATGGTATTGAGCCCGTTTGTTATGCTCGTAATATTGATATTGGTGGTAATCTAATCTTTCAGCCTGGTAAGATGAAATATGAGAATTTCCTCTCTCACTCCTTTTTTACTAAATAATTTTTTTTTATATAGCTACACTGGTGATTGATATTGTTGCTATAGTAATGACAGCAATTATGATTTATCATATTCGATCTAAATATACGGCTGTTGGTAAATTTTTAATTTTTTTTTTTATATATATATAATCAAAATGTATACTCATATTTTATTACAACAACAAAAGGTCGTAAGGAAATTGTAATGTTCTTTTATTTGTATATGATGACTACTTTTCTTGAAATGTTACTTGTAACTGGTATTATACCTACATCATCTCCAGTTTATCCAGTAAGTATAAACTAAAAAATTAAAAAAAAAAAAAAATAATATAAAATTTTTAAGGGGCTTTTTTACTCTGTTGAATTATTATATATTAAAATATTATTTATTATTTTTTTTCATAGTGGTTTGCGGCAGTACATGTTGGATTTATGTGTGCAACATTTTGGTGTTTATTATTAAATGGATTTGTTGGATTTCAATTTGCAGAAGATGGTACACCATTATCACTTTGGTCAATTCGTATTAGTTCCTTCTTGATCTTTATTATTACTGGATTTATTGCGATCGCAACGTTTCAACAAATTGGACCATTTAGTTATTCTTCTCCCGGTGCATTATGGGCATTTTACTTTATTATTAATGGAATTGCTTTCATTGTTTATGTGATTTCACAAATGATTTTAGTTGTAAATACATTAGATGATCGTTGGCCATTAGGTGATATCTTGTTTGGTACTGCCTTTTTCATTGTAGGTCAAGTTATTCTTTATATCTTTTCTGTAACGATTTGTGATCAAGTGAAACATTATGTAGATGGTTTATTCTTTGGTACCATCTGTACTTTATTAGCTGTCATGATGGTTTACAAGTATTGGGATTCTATCACAAAAGAAGATCTCGAATTCTCGGTTGGTTCAAAACAAAATGTTTGGGAAGTGAAAGAGTTATTAGGTGATGATGAATTATCTCAAAGCTATGGTGGAACTCAATATACTTCTCCTCCTCCTCATCATCAACAACAACAACAACAATACCCATATTAAGTCGGAGATAAACGTATAATATTATATATTTTTACACAAACAAAAAAGAGAGATTACACGCATCCTTTTCTTTTTTTTTTATATCTTTTTTTTTTTTATATACATACATACACACACACATGAATAAATTACAAGTAGCAGATACTTTTAAATCTCTACTTCAAAAAAAGCATAATAAAGTGAGTTTTCTTTTCTTTCATAAATCAGTTTATCATATTCATATATGTTATTATATGATTTTAGGCTTGCTTCGATTGTCACGCGAAAGGTCCTACCTGGGCTTCTATCACATTTGGTATCTTTATATGTCAAGACTGTGCTGCTGCACATCGAAATCTCGGTGTTCATATCAGCTACGTAAAGTAAGTAATATATACATATATATATATTATTGCTCAAGTACTAAGTAACCGAATTACTTAGGTCCACGCTATTAGATTCATGGACACCTCAACAACTGAACATGATGATTCAGGGTGGAAATGCAAAAGCGCGTGAAGCATTAGGTGAAACTGTACTTTATTTAAAAGACTTGAAGTCAAAGTATACAAGTCATTCCAGCCTTTCATATAAAGAAAAGTTGACACGTATTGCAACAGCAGCAGCAGCAGCAACAACAACAACAACACAAGAACCAAACGAGCCTACTGTTGTAAACGATACTAAACAAACATCACTCATTGATTTCAATGATGAACCCATCAAGAAACAAACTAATTTAATAGACACAGATGAAGACGAATTCGATATTTTCAAACCAGTACCTAAACAACAATCAAATAACGATACGCTTATTTTTGACGAGATAAAGTCTTCAACGCCTTCCATTTTTGATGACTTGGTAAACACGAGTTCAGAAGCACCAAAGTCGAGTATTTTTGACGAATTAGTAGATACTAATTCGAATACCAAACAATCAACGCCTTCTATTTTTGATGAATTAACAACTCAATCGAAACCTTCTATTTTTGACGAGTTAGCAGATAATACGGCTACAACAACAACAACAACAACAACAACAACAACAACACCTAAAAATACAGCTGTAGACAATTTCTTTGATCAGTTTGAGAGCCCAACACCTGTTGTTACTTCAAAGCCAACGACGACGAAACGTACATTGAAAGCCACGAAACCAAACCATCGATCTAAACTTGGTGCGCGTAAAGTAGAAAGCAACGTGTTTCAACAACAAGCAAAGATTGCATATCGAGAAGAGAAGATGCGAGAAGAAGGAGTTGATGAAGAGAGTATTGATAGAAGTAGTCGTAACCAATTGATGATGTCTAATTCACAGTTTATACCCAAATTACAACCTCCTAGTTCAAGTCGACTTGATTATCAAGCACCTACTAGAAACAAAGAAGAAGAAGAAGAGCCAGTAATTGAAAAGGAAAGGTTAGGTATGATGGCCCTCTCATTAAATAATAACAAAAAGAATCATCCTGAAATGGTGCAGGACGTGGGAAATGAAGATAGATTTGCAAGAGAGAAATTTGGGAATGCAAAATCGATTTCTTCAGATCAATATTTTGGTAGAGAAGCACCTGCCATTCGAACCAGTAGTAGTCCATCCAATTATTCTACACGAAATACGTCCTTATCTAAAAAGTTATTAAAGGTTGCTTCCAACAAAATACAAAATATGTTGGCAGAAATGGATAATAATTAAAAGGCAGACTTTTTTGAATTCATTCTTTAGACTAATTTTTATTTTTTTTATTACAAGTAGCATTATTCCTTTTTTCTTCTTCTTTTATATATATATATATAATGCTTCGTTCTTTGAGGTAGATAGATATATATTTTTTAACCAATAAAATAAAAATAATAATTTATCAAGATAGTACTTTACGTCTTATTCCAAAGCCAACCACTACGCTTTACTGCAGACCTTTTTCTACCCCTGCTCGTCAAGTTCCTAAGAAGACGACAAGTGCTTTAGGAGTACAGACAGTAAAGCCTTGGGGAGAATTAAGTACACCAGAAAAGGGTAAATACGCGTTTATTATATAAATGACAAGCAATTCGACTCAAAAAATTTTTTTTTATTTTATTTTATAGTGGTTGTTGCTTCTAAAACGACAGTGAATGTTGGAGTTATTTTAGCAGGTGTGACATTAACTTCAGCCATTGTATATTACATTGGTTCAGAACTATTTGGTTCGCAAAGTGCAACCAGTATCTTTTCGGATGCAGTGGATAGAATTCGAAAGCACGAAGAGTTAGTTTCAGTATTAGGAGAACCTATTAAGGGACATGGAGAGCCTAGTCGAAATAGTAGAAGACGTAATAGAAGAATTACATCTCAAGTAGTAGAGGATCAAAATAACGAACCTCATTTGTTTATGAGATTTTATGTGGAAGGACCAGAGAATCAAGGTACTGTGATGTTGGAAATGATTAAGGTAAACTAGATATACATATATATAATTTATCTTGAAGATGATAAACAAAAAAAAACACGAGATTTACATATATAAATATATATTAGAACGACCAGAAGAAATGGGAATACAAGACATTATATGTTGATGTACCAGGACAAGGATATGGTTCTCAACGTTTTTATTTGGAAAGAAAATAAAGCAAAATGTGTATATTTTATTATTATTATATTTATCGCCTATAAAAGAAAAAAAAAAAACGATGATTTGTTGTGTAAGTGAGAGTGAAGGGGGGGAATTTATTTATTGAAGGAGAAACCCTTCTTTTTAGCGGTTTTCTCTGGAGTCATAGGTCTTCCAGATTCCAAACGACGTTTCTTTTCTTCTAAATCTGAACGTTGCTTGTCAAGTGCATCCTTCATTTCCTTATGACGAGCATACAATTCTTCCTCAGATTGTTTCAATTTAGCTTCCTTTTCTTGAACCTTTGCTTGGAATACAGATCTCATTTCAGCTTCCATCTTTGCTAATTTTTGTTCATGAGCGAGACGTTCCTCTTCCATCTTTTGAACAGGGCTACATGATAATTATAAACAAATAAGTATTTAAACAAGATAACAAAAAAAAAAAAAAAAAAAAGGAGACTTACTTGACTTCCTTAAAGACAGAAGGATCTTGTTGAATACCCATGGCTGTTAACTTTTCAGTACGATAGTTTTCATAAAGAACATCATTTGTATATTCCTTAAGTTCTTCCATGTGTGTACTACAAAAAAAAAATTAAAGTTAGAATTTAAATTTTTATAAACAAATAAATAAAGACGTACCGAATCAACATTTGTCTGAGCTTGACGAAATCACAATGTTCTTCATTATCAACTTCGATCACACCCCAAGGGTATTTACGTCCACGTACACGACGTCCACCTTCAATTTCAAATTCCTTATCTGAACCAACTACAGCGAATGGAATCTTGGACATGATTTCCTTATTTTCAGCAATTGTTTCTTGATCATCATATTCATAAACGGGAGCTTGATAGATTTGAATCTTGTGGTATGCGATATCTGCCAAGATTCTTTCTTTGAAAGAAGCAACTTCTTCTTCAGTTAAAGTATCTGCTTTAGCAATAACTGGGATCAAGTTGACACGAGTATGAAGTCTACGCATAAATTCAATATCCAATGGCTTTAAAGCATGACCTGTAGGAGCAATAAAGTAAAGACAGGCATGAATACGGTTATCTACCATACGACGACGATTAACACGATTTTCTTGTTCAAGATAAGCATCACAACGAGCTTCAATGTTATCTAAAATAGGTTTCCAACTAAAAAAAAAAAAAAAAAAAAAAAAATTATATATTAATATTATTATTACACAAAAGAACGTGTAAGCTTACCTTTCTTCGTTATTAACAAAATCACCAAAACCAGGTGTGTCTACAACAGTCAATCTTAATTTGACACCATTTTCTTCAATATCAGATGTAATTGATTGTACTTCAACAGTTTGAGTTGTTTCATGAGTTAATTCAACAGCTTCTTTAGGAGGATACAATTGTGTGTTGAATAATGTGTTTACAAGTGTTGATTTACCAAGACCAGATTCACCTATGTTTATAAATTTTATGTTAACAAAACCCCTCTTTTTCTCCTTTTTTTTTTTTTTTTTTTTTTAACAACTCCTTTTTAAGTTTTTTTTAAAAAAAAAAAAAAAAAAGCTCTAGAAACCCCCTTACCTACTACCATCGTAGTGAATTGAAAACCCTTCTTTACACTCTTACGGTGTACTTGGTTAGGAAGGTTAGCGAAACCAACATATCCTTGTAACTTTTTACGTAAAACCGTAATCTAATATACATATATAAAAAAAAAAGTTTAATAAAAAAAAAGAGAGATGAACAAGATGATGGTCGAAACAAAACTTACACCAGAGGGACTATTATTTTGGTCTGAAATTTTGTTGTTAATATATATATAAAAAAAAAAGTGGTTGTTTCTATTGTTGTTGTTAAAACTTACCAGACATTTTTTTTTTCTATAGGGTTATTTTTAAAAAAAAAAAAAAGAAGAGATAAAAAAGAGAGAGAAAAAAAAATTAAAAATTTATTTTAGAAAAAAAAAGAGAGAGAGAGAGAAAGAAGAAAAGGACCTAAAAAAGGGGTTTACAAGTCAAAAAAAAAAAAAAAAAAAAAAAAAAAAAAAAAGAGGGAGTTTATGAGGGGGTGCGGGGACGTCGAAATCGTTATAAGAGTAATAAACAGCCAGAAAAAGCTTGAATGTTATGAGGAGATCCAAGGCTATTTTTAATAAGTGTGGAGTTATAAAAATGTGTTACAAACTTGTTTCTGTGTATCATTTTGACACGAGTTGCTCTTCATCAAATTAGCAGTTACTTTTGATTAAAGTGCTACAAAGTAAAAAAAAAAAAAAAAAAAAAAATCGATTTAAATATTTGGATATTCGCATGACAACTAGTTGCTATGGTAAATTGAACCTATGACAACTGGTCGCATGGATATATATACATACATCTGTAATAATACGTATCCTGTCATAATTGATCCATGTACCTTTATATATATATATATATATATGTTTTTCTACAGATCCATAGTTTACAACAATATCCATGACAACACAAATAAATGACAGCTCGTATCCAAAAATTCTAATTGATTCTCTCGTTTTTATTTTTTTTATTTTTTTTTTTTTTTTAAATTAATTAATCGCTATCGCTATCTCCATCTGCTCCATCCACTTTACTAGACCACTTCTTTGATTTCTTTGCATATCGTTCCTGTATAACCTATAGACAAATACAAACATCAGAATTTACACACCATCAACCATCCTTTTTTTTTTTTTTTTACCTCTCTATGAATTTTCTTTTCTAAAGGACTTGACCTTAAAGCTCTCTTCATAATTTGAACGTTACGTTTCATTCTTTCGTCAATAGCATTTTCCTCGGCATTTAATGAATCTATATATATATATATATATATCAGTATGCATGAGGAAATTAAGAAAAATCTGTCAAAAAAAAAAAAAAAAAAAAAACTTACCAATAGGATTATCTCTCTTTTTAATTTCTTCTTGTAATAAACGAGTCTTTTGATGTCTACCGTAGCGAATCTCGTGTTTTACTTTCTTAATACCTTTATTGATCTTTGGTAAACTGATCTTTTTTTGTTTTTTACTTGTTAAGGGTTGGTTCGTCTTTTTTGAAGGTTCACTTGTTAATAAGTCGAGTGATTGTCTGGCTAAACGAGAAGACATGATATATTTTTGCAGGAAAAAAGAAAAAAAAAGAAATGAGAGAGACCAAAAAAAAAAAAAAAAAAAAAAGAAAAGAAAAATTCTCGATGTTTTTTTTTTAACCGTGGAGGCTTAGACAAAAGTGTGGAATTCATGCCTCTCTATTTTTTTAAAGCTCCACCACTAGTTTTCAGGGCAAGAAAATAATTCTATTTACAGTGAAAATAAGGAATGATAGCACTTTTAATTTGCAACAAGTTGTATGCAAGTAATATTTTGCTATTTATTTGTGTAATTTCTAGATGAATTTTTCTTAGCACTAGCAGCATTCTCTTTTATCTGTAGATAGTTGTTACAGCACCAAAAAAAAAAAAAAAAAAAAAAAAAAAAGCTGATATCTCCTCGCTTGACCAAAATATAAAAAGTTGTTACGGGGATATACTTAGACCAGTTTTCTTATTTTCCCATAATAACCGTACTCTATCACACACATGATAACTGATATATTTTGTAAAATAAATACAGCCACTCACGCTTGGTAACTAGGAAAAACCCCTTATTTATTTTTTTAAAAAAATATATATATATATATATACTTGGAAAGAATCAACTTTCTTTATATAACACAATGGCTCTATTTAATATTGTACGTTTCTATTTCACATACATAGATTCAATTTATCTCTAATTATATATACTGATTTTTTATTTTATTTTTTTGGTTCCTGAAATTCTTTCAAATACAGATTTTAAAGATATTACAGCTTTCTCTCTCTCTCTCTCTCTCTCTCTCTGTCTCTCTCGCATCCGGTTCCCTTTTTTTTTTTCTCTCTCCTACATGTTATAGAAGATAGAGTAAGCTTATATAATAATTCTTTGTTTCTTTTTAAAAGAAGCTAAAAAAAAAAATGATGATGATAATGATAACTATTTTTTATATGTTTACCAATTATTACTAATGATATCCATGGTAAAAAAAAAACGAAAAAAAAAAAGGGTTGGAACAGAACTCTATTTCCCACAACTGTTTTTTGCTGTATTTTTAATGCGTCTATTTACAAACAACCACCTGAATTTCCAGATGTGAATAGAATTACCGCGTGTAACACATAAACAACAGTTTCTACTTGTTCTATATATAACCTGTTTTCCTCAAATCCCTTATTTTATGGTAATTTATCGTTTATCTACGGGCTTTTAAAGAGACTTAAACTTGTTCTTCATTTTAATAGTTGGTAGTTTAAAATGGGAAAAAAAAAAAAGGTTAAATAATTCGAATGAAAAAAAAAAAAATCCAGGAACTGGTAAAAAAAAAAAAAAAAAAAAGGGAATGACTTTTTTTTAGTCAGTTCATAATGTGTGTTTCCACCCCCCAATATTATTTAGGATTGAAATAAACGGGTAAAAAAGAAAATCTCGGGGAACAATGGTATGATAATGAGGGATACACAACAAACCCTATTCAAAATGATATTGAAAATAAATAAATAAAATTTATTTTATTAGTGAAAAAGGGGATATGATATATGATATATAAAAAGTAAAAAAAAAAGAAAAAGAAGAAGAAGAAAAGTATATTTTAATCAATTTAGCTTGACTTTGCTAAAGCAGCCTTATGAGCCATCATAGCAATCATGGCAGCACCAAAACCAGAACCATCTCTAGCCAAAGAAAAGTGAATGCCCTTGGCTACTTCTGTACCAAAGAGTTCATCCAGGGTGTCAACCAAATAATTTTGGAAGTTAGGGAAGAACTCATAGACAGAGCCATCAATAGCCACATTGGCCCCCTTTTCAAGTTCTCCTGTATGAGCCAAGACAGCGGCTACACCACAAGCCGAGAGACGAGCAGCACGACGACCGACGGCGATACAGATATGTTTAACGATTTGACGATCACCTAAAGTGGTTGGAGGAATTAAAAGTGTTTCTTCCAAGATGTGACGAATTTTTTCAAGGTTTTCAGATTCATCTACGACCATGGTAGACATATAAGCGGTTTCAAAACCCCATTGTTTGTTCAAGGTAACTGAGGACTGTCCGTTAAAGAGAGCGAGTTGATCTACCATATGAAGCATCGCGTTACGTACGATTTCACCAAGGTACATACCCGAGATCATTTTCTCAAAGAGTTGTTGACGAGGGTTGATGGATTTACGGTCTAATTTGTTATCGTACATTGTCATGGGTAAGACGCGACGTTCAAGATCGAAAGCTCCCCATTCCATATTGACTACCATTTCTTCAAATACTTGTTCTCCACCACGCCATTTTTTAATATTACTTAACTTTTCATAATAGGCTATGATATGATAAGAAGCGAGATAATTTTTTAGAAATATGCCCTTTTTTTTTTTTCTTTTTCTTTTTCTTTTTCTTTTTCTTTTTCTTTTTCTTTTTCTTACCAGCATTGGTTCCTGTACCGAGAATAATACCCATTGAAGTTTGGGGGTGACGGTAAGCATTTGCCATCAAGGTACCAACGGTATCATTTACAAGCTAGATTGTAACACAAAAAGATTAGATACAGGTTCAACTAAATTTTTTTTTTCATTTTCTTCCCGTTTCAGTCTTGTACACGTACACAATATGGCTCGGGAAGAAAAAGAAAAGAAAAAAAAAAAGGGAAAAGGGAAAATAAATGATAACGTGTATACAGAACACACACGCACACATCACATTCCCCCTTTCATTGTATTATACTTAAAAAAAAAAAACTTACAGCAGCAACATGAACACTAATATTCTTACGAAGGAAAGAATCTTGTAACATGATGACAACATCCTTATTAATAGCATTACTACAGTTGAAACCTTTAGTCCAATGCATCAAGGTACCTCTATTGATATCGGTTTGATTTACAGGGAAGGAAAAGGTAAAACCTAATTGAAGTTTGTCTTGGATATGATGAGTACCGTATTCGGTGATGAAGTTATCAACACAATCAGCAATGAAATCACAGAGACGACGCATATCACCTGTCTTGAGTTCTTCCGCTACTACATATTTTTGTTGATGGACTGAGAATTCACCGTTTCCTTTTAATTCAAATTCACATACACGAAGGTTAGTTCCTCCTAAATCTAAAGCAAGATATTTTCCCTTTTCTTCACCGGTAGGACGACCTGTTACAAAACTGGGAATCATTGGGACTATTATTATTTTTTTTTTGGGGGAGGGGGGTGAAGGGATTTTTGTTATGATTAGAAAAAAAAAAAAAAAAACTACCTTCTTGTATTTATTTAGTTTCTATCAGCGTGTACTTACCGGTTGCACCTTCATGGTCTAAACCTTTCTTCATCTCTTCTACAAATTGTTCAATAATGATACGAGCTTTATCGGTTGTAAGATTAAATTGATGAAAGAGCTTATGCATCATCTCTTGTTGTTCTGGAGTACCATCAATGTGTGGTAATTCATGCTCCACTTGTGTATCAGAAAAAGAACAAAGCATTTATAATATAAAGAGAGAAAAAAAAAAAAAAAAAAAAGTTACAAAAAACAAAAGAAGAAAATAAGAAAAAGAAAAAAAAAAACCCCCCTTTTTATTATTTTCTTTTATTTCCATCTCATATACATATATGTATTTTTTTATATAGAGTTGGAGTAACGTATGATTTCTTTTTTTAGTAAGGTTCTTTTATAATGAATTTTGAATGAAAAATTAAAAGGTCAATGGCACAGACTGCTTTGAGTTTAACGTCATTATTACCCGCTATTTTGTTAAGCGGGTGTTCAAGTACTATGTAAACACCCCCCCCCACGCGTGCAAACAACACACACACACAGGGAACAGGTCATTCTCCCCAAAGAAGAACCTTTCAATCCATCTATTCTATTACAACTTATCGCCTGATATTTAAAACAGTAAAATGTATATATAAAAGAATATATGTTTTTTTTATGTATAAAAGGCCTAGGAACTATGTGTCACCTTATGTTTTTATAGTTAGTATAGATTCTATTTCGATATTTTTTTTTTTTTTCAAATTACATTTTGCGTGAATATCAGACAAATTATAAAACGCTCTTTTTCTTACTCGTTTAGTACATGAAACTCTTAACTAAAAAAAAAAGCTTAAAGAAGAAGAAGAAGAAAAAGAAAAAGCATTGTATCTCTCTCTCTCTCTCTCTCTCTCTCTTTAAAGAAAAATATGTCTTTTTTTTTTTATAAAATCTATAGTTACAATCTTTGGGCATCAATATTTTAGAACGCCATTAGAAATAAAAAGGGTTTTTGTTGTTGTCATTGCCTACGGTGTAACACACATCTTTTTTTTTTTTTCAATGTACCTGCAATCGATGACGACCGTTAAAAAAAAATTTCAAAAAGTGGGGAATTTTAAACGCGTTGACGTCAAGACAAAATTGTAAAAATGTTTAGGGCGTAGTGTACAACACATTTGGCTAAAAAGAAAAAAAAAAGATTTATCAGTCATCATCATTGAATTCTTTTTGATAATTGTGTAAAATTTAAACCCCTAAACGATTCGCTGTGAATATTTGTTTTGAAGATGACCTTTTACGTAGTAAAAGTTCATGCATTTTTGTCACTGCGTACATCTAAATTCCGCTTACAAGATGTCAAAATCATTTGATTTGATTTTTTTTTTTTTTTTTTTTTTTTTTTTTTTTTTTTTTACAGTCTATTATTCAGAGTGTTAAAGTTTGCTCTTCAAACAAGTGACTTAATAATTCAAAATATAATTTGTCAGGAAATTCATCACTATCAAGCGGTGGTCAACTGAACAATCATTTTTTCAGATAGAAACATTTTAACATCTGGGTAAAAAAAAAAAACCAACCAAAAAAAAAAAAAAAAAAAAAAAAAAAAGTCATTGTACAACAAAATAGGGGACGACACATGTGAGAATAAAAAAAAGAAAGCTTCTTCTCACGACATCACCGGAGAAGTAAAATAAAATAATAAAATATTTAGAGGGGAACTCTCTTCTGAAAGTATAATAATGGATACCGAGGTAGAAAGGTTAAAATAGAAATGACCTTATTGATTCGTTTAAGTGATTTATTTATTAGTATTCTGGGACGTTTTATCTTTTTTCTAAAACTACTTGTGAATACAATCACGTCAAATCACACTTTTAGAAAGGATTAGCCTTTTACTGTCAAGATAATATTTAACTACTAAAAACCTTTGGGAACCCGGTATTGTCCTTTAAGGCCCTTTAGTCCCGAGCTATTAGAGTTCTCACGACAGTTGTGAAACTGATGAGAGAGCCTTCGTTATTACCTGATTAAGTTTATCTCTATTTGTTTATTTTTTTTTTTAAAAAAAAAAAAAAAAAAAAACTTTGTTATTGCAGTAAATTGATGATTTCACTAGCTAAAATACTCTTTGCCCAAATGCATAAAATCGGGTTTTTTTTTTGTAACTATTTTTTATTTTATTTATTATTACTATTGTGATGGTTGTTGTTCATTATCTTCATTCATTAAACGATAATTATCAAGTACATGACTCTTTTCTTCACTCCAATAAATAAAAGTTCTTCGATGGACGAGAGCCCAGATGTATGGTATAAAAAATTCATAAGAATCTTGTTCTTCTTCATACTGAAATTTAAGATCAGGTAAAGGCTTTTTTTTTTTAAAAAAAAAAAAGTGTAAGTATAAGTTGAAGATAAAAAAAAAAAATGCTTTTTTATGTTTACCACAAGTTTGCTATTTGACCAAGTACGTGAAGCTTGTTCTATTAACCTCAAGACTTCATTTGAAGAAGGTGCTTTCAAGTTGGCTTCAGAGACGCGAGCATGAAAGAAATTAATGACGTGTTCAAGATTTTGAACGAGATCTGATAACCTAGGATGTAACTGAAAGGGAGCGAATATTTCTCTTTTCTGTAAAAGAGCATAGACTAATTGAGAATTATGTTTTAATCGATGCGTCAGAGTTGAATTGATGATTTCCAAGATGAGAGCTAAAAGGTCTTGGTAAATAGAAATATCGTCCGATGGTTGTTTTTCTAAAAGTTTTGTAAATCTTCTTGCTAATAATTCGAATAAACTAAAGAGAGAGGTAGATACATTTATGTTAAAAAAAAAAATTTTTTTTTTGTTGTTTGTTGTTGTACCTGACAATTCTTTGCGCTACATACGCATGCATATCTGACATTGTGTTTGACATATTGGCTAAAATGGCTAAACAGTTTGTGTGCAGGTAAATGTCTTTTTGTTGAGATAGGTTTAATTGTAATGTACGGATCAGTACGAGCGTCATTAATCCACCTAATGAAATTGATTTTAATAAAGGTCTTTCTGTAAACCAAGTGATGTTGTGAACAACCTACATATAAAAAAAAAAAGTGAATATGAGTTGGAATATATACATATATATATATATGAATGCTATTACAATTTTTTGAATTGCTTCATTATTCACATCATCTTGAGAAAGTATTAATAATACAGTCATTAAAATATACACTTGAGAATAATTCGTTTTCCCTTCCACAGATTCATAGATCAATTTTAAAATAGGTAAATACTATATAGAATGTTAATAGAAAGAATCGATTTTTTTTTTTTTAAAAAAAAAGAAAAAACTTACAATGGTTTCTTGATCCGTTCTAGATAAAACATAAACTCTAAAAGACTCATTCTCTACTAGAATAAAATAAAATAACAACATTCTTTCTTCAACATGTAAGGATTTAATAAAGATTTCAAATAAATCTTTAAATGAAATTAAATGCATTTTTCGGTCACAACCATCCACATCACTTGAGAGTACTAAAAAATTTATCATAAAAAAAAGTTAGTGCAAGTATTAACAGAGAGAGAGAGAGAGAGAGAGAGAGAGAGAGAGAAATGAGGCTATTTGTTACCGTGGTGATCATTCAAGTTGGCAATTGCATATCGATAGGATTTTATCCATTTACTATTCTCAGTCTCTTTCGAAATCGATTGACTTCCTAATAATAAAAGTAACAATAAACTACGATCAGCCACAGGCATTGAATCAGCATCTGGATGTGAACTTGAACGAGAAGAGAAAAAGTAATTATAAGCAGTGTACATGACGCTAGAGGATTGAGGTGGAGGCGTTCTTTGTTCAATCAAGTTCTCTAATAACCTGGCTACCACTGTCTCTGCTCGATTACCAAATTTAGAGATGAGTATACCCAAAAAATAATTATCTTCTGTTAATTTGGAGTGTTGTAATTGGGTTGAGCATAATACGAGAAATGTGTTCAAGACTTCCGTATAGAATTCGTAATGAGAATAATTTGAGCTATATAAGAGTTAGATATACATAGATGTATATTTACATGTATAAAAATTAACTTTTTTTTTTACTTTGGGTCCATATTGATTAATACGTAAAGTAACGATTCTAATAATTCTTCTGCTTTTGATGTAGTTTCATCCTCTTCAAATTGTTGAATGATTTCCTTATTTGTCAAATTGCCAGCAAATTGCTTTGTAAACACACGTATTAAAAATAACGTGTTATAAGTTTCTATAGGAATTGTCCTATGCAAAAATTATTAGTGAAACTTTTTTGGCTTTAATATCGTCTTTTTTTTTTTTTTTTTTACTCCAACTGGTTATTTTGAAGTTGCTTTAATAGTTCAAGTAGATGACTTAATAACTTGTTGAAATTACGTGTTCTTGTATTATTTGCAGCTATATATATACACACACACACACACACACACACAGGAGAGTTTTTAATATCACTGAGAAAAAGTTACATGAAAAAAAAAAATAATAATGAAAAAAGGGTGTACCTAACTCGATAGATAAACCTATTGTAGTCATTTCCAAGTCATAAGCGTCCTGACTAAGAGCAACAATTTAAAAAAAAAAACAAAACAAAACAAAATTTTAGTAAGCTTAACAAAAATAAAAAACATAATTTTTTTTTTTTTTTTTTTTTTTTTTTTACGAGTTATGAGAAGCAGGATATTTTTCTAAGGATAAAAATTCCCAGTCAGTTAAAGTTGTAGAAGAACAAATGGGTTTTATAGAAGCTAATTGAGTTGAAGAAAAGAACTGATGGTATTCAAGAGGCGGTTTATGGTTTGAAGTATATTGTTTAGGTAGTGTTTGAGAAGGTTGTTGAGAGAGAGGAGATAATACCGAGAAAGAGTCAGATAATTCAAGTGAAGGTGAACGAGGTGAAGTTAAAGGTGTTGTATTCGTTTTAAAACTTGAAGGTCTTCTAGAAGTAGATGGTGGTGCTGTCAAAGTTTTATTTGGGGCGGTTAAAACGTTATGCTTATTCATTCTAAAGTGAGATCCTATTTTAAAAAAAAAAAAAAAAAAAAAAAAAAGAATAAGCGAAAGAAGAGGTTAGATATAGACAGGACTTTTAAAAAAAAATAATACAGAATTAAACTCTTTTGTTATTGATATCAGTTGGTATTACAGCGCGTTTTATAATTTTTTTTTGGTATTAAAGCTCCTTTTTTTCCTCTCTTCTCTCTTTTTTTTTTTCTCTTTCTCTCTTTTTTCCCCCCTTTTTTTTTTTTTTACTTTATCAAACCACAAAAAAAAAAATGTCAAACAACATCAAAGTTGTATGTCGTTTTAGACCTCAAAACTCACTTGAAATAAGAGAAGGAGGTGTACCTATTATAGAAATCGATGACGAAGGTACTCACCTTCAGTTAAAGGTAAGGAAAAAAAAAAAAGAAATACATGATAAAAAAAAAAAAAATTACAGGTACCAACAAGTTTATTATTATTATTATTATTATTATTAAAAAGGGTGAAGGAAATAACACTTTCGCCTTTGATAAAGTATTTGGAATGAACACACCACAAAAAGATGTCTTTGATTACTCCATTAAAACCATTGTTGACGGTAAAAAATAATAATAATAATAATATCGGTCTCTTAAAAAAAAAAAAGAGAGTTTGGGTTACTTAAAAAGCTTGAATACCTTTTAGATGTCACGGCTGGTTACAACGGAACCGTATTCGCATATGGTCAAACAGGTTCAGGAAAAACCTTTACCATGATGGTAAAAAACGAATAGTAGTAATAATAATAATAACAGTGAACTTTATTATTTTTAACCATTTCGTTTCTTTAGGGTGCGGATATTGATGATGAAAAGACAAGAGGTATTATTCCTCGTATTGTAGGACAAATTTTTGATAGTATTCTTGCCGCTCCAAGTAATTTGGAATTTACTGTCAAGGTTTCTTATATGGAGATTTATATGGAAAAAGTCAGAGATTTATTGAACCGTAAGTTTTTCTGTATACTATAGAATAAAACAAAACATCTGATATATATATTACTTTTTTTTTAAAAAAAAAGCTTCTATGGATAACCTGCCTATTCATGAGGATAAAACACACGGTGTTTACGTTAAAGGTTTATTAGAAGTATATGTCGGATCTTCCGAAGATGTATATGAAGTCATGAGAAATGGTAGTGGAAATCGAGTGGTTGCATCTACCAACATGAACGCAGAGAGTTCTCGTAGTCATTCTATTGTCGTAGTCACGATTACCCAAAAGAATGTAGATACTGGTGCAGCAAAAAGTGGTAAATTGTATCTAGTTGATTTAGCTGGTTCTGAAAAAGTAGGAAAAACTGGTGCCTCTGGTCAAACATTAGAGGAAGCTAAAAAAATTAATAAATCTTTAACTGCTCTTGGTATGGTCATTAATTCCTTAACAGATGGAAAGGTAAACACAAAGAAATTAGAGTTTCATATTTGTAAAACTGATACAGTTTTTTTTTTTTTTTATATAATATCTAGTCTAGCCATGTTCCTTATCGTGACTCGAAATTAACTCGTATTTTACAAGAATCACTTGGTGGTAACTCACGAACCACACTTATTATTAACTGTTCTCCATCGTCGTACAATGAGGCTGAGACTCTAAGTACTTTACGTTTTGGTATGCGAGCTAAATCTATCAAGAATAAGGCCAAGGTGAATGCAGATTTATCACCAGCGGAATTAAAAGCATTATTAAAAAAGGTGAAAACGGAAACGGTTACATTCCGAGCTTATATTACCGCACTTGAAGGCGAAGTGAATATTTGGAGATCAGGTAATGTTGTACCTGAGGATAGGTGGGTAACGATGGATAAAGTCACGAGAGGAGATTTTGCTACACCTACTATGGCCGTCCCTACATCTGCAGCAGCGGCATCCGCTTTACCTCCAGCCTCCGGATTTAAAAGTCCTATTCCACTGGACGATCTTTCTCGACCAGCAACACCTGCTATTGTATTAGAAAAAGATGAACGTGAAGAGTTCTTGAAGCGAGAGAATGAGTTGATGGATCAAATTACTGAAAAGGAAAGTGAATTAGCTCATCATGAAAAGTTATTGGATTCACTTAAAGAAGAAATGAACTATTACAAGGAACAGGAAATGTCCGTCACACAAGAAAATCAACTGATGACTTCGGAATTAAGTAATTTACGTCTTCAACTTCAAAAGATTTCATATGAAAGTAAAGAAAATTCGATTACGGTCGATAGTCTCAAGGAAGCCAATCAAGAATTAATTGGTGAATTGGAAGAATTAAAGAAGAGTTTGATCGAGATGAGAAATGCTCAAAAGGAAGTCGTTCAGTCGGATAAAGAAAAGAAAAAGGCTGAAAAGATGGCTCAAATCATGTCTAACTTTGATGTGCCTAGTGAAATCAATGAAAAGGAACGTCAGATCAGAGATGCGCTTGTTAAATTAGAGTTGGATGGAAATGGTCTCACGGCGGATGAACTCATCTCTCTCAAGAAAGATTTAACTGATTCTCATATCCTTGTTGAACAACATACAAAAACAATCGATTCTTTAACTGAAGAAAAGATTCATATTCAAAAGAAAAAATCCGATCTTGAAACTCGTTTTGCTACTCTTGAACAGGAATATGAAGAATTATTAGACAAGACAATAGCTGAAGAAGAAGCTCAAGTACAAAAGAATGAAAATATTGCAGAGACCATTACTACATTAAAGGTATTTTTTTTAAAAAAATTATATTACAATGCCTATAGATTATTGTAAAAGCTCATTCTCTCTCTCTCTTTTTTATTATGAAAAAAAAAAAAAGTCCAAGTTAGAGACTCAATACGCTTCTAAAAAGGAAAGTCAACAAAGAGAAATCGAAGAACTCAGATCCGAGTTAGAAAAGAAGACAAATGATCATACTAAATTATCTAATGCTATGAACGATTTGAAGGCAGCTAATGATAAACTTCAAGTATGTAACTTTCTTACAAATCCTTTTTTTTTATTATTCACTTTTTTTTTTAATCATGTCTATATAGACTGCACTCTCTGAACAATCCGTTAGAGAACCTAGCGATATTTCCGAAAAAGAAAAGGATATTGATCGTATGAGAAAGACGATGGCACAACAATTAGCTGATTTTGAAATGATGAAGAAGGCATTAATGCGAGATCTTCAAGGTCGTTGTGAAAAGGTTGTTGAATTAGAAATGTCACTTGATGAAACGCGTGAACAATATAATAATATCTTGAGGGCAAGTAATAATAAAGCACAACAAAAGAAGATGGCTTTCCTTGAACGTAACCTTGAACAATTAACAAACGTTCAAAAGCAGGTAAAATATATATATATATGTTGTATATAAATTTTTCTGTCTATATATTTATATATATACAAATTTTTTTTAAAAAACATTTACTTTCATAAAGCTTGTTGAACAAAATAGCTCTCTCAAGAAGGAAGTAGCAATAGCTGAACGTAAATTGATTGCTAGAAATGAACGTATTCAAAGCTTGGAATCGTTACTAGGAGACGCTCAAGAGAAATTGATCCATCAAAACCAAAAGTTTGAAGCACAACTTCAAGCTGTTAGAGATAGATTGGAACAAGCAAGAACTCAAAAATCAAACCAACCTGCCATGTCTTCTTTAAATTTTGGTAGAATTGCTAAACCCTTAAGAGGTGGTGGAAACGTTGTTAATGTTGAACCTTCGGATGCTGATAATAAGCGTGAAAAGCGTTCTTCTTGGATGCCTGGATTCATGAATTCTGCTCGTCAATAATTATATATTATTACTTATTAAAAATAAAAAAATCTTTTGTAAATGAAATACTTCTTGTTGGATTATAGTTTATTTCATAATTTGTATGTACATTTTTTATTTATTTTTTACACAAAGATGGTTTTAGGTTTTTGTTTATTAGTAGATGTCTTTTTGGTAGTGAAAGTTGTGTCTGTAGTAATAGTAGTACTTGTGGTTGAAAAGTGCTTTTTACCGAAACTAGCAGTACGAATTGTGGATTCCAGATCCGTATCCTCTTCTTCACTTGAGTTATCACTTGAATAGTTGGCATCATACGCTTCTTCATCATCATCATCTTCTTCTTCTTCTTCTAATACTATTTCTAATCCTTCACTTGATCTTCTCATGGTATAAAATTGACTTGTATAATCGTATAATAATGTCTGATTACGAGTATCCTCATCATTCTTCTTCTTTTGTCTTAAATGGCGCACAGCGCGATAACAAAAATCCGCAAAAGTAGCATCGGCCTTTACCAAGATACGTTTATCCTTTACAACCTCTCTTACACAAAACCAATCATGAACACAGTCCTCGATCACATTTTCCCACTCGATTCCATCCTTCTCTGCCTTTCTAGCCAGATCAAGTGCGTCGTCACGCAGTACTTCCTTGTTACCGATAAACATTAAAACTTTATCAGGCAAGAAGGCTCGAAACCCAGTTTCAAGTTTATGAATTCCTAATATTTGGTTTGATGATGTTGTGTCAGCAGGAGGAGGTAATAAGCCAGCAGCAGGACCACCTACTACTAAAGGTCTAAAATAATCCCTTTTGATGACTTTGGATGTATAGAGAGAGATATAATCATATTTGACATTTTGTTTCCAAGATACCGAGTTGGTTTCATCGGTGACGATAGGAGAACTAAAGACGGCGCCTGCAGGCCTCGGTAGTTCGTTTAAAACGGTGGTGGTGGTGGTGGTGGTGGTGGTGGTATTATCTACTAGAAGATCATCTGTGACGATTTCAAACATACTTGGATCGTGTGTGATAAATAACATTTCTAAAATCAGAGAAGCGCCAGCCGAGTCACCGGTGACAACAATCTTTTCAGGATCCAACTGTAATGTTTTTGTTAGGTTTTCATAGGCTCGTACGATATCTTCAACAGGACTAGGATATTTGTATTCGGGCGCTAAACGATAATCAATTGACATGATCATGGCTTCCATACCGTAACTCTGTTTCAATATTTTTATCCAGGATATCCATGTTTCCATAAACATGGTACTGCAACCAATTCTGAAACCACCGCCTAATATGTTTTATACATACAAAAAAAAAAAAAAAAAAAATTAATTTTTTTAATGTTCAAGGAGGAGGACACATTGTTTATCAGGTTTTTATATATATATATTTTTACCGTGCACGTTAAATAAAATGATATCTGAATCATGAATTCTTCTTTTGAGTGTTTCTTTATCTAAATTTCGAACGTTTTCACCAATCCAACAACCTGACCATTCACCGTTCCAGGGTACTTTATGAATCCAAGGTTTATGTGAATTTAATGGTTTCGTGATATCATTTAGAATTAACCTTGCTGCTGGTGCAGGTAATGAAAATACTTTTCGTAATAATTTAATGGTTGCTCCAGGTGGTAATTTATTAAGTGCTACTCTTATTCGATTCATTTTTTTGAAAAAGTAAAAAAAAAAAAAAAAAATTGATTAAAATACTCTTTTTTTTTTTTTGTTATATATATATATATGTAGTTTCTCATTTTGCCCCCATTTTTTATTATATTATTCAGAAGTGTGAAATTTGTCATTGCTTTCCCATCACAAGTGTTACACTTTTTGAGGGGAATACAAAGTTTTAAAGCATTGTAACCATGTGATGTTCACTTTTCTGTGTACACACAATTTGCGCTTTTTTCACCAAGTTTTTTTTTTTTTAAACTAAAAAATAATAGCGCTTTTCTGGTAAAAAGTCAAAATGAGTTATTAGCATGAATGTTGTTATTGCTCTCTTGTACTCAGATCAAAATTTAATTTCGTTGATAAAAGAGTGTAGCTTTCAAACTTGATCGTTGAATCTTTTCAAACATAAATACACAATACGCGTTCATCTTTTTTTTTTTTTCTGACACTTTTAACCTAATAATGACTGAAAATCAATCTGATATTTCTTCTTCTTCTTCTTCTTCTTGACCTTACAATTATTGCTGAAAAATTTCAATGAGTTATTGTATAGTATCATTCTTTTTGAAATGATGCTTGACCTTGTGCATTGGGCTTATATAATTTCTTTTTTCAAATCATATATGTAATTCATGCATATCCATAATATTATTTTCGAAGATGGTACTGTTTGAAAATCATACATACATACACACACACATATATATATATATATATATTGAGCAAATCTTAGTAGTACAACCTAACTATCCTCCATTCATTTATGTAAATATAGTTCTCATACATTAGGTCCAAATTACGAGTATTTTGGATTCGAGTTATTTTCTTCTTCGCATCCATTTGTTGTACTACTGACATCTTATAGAAAGACCACAAGTTAGTTAAAAGCTTCAATTGATACTTTTGGCTTCAACTTATTGCTCCATCATTCCTCTACTGGAGTGTTGCTTATCTGGAAACATGATTGGGTATCTTGAAAGGATTTTCTAAAAGTCGCTTTGTGGGGGGGGGGGGGGATATTCATGTAAAATGATGAAATTGTTGCTGCTACTTTAATTAAAGGCAGCAAACAATGGTGCAAAACTGAAAAAGGGGTTTTCTAAATAGCAATGAAGAAGTCGATGGTTACGCAGTTAATCTTAATGCAATTGGGGGGGGGGGATTGAAAATCCATTGCTTTTCCAAATCGAGATTTGCTTTTATCGTTTCTATTCAGGTTTAGTTTTCTTTTTTCGCTGTGAATGAAAGTTTTGTTTTGCTTCCAATCAAAGTAACCAAATGGAAGAACGAAAAAGCAGTCTTTTAGAGTCATAAAAAAAAAAAGTAGACTTTTTTTCATCTAGGTCCCAATATATATAACATATACAACACCCTTTTTTTTTTTTCACTTATATTAAAAAAAAAAAAATGGATACTCCTCGTACCGCTACTTTAGACAGAAAGACAAACGAAACTGATATTAAGGTTACTATTAACCTTGATGACAAGTTTGACCAAAAGATTCATATTGACACAGGCATTGGTTTCCTTGACCATGTAAGTTTTTTTTTTTTTTGCAATGTCAAAAAAAAAAAAAAAAAGCTAACAAACAAACAAAAAAATTTAGATGTATCACGCACTTGCCAAGCACGGTGGATGGTCATTAAATTTAGTTTGTAAGGGAGATATTCATATTGACGATCATCATACAGCGGAAGATACAGGTATTGCACTTGGTATGGCCTTCAAGCAAGCACTTGGTACACCTCGTGGTATTAAACGATTTGGATCCGCTTTCTGTCCTTTGGATGAAGCCCTCTCAAGATCTGTTGTGGATATCTCAGGTCGTCCCTTTGCAGATATTAATCTTGATTTGAAGCGAGAGATGATTGGACAATTATCGTGTGAGATGATTCCTCATGTATTAGAAAGTTTTGCAGGTGCTGCCGGGATTACACTTCATGTAGATGTATTGAAGGGTAAAAATGATCATCATAAAGCAGAATCCGCTTTCAAGTCATTGGCTGTAGCGATTCGTGAAGCTGTTTCTAGAACGGGTACCAATGATGTTCCTTCTACAAAGGGTGTTTTATAGAGTTAAAAAAAAAAAATGATATTTTTATTGTACGGAAAAATAAAAAATAAAATCTCTTTCTCTGTCTCTCAATTTCTCGTTTTATAATTCTCAACAGGTTTTCTATCAACGTGGTTACTAAAAAAAAAAAAAAAAAAAAAAAAAAAAAAAAAAAAAAAAAAAAAAGTTTCAGTTGAAAGATTGTTGTACAAAGAGAGTTGTTTTTCTTTTCTTTTTTTTCTTTTTACTTTACCCCTCTTGTTTATCATCATCTTCTTCTTCATCACTACGAGTATCTTCTGCATTTTTACCCTTTAAAACTCTTACAATGACTTTAACAATCATTGCAAACCAATAAACCATAATAATGTTCAACATGACAAACAAAAATATATAAATCTTTTGAGTGATCGGTGTAAAATATTTTCCTTTCTCAGGTTCCCATTTCATATCAAGATAGGTTGCTGGTTCAACTAAAATACATGATTGTTTTTTTTAAAAGAATTAAAAAAAAAAAAAAAAAAAACTTTTTCTTTTTTCTTTTTTTTTTACCCGTCGTTGCCCAGATAATGATGGAAAATAAAATGTGTCTTGTAATAGGCCATGAAAGTGCAAATAAACCAAATGTGATATCACACGTTAAAGATAACCCAAGATACTTTAAAACTTTAGCGAGCTAAATAAAACTTATAAGTATATATAAATACCACATTTTAAATAAAACTCGTCTTTTTTCTTTTTTTTTTTTTTGTTACCGAAAGAATAATATCAGAAAGATCCATACAACAAAGAACTGCATTTCCAATTCTTGTAAAGTTTGTATAATAACTCGAAGCGATCAAAAGAATTGTAATAAAATGATGAGTGACCATAGCAAAATGATCTTTTCTTCTCTTTTCAATATGAATTGTATACACTTGCTGAATCCAAAATGCAAGTTGCATTAAATAGTAAACTTTAGTTTCTTTAGAAATAAGAATATGAGGGTAATCAATCCAGTATTGAGAAGTGTTAAACCAATGAGGACTATGGTACATGATATACTAAAATATATTTAGAAGAAGCCTAAATCTCTGTCTTTTTATTTATTTATTTTACCATGCCAAGTGTCCAAAATACACTATAATAACTAAACGACCATCCTTGTTCTGCAAATCTCTCTCTTTTTGAAAAAGGTTTTATTCCAACCGATTTTGCAATTGGATGAAAAAAGAATCGCATAGCCGTTGCACGTAAAAATGTAAATGCAACTACCCAAAAAGCAACAAAATAATAATCATCTCTACCTTTATCGTATTGGCCTTGACCTACACGATACGATATGGATAGACATTTCATTGCTTTTGGATCTCCTAGATAGTAAGTACCTAACACATATAAACAGATGATACCCGTAATTTCTAGTATATATAGATTAAATATAATGTAATCTCTCTCCCCCCCCCTTTTTTTTTTGTCAATCATTTTTATCTTGGTTACCAAGTTCATATTTCAGTACACGTCGCTTAAAACTATTTGTTTGTTGTTGCTGTTTAGTACAAGTAGCTTGATTTTTCTTCTTTTCTGACCGTAAGTCGCTTGTCATGGATACTAAAAATGAATAGAAAAGAGAAAGAAAGAGCGAGGGCGTGTGTGTATTGAGATGAGGGAAAGAGAAGAAAAATAAGAAACGAAAAAGAGAAGTGAAGGGGGAGGAGAGGAGAAGAGGGGTAGAAATAATAAACATGTCGGTGTTTTAACGGTTTAATGGTTTATCACCATCAGGAAGAAGTGTGTTATAATTTATACACATGCAAAAAAAAAAGATCTTCTTTTTTCTTATTCTCATACAAATAATAAACTACATGAAATAAAATAAAGTCGTGACTTTTATACAAAGTCTTTTTTTTTTTTCTTCTTTCATGTAATGAAATAAACAATATAATCTTGGTTTATAGCATATGCTACATAAAAAGAGTGTCGTTTTTACTTTTGGGATACAGAAAATACCGTGTTACGTATCACGACTTTTTTTTTACATATCATTGGCTCCTATAAACTTTTCTCATTATCATTATTTTTGAATAGAAATAACAAACATTACATTTATATTTAAAAAAAAAGCATGAGTTCAGTTGAATATTTATACATGCAGGTACATCAATGATTTATATCACTTTTTTTTTTTTTTTATATTACTGCAAGAATATTTTTATGACAGCTGATTTTTTTTTTTTTTTTTTTTTTTTTTTTTTTTTTTGCAGACAAAATCTGTCAAATTCCTATTGACAGGAAAAACTTTAAAAAAAAACAGTAATGATGCTACATCCGCTCATTGATAAACCTCTTTTATTTTGAATAAATAAAAAACGGGGGATTCTTTTTATCCGGATATTAAAAGACAGTGTATATAATAAGTAATGATTTTAAAAACAAAAAAAGATTTTATATAGTAAGAGTTGAGAGTGTATATTTGTAAAAAATGGGAAATGTAGTGTTAAAAAAAAATGAAAATGAAATGCTAAAAAATAAAATAAAATAAAATAAAAAAAGATTTAACGGTTTTCAGAAGAAGCAACAAGAAGTTCAAGTTCACGAGGAGCATCAAATTGAGGCATGACGACTTCAAGGAAATGAATCTTATTAGGGTTGGCCTGAACATCCTTCATAGCGGACTCGAATTCATCACGGGTAGCGACTTTACCTTGGAAGCCGACCTTGGAGCAACCCAGTTCTTGATTACGTTGAATATTGGCACCAAAGAAATCAAGTGCCTTATTGTACTCCCACATTTGGAAGTTGTTATAAGAGCGATCAGGACCATGAATTAACTTTTCAATCAAATAACCATCGTTATTCAAAAGGAAGACAACAGGTGTAAGACCATGACGAAGGAAGACCGAGATCTCTTGAGCTGTCAATTGGAAGGAGCCATCACCCACAAAGAGATACACACGACGCTGACGATCCGCCATGGCAGCACCTACTGCAGCACCTACCGAGAAACCAATAGATCCCCAAAGAATTTGTGTGATATAGGTCGTTCCCTTAGGACCGTCCATGTTTAAAGAAGCAAATTCCGCTGTACCGGTTTCAGCACAAACAATTGCATTTTCATCCATGAATTCAGGTACCTTGTTCCAGAAGTAGTTATGCGTGATCTCATCCGTACCTTCCTTGATTGGTTCAGGCTTACCACGAGGACCGAGTTCAAATACACGAGGTTCCTTAGGAAGTGCTTCAGTTAAGAGAGGAATGAATTCCATCATGGAGACCTTTTGATATTCAGCACAGAACACGATGGTAGCAAAAGAATGAAGTGTGATGGTCTTGGATCGATTCAGGGAATAAGAAAAGTTACCGGTATTGAAATCAGATTTGATAGAACCAATCTCGATAATCAAATCAGCTTGATGAATTTCCTTGTCAATGGATTCAAGCGTAATGTTACCAGAATAACAACCACGGTAAGAAGCAAGTGATTCATCTACAGCGCCTTTACCCATAGGAGCAACATAAGTAGGGAAACCAGATCGTTGAATGAACTCTTGAACCGACTTTTCACAACGATTACGAAGTACACAACCATCGACGACAATCACAGGATGAGAAGCCTTGTGGATGGCGTCCAAGACGACCTTGAGTGCAATTTCTTGGGTTTGAGCAGGGTTCTTGGGAAGTGTGATGGTAAGAGGAGGAAGTTCAGGGACTTGGACTTCATGATGAATCAAGTCGATAGGGATACCAATGTAACCTGTACGCTTTGAAAGGACAGCTTGAGAGATAACACGATCGATTTCAGCAATCGCGTTTTGAGCCTTTAAATGAGTCGAGGCACAAGTGATCATGGAAGACATTTGGAAAAAGACGTCAAAGTTACCATCACCTAAGGAATGATGAAGCATAGCCCCAGCTGCTTGAGACTTGGTAGAAGGTGTACCGACAATATGGATGACGGGAAGCATCTCAGAGTAAGAACCGGCAATTCCGTTTACGGCAGAAAGTTCACCAACACCAAATGTGGTTACAACAGCACCTGCTCCACGAATACGAGCGTAACCGTCAGCGGCATAAGATGCGTTCAATTCGTTGGCGTTGTTACCCCAAGTGAGTTCTGGGTCATCTTCAATGATATCTAACAAAGGCTAAAAAAAATATAAAAAAAAGTAAATAAAAAAAAAGATGTGGTCAAAATACAATAAGTTTTTTTTTTTACTTTACCATGTTGAAGTCACCAGGAACACCAAAGACGACATCAATGTTAATTTCCTTGAGACGGTTGATAAGATGTTGACCGATAGAAATAGTAGAGGACATTTTTTGTTTTTTTTTAAAAAAAGTAGTATATTAAGTTTTTTTATTATTAAAAAAGAACTGAATGAAGAATAATTTGATGAAAAAAAGCTTAGCTCTTTTATACTATTTTTTTTTTTTTTTTTTTTTTCGTATCAACGTAATCCGGTGCTGTACACACAACCCTTTTTTTTTTTTCTGCAAAGAAAACGTATGTCAAACTACGATTATCCCCGATTTCATTCCGCTCTTTGAAAAATTGCTTAAAAAAAAAGTTATCTTTTTTTAATCTATATATTCTTTTTTAGCGTCATTTTTTCTTACAAAAAAGAAAAAGAATTTACTTTTTGTTACGCGATTATTTTCGTTATTTGTTATGTTGAGAAAGAGAGAATTGTACACGAAACAAGTTTTTTTTTTTGTATCATAAAAACAAATAAAAAAGGCTCTTTTTTTTTTAGTTTTTTAGTTTACTAAATTTGGTAACATCGATAAGACTATAATAAATAGTTTAGCATATTACTTTTTTTACGTTGAATGACAACTCTCTTTCTTCTTTTTCCTGCTTTTTTTTTTCTTTTGATTTTATCATATTAAATTACCGCACAAAAAAAAAATGAATCATAATCCATAAAAAAAAAAAATCCTTGTTTTAGATTCATATTCCAAAGAGTGATCAGCAAAGACCCTGAAAGATTACAAAAAGTCGTTCGACACTTTTAATAAAAAATGCTGTTACATTTTATTCAATTAGGAAATGAGCACTGATAACAGTGTTTTTATTTTGATTGTCAGATTTATAAACGCATGATTCTGTGCTACAATTTTTAAAAAAAAAAGAAATTTCAAAAACGCTACTTTTTTTTTTGATGTCATCGTGCTATCATTTTTTTTTTTATGTCTGTCTCGCTAAAAATCTTCTTTGAGTTCTTTTTTTTAGTAGTGTTTATATCCGATGGTAGACAATGAGATTTTTTAGAGTGAGAAAAAGAATTATAAAGAGAGAGAGAAAAAAAAAACCCTCTCCCCCCCCTGAGATTTAAAATAGATATAAATCGGGAACTTTAGAAAAGGGTAATTCCGACCTTCCAAGAAGTAATATTGTGCTCGTGCGTCTCTCTGTGTGTGTGTGTGTGTGTTCAAGCTTGAGAGGCTGGGTTCCATCCAATGAATGAGTTTCCCTAAAGATCCTAAACAAGATCCGTGGTCTTCCCGCTGTCATAAAGTAATTTTTTATCTGCTACGTATATCTTTGATTTTAATAGATACGAATTAATTTTTTTTTTTTCTTGGAAAAAAAAAAAGTAAAGAAAAGGCTTCTGTTAATGATAGACTCAGTTTTATTTTATTGATAAGTAAATGTTGAAAAGGCTCTTAGAAAGATAGTGATTCTCTGAAATAAAAAAATGGTTCGACTTTTCCCAGTTAATCCCATTTCAAATCGCTAAGAGAGAAGACAAAAACAAGTTTTACCCGCGTCTTTAAAAATAGACTTTTTTTTGATAAAGCAAGCAAAAATTGTAATAGTGATAATCGCTTGAGATCCGTTGTTCCTTTTTATTGATACAATCTATTAGCTGAGTATATTGTCTTTGGGCTTTTAAACACGATTCTTAGTAAAAAAAAAAAAAAAAAAAAAAAAAAAAAAAGAAGATCTCGACCTTACATGGTGGAGTATGAAAAGACGATTATTTTGCATGAAAAGTAAAAAAGGGGCTTTTATTTCAATTCAGATTGTCTTATATTACTGATACGAATATAATAGATTGTATATAACAGACAAAAAAAGCAATTTATTTATTTATTTATTTATTTATTTATTTATTTATTACCAGCGTTTCCAAGCTCTCTATCAAGGGAAGAATCGACAGGACTATTCCAATTACCAATAGACCAATCTGTAACGATACCCGAAAACTTTTCTTTTGTAATTTCTTCACCGGATAACTTGAGCGACCCAACCAAGGACCCACCAATCCAGCCACGCACATTATTCATAAAGATCCGACCTGCCCCTTTATCCTCAGGATTCTCAATAAACTTGATCGACTTATTCAACCGAAGCAACTGGCCAAACCTTCTCTTTTCATAATCCACCGGATCCTTCATGATCCTACTCAACTCTTGTTTCATCCGCGTCTGAAATCCCGGTAAAAGTGAGGTACCGCCAATAAACAACATGCTTGAAATCAATGGTTTACGTAAATCCGCTGGTATCTTTAATAAACTATCCAGAATACTTTGTGCAATACTCATTTCATCTTCATCTCCTTCAAATAATACTTCACTCGTTCTCTCTCGAATCCATCCGGGTATTAATAAATTCGCTCGTGTCCCGTCTTTTAATGTGATGGGATAATAAAGATCGGTTGCACTACTAAAGTTCTTATAACTCTCAATTGAGGGTTGGGTGATCATCACGGGTGAACAGAAGAGGACCCGTGTCTTGATGTCTTCTAGGAGTTCAGGCGTTAATAAGTTACTGGGTATGTTGTTATGGGGTGCAAGTGAAAGGTGTAAATTGGAGGGAGGAATGAATCGACCGTGCTCGTATAGTAAATTCGAAAGTCGTTTTGTAATGGATGATCCTGCCAGTGGTGTTGTAGAAATGTAAGGTACGAGAGGTCTTGAGATGTAAATCTAATTTATAAATAGGTGAGTTTTTTTTTTTTTTTTTTTTTTTGTATGTATATATAATAGAATAGAACTTTACAGGAAGTACAGTGGTTTCCAAGTTTCCTACATCAATCACTAAACCTGTTGTTAAACCAGTAGTTAATAAAGCCATGAGATGAATTGGAACAAATGATATAGAAGGTACTTGAAAATAATCAAATAAAAGTCGAGCAATCATTTGTTTTAAAACCACTGGTGCTAAAGGTGATTCACAAATAATTACTTTTCGAGATTTTGGATCAGTTAATAATAATCTATACAATAAAAAAAAGTTCAGTGCCTTTTTTTTTTAAAAAAATACCAGCTTATTTTTAATATATACCTGAAATAAATATCATGTAATAACTTTTTTAAACGTTCTTCTATTTGAGTTAAATTTCCTTTTGCCATAATATCAAGATGATAGAGTTCGCCAAGCTGTGATATATATATCAGTCTTCGTTTTTTATCCTAAAGAGGTAATTTTATTATTATTATTACCTCGCCATTGACACGAATCACTTCACCATCTGCGTCACGAGCTTGACCAAGATTAGACCAAGTGGGTACAGAATGTCTTGGTGAAGATTCACCAGAGAAACCGCACTTGATATAAAGAGAACCTATATCAAGTACAACTCTATCTTCTGTACCATAGATAGAGTGACGACGGGCAAAGTTATGAAAAGAAGAAGCCGTTGTGTAGTTGGAAAGATAATTAGAGGACAAAGGTTCTGATGAAACCGATGTCGTAGTCATGTTTTTCTTTTTTTTATTATGAAAAAGAAAACAGGGCCAAAGTAAAAAAAAAATATACTTCCAAATGAAAAAAAAAAAAAAAAGTTGTTCAGTCTCAGCTTATTAAGATAGCACAAAAAAAATGAATAAAAAAGAAGTGATATTAATTTGTTTATGTGTATAAAAGTGTGATTACTTTTTTATTTATTAAAAAGAAAGAAAAAAAAAAATTTGTGTGTGTGTGTGTGTATATATTTATGAAGAGATGTGGAAAATGGGGTTATAGAGTCAATTTACAATTCATCGTGATCTCTTAAAGGCTCTTCAGAATCCGAAGAAGAAGAAGAACCATCAGCATACAACTTGGTAGTGATAGGGTTAATAACAGATTCTAATTCCTCACGCTTTTCATCATAATCTTCTTGAAGAGCAGTAGGGTTTTCATCGATCCAAGCGAGCTTATCCTTAATAGCATCTTCAATGGATTCCTTTTCATCAGCAGAGATCTTGGTAGCAAGAGCACCATCTTCACCCAATTGTCCCTTGATAGTATAGATATAGTTTTCCAACTTATTCTTGGCTTCAGTACGATCACGAATAGCCTTATCTTCTTCAGCAAATTCTTCAGCTTCCTTTACCATACGTTCAATATCCTCTTCAGAAAGACGACCCTTATCGTTGGTAATAGTAATCGATTCAGATTTACCAGATGCCTTATCAGCAGCACTGACCTTCAAGATACCGTTAGCATCAATTTCGAATGTCACTTCAACTTGAGGAACACCACGAGGTGCAGGAGCGATACCAGTCAATTCAAACTTACCAAGAATGTTGTTATCCTTGGTTAAAGCACGTTCACCTTCAAATACTTGAATCAAGACAGTAGGTTGGTTATCAGCAGCAGTAGAGAAGATTTGAGACTTCTTGGTAGGAATGACAGTGTTACGAGGAATGAGTTTAGTCATGACACCACCGGTGGTTTCAATACCGAGAGTCAAAGGGTTCACATCCAACAATAAAACCTTATCAGAAGATTCTTCACCTGAGAGAATACCACCTTGAACAGCAGCACCGAAAGCAACCGCTTCATCAGGGTTAATACCCTTAGAAGGCTTCTTACCGTTAAAGAAATCGGTGAGAAGCTTTTGAACCTTGGGAATACGAGTAGAACCACCGACAAGAACGATTTCATCGACCTTCTCCTTAGTGAAACCAGCATCCTTAATGACTTGTTCAACAGGCTTTAAAGTCTTTCTGAACAAATCATTGTTCAATTCTTCAAACTTGGCACGGGTCAAGGTTTCAGAAAAGTCTTTACCTTGGAAGAAAGATTCGATTTCCATACGGACGGACATTTGAGAAGAGAGAGCACGCTTAGCATTTTCAACTTCACGCTTAAGTTTACTCATTGTCTTGAGATCCTTGGTGATATCCTCACCATCATTCTTCTTCTTCCAGACCTTGACGAAATGATCAATGACACGAGCATCAAAATCTTCACCACCCAAATGAGTATCACCGGCAGTAGCCAAAACTTCAAAGATACCATCATCAATTGATAAAAGAGAGACATCGAAAGTTCCACCACCTAAATCATAAACGAGTACATTCTTTTCACCACCGGTCTTATCTAAACCATAAGCAATGGCAGCAGCAGTAGGTTCGTTCAAGATACGAATGATGTTTAAACCAGCAATGGTACCAGCATCCTTGGTCGCTTGACGTTGAGCATCATTGAAATAAGCAGGGACAGTAACGACAGCATGAGTGACTTGCTTACCGAGGTAAGCTTCAGCGGTTTCCTTCATCTTGAGCAAGACCATACCAGAGATTTCTTCAGGAGTGAAGACCTTATCTTCACCCTTGACAGCGACCTTGATGTTGGGAGCACCGTTCTTGTTGACGACTTGGAAAGGGAAATGCTTCATATCTTGCTTGACTTCTTTATCCGTATAACGACGACCGATCAGACGCTTGGCATCAAAGACAGTACGTTCGGGATTAGCAGAGAATTGGTTCTTGGCAGAATCACCAATTAAACGTTCATCATCGGTGAAGGCAACATAAGAGGGAGTGATACGGTGACCTTGGTCATTTGCAATAATTTCAACACGACCGTTCTTTTGAACGGCAACACATGAATAAGTTGTACCCAAATCAATACCAATCACTATATAAAAATATAAAAAAAAAACGCGATTTTTTTTTAATAAAAAAAAAAAACTTTTTTTTCTTCTTCTTCCCCTCCTCTCTAAATATCAAAAACTTACCAGTTCCATAAGCTTCTTTATCATCGGCAGCAGCATAAGTTGTGCTGACGAACAGAGAACATACAATGGCGAAAAGGGCCAATAAGAAGGCCTGTTTTTGCATTTTATTTTTTAATATATTTACGTTAAAGAAGAAGAAAAGAAAAAAAAAAAGAAAAAAGAAAAATCCCCCTTTTTATTTATATAGGAATACTCGAGTTCCATGTATCAAATTATTATTGGCTTAAACTAAATTTAATTTAGTTGACCGAAACTTTTGCTTTAAGTTTTGGTCGAATCATTTTCTCCCAAGTCAAAAAAATCACACTAAAAAGCATTTTCGGGGATGACAATCAAAAGTGCATAGTAAGTAGTAGTTACTTTTTTTAAATTGTCATCTCTCTCTCTCTCTCTTTGTTAAGTTGTCATCTAAAAAGTCGAGTATTGTAAAAGAAGGAAAAGAGAATGCTACTTGTTTTAGTTTATAAAAAAAAAAGAAGTTTTACTGCTTTTTTTTTTTTGATGTGTGTGATAAAATATAACCTTCTACTTCTTCTTCTTCTTCTCCTTTCTTTTTTCTTTACGTGTTTCCATAGTATTCGAAGCAGTCACTGATATACGTTGTCGAATCCAAAAGAACCACAATTTATTTTATCGTTGGTTATTATCACACTCTTTCTTTCTTTTTCATTATATGATTAGTTATGTTTCTTTCCCCCTTTTTTTTTTTTTTTAATAATCACTTACTCATTCATTACTGAGTTTATGTGTGTGTGTGTGTTATTTTTTTTTTAAAATCAGAGCTATCACTTTAATGTCGTACACAACTATAATGGTTTTTGGTAACATCAAAATAGAAATGAATAGGATGATAACACGAGCAAAAGACTGTTTCCACGTTTATGTTTGTTTAATAATAAAAAAAAACCGTAACAGTTTATAATCTATTTGTTTATTATCGGTGTGCACATAGTAATAGCTTATTTATTTATTTTTTTTTTCCCTAATGCCTTGAGATATAATATATAGATATAAAATTCAACTTCTTTTTCATTGGCTCAATCAAAGATTTGCAATTAAGGATTTCAATTTGTAGTTAAATGATTTTGGTACAGGGGCGTATTGACTTGTATATATTCTGAATAGAAGAGAGAGTAATGAATCATAAAAGCAGTAAAGAGAGAGAGAGAGAGAGAGAGTAAAAGTAAAGCGTAGTTTGTAACTTCTTCCTTAATTATGAAATAGCGGTGTTTTCTTATAATGGAATCGAATAGAAGAAATTATTGACTTTTTATATATTGACGACACACGTTAATCACAAAGAGACTTCAAAAATGAAAAAAAAAAAAAAAATGCAATAGATAAGCCCTAAAAGTTACTTTTTTAGAAAAATAAAATCAGTTTAAAAAAACAAACTGCATTATGTGTAAAAAAAAAAAAAAAGGACCCTTATTGCATACATACTTTCAGACCTTTTCTTTTGCGTTAAAGTATTATGAAGCTCTGCATCTAATTTTTTTTTGGATGTTTAATGTTTTCAAAGCAATAACACATAGTATGTGATCTAGACTACCCGTTTTCAAATTGAAAAAAAAAAAGATGTATTATGTACATTTATGCAGATTATAGAACTACGAATAATATACACTCGTTTTTTTTTTTTTTTTTTTTTTTTATTTAGGCGCGTACATAGTAATTAGTTTTTCTCTTAAACTAGTCTGTGCACGTTTAATATATACAAAAACCTTGAAAAATAAACTAATATTGAATTAATTGACACATTCCATCGAATTGACAAAATCCTTGGTTAACAAAAAAAAAAGTATATATCACTCTCATTGGATAAAAAAAAAAAAAAGACTCGTAATTTAAACGTTTTTTTTTTTTAATTGATATCTATTGAGAATTCAACGTTATTATTGTATACACAGAACTATGTATGAAATAGATATATACTTTTTTGTAATATTTCATCATACTAAAAGAGTTTATTTATATTATATATAAAAAAAAATCAGCGTTAGTCCGGTACACGGATGGGTGTCAATAGCAGCAACGTTTTCGATGTTTTAAAAGAAACTAGTATATAATATCTCGATGCAATGTGACCTTGTATAAGCCTTTTTCTTCTCTATTATCAACGGAAAAAACGTAATGCTCGTATACATGAAAGAATTCTTTGATGGTTCATTTTAAATCTTTTTATGAATATATATATATCTGTGTGTATATTTATGACGTTTTTAGAATTAGAATAGCCCAGTTTTTTTTTTTTTTTGCTCCTTCATTCTTTCTACTTGTTTCAAAAGTATGACATATTATATGTCAAACTTTATCGTGAAAAAAAAAAAAAAAAAAAAAATCTGCTCATCATGCTATATCTATTATAAGATAAATAATACTATTTGTTTCAAACAAGAAACATACAAGTAGTAGGTAATGTAAAGAATCTTCTAATCATTTACTATATCAACGAGAAAAAAAAAAGGGCGTTCAAATGATTTGAAGTCACTCACTGAGGCTATTCTGCTCCTCTAGCTGATGAGACACTTTACTTAAAACAATCTATAACCGCGGTCATCAATTGAAAAAACCCTGAAACACACATGAGCTCCATCATAACTGTTGTGGCAATAATTTAGATGACAGCCAAACTTTACAATTATAGTAAAATAGGCTAGTAGACTAAAAAGAAAGTTTTTCGTTATACAGTTTATTTAAACGAATTAAACTATTGAATTCTCATAGTTTTTTTTTTTTTTGAGTTTAGGTTGATATGTTGATATACATATCAATAAGAAAAAAAAAAGTAGGTTTTTTTTTATATATCCTAGAATGTGGAAAAAGAGAGTATAAAAATAAAGTTATGTATAGGAGTCATTTTGCTTCTTTTTGGTTCTAAGTAGAATTACTGATAAAAGAAATTCATTCTACCCCGTTATAAATAAAGTGTATAAGTAGGACAAGCGTCTAGTACTTTAGACATATCCCAAGGTTATTTTTGCATTATGAATGTTTCAATACCTTATATGTATTTTTTTAAAAAAAATAAAGGGGGGGGGGAGAGAGGAAAAGATATATACCCAAAACATGTTTATACTCACGTCTAATTTTTTTTTTTTTTTAAATAATAAAATAGTAGAAAAAAAAAAGATTTACTGAAAGTGTATACCAAGAGATGATTGACTTTTTTGACTCTGGATAATATGAGCATTTAATAGGATAGATGAAAAAATAAAAAATAAAAGGAACAGTGCAGAACCTTATGTATAAATTTTGCAGAGCAATTGTGAATATTTGTTTAAAGTGCATGCATTTAATGTATAGTTATTTTTTCAATTAAAAAAATAAAAATACTGTAAGTAGTTCTTTCGTTGGATTTTTGCTCACGAATAAATCACAATACACACGCCCTTTTTTTTATTTTATTTTTTTTTACCCGCGAGTGTATTCGTTTTATACTATACTATGTATGGAGATAGCATTAAAAAAGGTTCCTGTCATGACCAGTTTATTGATACATGAAATGGATGATCATTTGATAAGTATAAGTGTAACATTGAATTAAAAAAGAAAAATTATCAAAGGGTCAAAGGGTAAAAAAAAAAAAAAAAAAAACTTTCCAATGTACATACATAAACTTTTCTCTCTCTCTCTTTTTTTTTTCAAGCATGGCAATTGGTTGCATGTATTACCCGAATAATACAACATTTAATAAAGAAGCGATATATACTAATGTGGATATATGTACCCATATTTTGGTATTTACAAAAGCAAAACATCACAACTGCTTTTACTTGTTGCTCGCGTCAAAATTTTAATCATTTAGTTTTTTTTGAATTTTTTTTTTTTTTTTTTCACCACTGCACATGGAAAAATCGCAAGATTCTTTTTTAACAATTGTGTGGAGAACTCCGCAAAGTTTTGGGGGATGATGAAACTTCTCGCGTGCCCTATTCCGAGGTAAAAAATCAGTTGTCATGTCATCTGTAAATATGCCTTCTAAACGCGATGATAGATGTTTACATATGTTTTATTTAAAAAAAAAAAAAAAACCTATGACACACACTATCCAAGATGATAATATAAACATCATCATTTAACAAAGTTTGAAGTCATATTATTTACTTTAATATACCTTGAATCTTTCATGTACATACGACGTACAATTTTTTTTTTTTGCCACTTTTGTTCCATATATTTCCAATTAAGGCATTTTAATTACTCTCTCTCTCTCTCTCTCTCTTTTTTTTTTTTTTTTTTTTTATTTGGTATATAAAGACCAAATATTGTTTGTCTTTTCCCTTTTTTTTTATTATTATTATTTTCTTTTATCAACTTTTTCTATTAAAAAAAAAGCCCTTTTATATATATATATATATAAACAAAAAATGAGACCTCTTAATGATATTTTCGGTTGTAATAAAGGATCTGCACCTAACCTTATAGCGGATCTTAAAGCATCACTTGGTGAATTTGTTGGTATGGTTATATTCATCTTTTTGGCTTTGTCTGGTGTACAAGCCTGTCTTGAAGCACCTACATCGGATCCTGTCGGTTTCGGTCCTTCCGCTACGTAAGAAAATGCTTTAACGCGATTCACTAATCAAAAAAAAAAAAGACTAAACATTCAGGACTATATATTTATATAGACAAATCCAAAGTATCGCATTTAGTTTTACATCTGGTATTGTAGTAGCACTTTGTGTCTGTGGATCTACATCGGGTGGTGTCTTGAACCCAGCCGTCTTGGTAAGTCTTTTGATAACAGGTAACATCAATTGGCTTCGTGGTATTTTGTTCTTTATTGCGGAAATGGTGGGAGGTATTTTAGGAGCTTATTTTGCTAGTTTTGTATCAGCCAAACCACTTCACGGAGTGAATATGGTGAACCCTGGATTTACCAATGCACAAGTCTTTTTTGCCGAGGCCCTCTTGACATGCTCACTTTGTTTAACAGTATTATTTATTATTCTTGATAAGCATTTGTTGGCGGATTTTGCTCCTTTTGTAGTAGGCACGGCTATTTTTATTTGTCATATGATTGGATCCCCTATTGATGGTACATCCGTCAATCCAGCCCGTTCTTTAGCTGCTGCTGTTGTTACAGGTCGATGGGATAGCCATTGGATCTTTTGGTTCGCTCCTTTAGTTGGCAGTATATTTGCTGTCATTATTTACTTGACTTCAAAAGTCTTGACGGAGGAATCTCAAGAAGATGAGTTGATCCGGAATGCTGAGGAGGATGAAAATAGCTTGGATAATAGATTTAGTGATAAAGGACAAAAATCCGAGAAAATCCCTTCTTCCATTGCTTAAAATCATTGCAAACCCTTCTCTCCCCCTTCCTCCCCTTTCTATCTCTTTTTTTTTTTTTCTTAATTTTTTCGTAATATTAGTTAACTATTCGTTTTAATCATTTTCCTATCTCTCTCTCTCTCTCAATAAGCTACGCTGTACATATATACCAATAAAGATATAAAGAAGGCTATTGTTACAGTAATAAAATTTAGAAGTTGCTCAGATTTATAAAGCAATTTTTTTCTTTTTAAAGACGTTTTATTTAAAAATCGTCATTTAAAAATCCTATACAAAAGGATGATATAAAGCTATAAATGATTTATATTTAGTCTGACAGCTCTTATTGTTTTTCTCTTTCAATAACCAGACTAGTCTAAAAATGTAACTTTTTTTTTTATAAATGTCAACAAAAAAAAAAAAGTCGTCAGGTTTTTTGTTTTAAACGAAAAAAAAAAAAAATAATAATCCAATCAAAAGACAAATGCATGCACTCATATAATATGATACTGCTAATTGATGATCATGAGTGGTCAAAAATAAAACATTACATGTGAGTTAATCTTGAAGGGTAAAAAAAAAAAAAAAAAAAAAAAAGGGGAATTGTATATTATAAACAAAGAACATTTTTATAAACAAACAAGTAAGGGGTTTAAAAAAAACCGTATTCAAAAAAGAGAGGGGGGGGGGATATAATCATACTATACATATTATATATATATATATATATACTCTTGCTTTTATTATACTGATCGAGACTCTCACATACAACTCTAAAAAAAAAGATTTTTTTTTTTTGCCACATGCACTAGTACCTGGACCATTTGGATGGCAACAGTTCACAACATTATTTTATTCTTAGTAGATAAAAGGTCTTTTTTTCTTATGATTATCATTAGAATATTTGTGTCCTTAGTAAATGAAGAGGAAGCGGACTGCGTACAAAAGAGAAAGAGAGAAAGAGAAAGGTTCTGTCATTTCAGGACATACATTGACGTAGTAATTACGAGATTGGTTTTAGAAAACGAATAAGTGCAGCGTTTGCCTTTTAATTCAATTACTTAAAACATATTTCTTTTCGCTAATTGTCGATCTATATCTACTATATCAGTCACTTGCCACAGAAGAGAGGAATAGCTGTTACTTGTACCTGAGATTTCTTATAATATTCTTTTTATTTATATTTAATTTAATTTTTTGTTCTTGTTGTTTTATATGTAAAGTTATATCATATTCTGCAAAGACATCGAAATTTAATATTTATATATGTGTGTGTGTGTGTGTGTGTATGCCTTTATTTGTGTTACGACCCTGATTTTCTTTTGTTTCTCGTAAGTCGTAAATGTTACAGAGTTAGGTCATTATATCGTGAATGTTTTAATAAATAGAAAACATATCATTCAATCTTTTCTAGCGATCGGTAAAAAATACGATATTTTCTGTAAATTAGAATATAGTTAAGTTGAACAGAATAATGACATAATAAAAGTTTACCTAATAAATTGGATGTAAATGGCGTTTTTTTTTTTTTTTTCTTCTTCTTCGGACCTTCCTAAAGTTTAGCTTCCTATGTTTGTTAAAACTTCCAACACTTGCTCAAATAATACGAGTGATATTAGTAAAATGTTTTTCCGTAGTTTTATATGCACTCTTTCTTTTCTTTTTTTTTTCCTAATGTAAAAATAAACAGTGTAAAAATCTTAACTAAAATCCCTATACCTTAAAAAAGTGCACCGATTTTACCTTTTAAAAGACATTTATTATGGTAAGCCAAAATCCGAAAGATCTAAAATGGTCTCTAACATTTATTTGACTATAGAAGATCTCAACCGTTCTATTTTTTGTATTTATTTGCCCAAATACCAATATTTTCTTTTTGAGAGAAAGCTCAAAAAAGATGGAGCTGAAATGATTGGGCTATACCCACAAATCACCAACAACTGAACTTGTCATCCATAAAATACGTCTCCAAGTAACTGGGCCATTTCTTTGTCAAACAATGACTTTGTCTCCATATTCGCCTAATTTATAAGCTCAATAATTGGCAGTCTTGAAAGAAAAATTGAAATGCTACAAACTCTTGGTTAAAAAGAAATGTCTAATAGAATCGCTAAGGCAAATGTAACATTATTATACCTGGTAAAGTTACATACATCGTCTCCATTCATTCTATAAGGCAAATTATTCAATATTATAATAAAACACCATTCTAATTGTTTTGAAGTGACATTTCTCTGTACTTCAAAGGGACCAAACTTCTTGATACGTTAAAGAGCGATCGTTTTTGGCTCAACTCCATTCATTTTTTAGAAAAAGCGGTTTTCGGTGCATATATTTACGTATATATCATATTTGTATAGTTATTGCTATAATAATCGTAGAACTCATGATACCATGTACATACACATATAATAGTATTAAAATAATCTAACCATAATTGATTCTATTTGTCTTCGTGTTTTTTATTTTGATAAATAAAACAAAAAGATCCATCCCTCCCCTAAAAATATATAATTAGATTTATCAAGTGAGCAAACAGCTTCTGGGTACTTTCAAAAAAAAAGAGTTACAACTTGAGACACATGTTGGACTAAAAATGAACTTATATGAATTAGTTTAGTGTATACTCACCCTACATACATGAGTATTTACTATCATTAATAACTCTATTTCTTTGTGCATACACACTGGTCTAGCTACAAAGAGGTGATAACTGTGTCCTCAGTTGACGTGAATAAAGTTTTGGTTTTCTTTATCAAAAGGGATATTCATTAGAGTACATACATCATTTACATATTTTTTTCTTTTTATCTGAGAGAAGTTTGTTGCGTCTCTAAAAATAAAGCCAAAACAAAATGGTCGAGCGAACTTGCATTGTCATTATTAAAAAATATCACTTTGTCTTTTAGAAACTTTTTTAAAGTTGTTCTAATATCTTATTTATTAGATTAAAAATTAAAAATTAAAAATTAAAAAAAAAAAAAAAAATATGCAGCATTAACCTTTTTTTTTAAGATTTAGTAAAAAAAAAAAAAAAAAAAAAAAGATTGCATAGATTGTGGTTGTGCTTCTCCTTTTAAAGGTACAGTCTATCTCGGCCCGTAATGAAAGTGATGTTAAGAAGCTTGCTTTATGTATAAAGAAAAAAGTATCATGGTTCAAACACTACAAAATTAGCCTGACAGAATTGTAAAGAAAACGAAAGAATTCATTTAGTATTTTTAGATAAATAATAGCTTCACAAATGTAAATGTTTAATAAATATATGCTTGCCCAACTATGATGTCTTCATTCTTTATTGACCATGCGTGTCATTTTAACTTTAAAATGAATGCTTTTTTGTGGTAGCCCCAAAAATTTATTATTAACTCACTATGAATGATACAGCTATCGCTGAGAGCAAACAACTTAATATTAAATCATCGTTCGTTAGCAAAAGTATGACCCTGAATCAAAAATTCTTTAAAAAATGGAGCTCCCCCCCCCTTTTTTTTAGAAAAAATGCAAAAAGATGGGGTCTTCCGGGGTTTGAACCCGGGGCCTCTCGCACCCAAAGCGAGAATGATACCACTTCACCAAAAACCCGTTTCATGTTTTGTCAGTATCGCGGGGGTAACGGTGATACTGATTGTTAGTAACACCACTAGACTTTTTGAGATTTCCAGGATATTTGCAGGTACTTGAAATTTCTGATTTGTAGGATATTTGTAGGAGATTTCTAGGATCAAAAAATATTTTGTTAAATACTAACTTTTATACAATAAAAACTATTTAGAAAGATGCGCAATAAAATTTAGATACTTTTATACACTTACAAAAATTAAATTGATAAGTTAGATCTTGAGTTATTACAATTTACATTTCACCAGCTAAGCTCAATTTCCTCACGTGAGGAGCCTATATACACCCCATTTCCAATCAGCTTAAATTTCGGGGTGAACCTAGGTAATTTACTCACGTGAAGAAGCTCTATGCACCACATTTCAGAAATTAGGGTGAACCTAGGCATTATATAGAGCGAGGTTTAAAACACTTGGCAAAAAAAAAAAAAAAAAAAAAAAGAAAATCAAATTAAAGTTTCCGTTTAATAAACTTTACTTCTTTCCTTTTCTTTTGAAAAAACATAATAGAAAATAATATTCCAGCAAGCTAATGGTTTTAATTATCATTCAATGATTTTATTACTACATAGTTTTAAGTTTTTGACAATAAGTTTTTTTTTTTTTAAATTAGAATTCTATTTATATGGTTACACGCAACTTTTTTTTTTTTTAACTAGTCTAAAAAAAAAAAAAATGTCAATACATATCCATTAAAAAATAAAAGAAAGGATTGAATTTTCATATATATTCACTTATATAAAAAAAAAAAAGTTGTGAAAATATTTGGAACTCATCATCTTTCACTAGTCCTTTTATTAGCTCATCATTTATATTAGATTACTTCTTTTTTTTTTCTTCTTTTCCTTTTTCCCCAATTATTTTTTTCTTTTTTTAAAAAAAAAACTTATTTCGTATGATGGCTTTTACTAAGTTATTTCAATAGTCTTTTACTGTACAAGAACAAATATTTTTATTTTGTTTCTTTGCTTTTCATATTGTAACTGGTAAGATAATTTTAATTTTTATGTAATTACAAGTATCTAATATTTTAAATTCCTTAGAGATAAATAATTTTTATAAGTCTCGGTAAATTTTTTTTTAACGAAGATTTAAATAATATCACTCATTATCTCGAATTAAATAGTTATAAAAGCAGTAGTGATTCTGTCTATTCATATAAGAAGGATATCGCTTTGCTTTAATAGCAACAGGTAAATATTTCTCTCGGTCCTTTCCATGTAAATTCTTTCTAATAATTTTTTTCTTTTTTTTTTTTTTTTTTAGTCGGTAAATTACTGAATCTATTTTTTTTTTCAGCAGGTAAAATATCAATTATATATATCAATCAATGCTTAAGACTGACCAACTCTTTTTTTTTATAGCCTACACAGTGACAGCAGAATAATCTCTTTTGCTACGTTTTTTTTTTTTTTTTGTAAAAGGTAAACACCTCATATATCGCCCCTGTTCTTCCATATTTCTAACTTTTTTTTTTTTTTTTTTTTTTTTAGCTTATATGGTCTAATATAATGGCTCCGTGTTCTTTCTGATACAGAACAAATTTAATGTAAGTGATATTGCTTTATTATGTTCTAACCGCTAGCCGTCGTTTCAAAAAAAGATGTTTTATCTGTTTTAAAGTAACAATATGGCAGTATGCCAGTGGTTTTTTTTTTTTTTTTTTTTTTTTTTTTTTAAATCAATAAATAAAGATCTATTTTTAAACAAAATCAATATATAAAAGCCGTTTAAAGAGGTATATTATACCAATAGCAGTAGCGCATTTATTATAAACGTCATTTTGAAATAAGATAAAGACCAATGATATGAAGCAATATACAAATGAAAAGCCAATGGCTATTGAGATCTAACAGATTTGCAGGTAAATTAATATCATGAAATATCTAATTTACAGGTAAAACTAGGATGATAAAGTACAAATTTGTAGGTAAAACTAGGATGTAAATTACAAATTTCCAGGACTTTGTAGGACCTAGAAATTAGAGATTTGTAGGATATTTACAGGACGACCTGTATATTTTTCAATAGTAGGAGTCCTGCAAATCTCCTAATCTCAGCTCAATTCCAGGATGATTTGTAGGACATTTCCAGGATAATTAATGCCTAGTGCACCACTGCAAATAAACCGGACTTGAGGCGTATACAATATTGTATACGTGTGTGTATACTCGGCATGTACGATACAAATTTTCAAAAAGCGATCCTACATACTAATGTTACAATATTTTTATATATTTAAATAGCCATAAATTCAAGGGACATTTTTGGTCTGACAAGCTAATCTATACCTCCAAAATCCATAGATTTATAACCATTATAAAATTCGCGGGTATACATATTTAATTTTTTGTGAGTTTCGATTTCAACCTCAGTGCTATTAATTTTTTAAAGGACAGCTTTTTTTTTTTTTTTGCATATAAAAAATAAATATAGTCACAAAAAAAAAAGTACAGTTTTACGTGAAGAGTAGATCTAGTGATGAGACAAAAAAAAATATGAAGAAACACCAGAAAGATAAACAAAAAAAAAAACAATACAAATTTACATGAAGAGAAACGAAAAAGCATATACGTAGTTAAATGAATAAACGCGAAAATACGCGATTACGTAGGTAGAAAACCTTTTATTAGCGGTAAAAGAGATGTAAATTTACTTAGAAAAAAAATAAAATAAGGAAGAGATAATCATAACAAACAAATATGCAGACCGTAAATATAAGATTTAACGCCTCTTTTCCTTTTTTTTTCCTTTTTTTTCCTTTTTTTTCCTTTATTTTCCTTTTTTTTTTTAAAAAAAAACTTTTTTTTATACGGTAAAATAAGTCATAAAAAAAATATATATCTAGATATTAGTGTTTTATCCGTATAACTAATGTCAAATTACATTTTTTATGAAGTCTGTTGTTGCTATTTAACAAGTTTTTTTTTTTTTACTTCTATATTGTTCATGTACCTTGCACAAAGAAATTGCCATCTCTATAGGGTCTAACACTACTCGCAACTAAAGAGGGGGTAACGCGTTTTTTTTGTTTGTAAACAGCTTTTAGCTTTAGAGCTTGCTAACTTTTTCTAAAGCAGGAACCTGTGTCTTTTCTATCTTATTTGATGCTGTCTACTAGATATACTGGTGCTTCTATTTAAACAAAGAAAGCTAACATGTTTTATATAGTACCACCAGCAGTAATAGGCCATTTTTTTTTAAAAGGTAACTTAACAAAGTTTAGATTTATTGTAATAACTCTTTTTTTATTAACATATATCTCATTTAGTATGATACAACTCTCTTACAGTTAAACTGCTTGCTTATTTGCGCGTCTGACTTACAGAGGTAAAAATAATATTAAATGTTTTTTTTTTCATTTGTAATTAATAAACTTTACGTCTAAGAAGCTTTTTTTTTTTGTGTAGAAATACATGCTCGATTTAAGAGAATCCCCGTATGGTTATTATCAAAAGGTAACATCTCAAAATATATTTAAAACTATATGTTTGTTTTTTTAATTTTTTAAACAAAATATAGATTTCTTGTAAATTATACGTATATCTAAAGCTTCATGTAAGGTATGTTTTTTTTTTTTTTTTTTTTTTTTTTTTTAGAAAACCCTGTTTTCTATAGATTTCGCGTTTCCATTTTACAAGCAAAGGTGCCATCTATTTTTTATTTATTATTATTATCATCTATATATTATTATAAATTACAAACCAATAAAATGAAAGTTTTAATTATGAATCACGTCTTTTCTATCAAATAAAAAATCAAATCTATTGAATGAGTAAAATAAAAAGTAAATAATATGCCAATAGTAATGAAAGGATTAAAAGGTAGAAGCCAATGATAATTAATGTAATGTATTGTATACGCTGCGTAAATAAGATGTATACGCTGAATATACAACACGTATACAATATTGTACATGCGACGTATACACACGCATGTACAACATTGTTGGGAACGAAGAATTCCCGATATATCGTATACGTGTGTGTATACGCTGCATGTACACACGTATCTTACACGTATCCAATACTTTTTTATCTCAAGTGCACGTCACGGGTTGTTTTAAACGGAAGAAAAGATGGTTTTTATTTAAAATACATAGAACTATTATTTATACTAATTTATATCCCGATACATGTTTTTACGTGTCTTTTCGTCTCTTTTTATTCACGTGTGTGACTGGCTTAAACACGCGTTTCTTGTTGGCGTTCCACTTGGTAATAAACTCCGGCGTGTCTAGCTCAATCCCTATTTCTGCCCCGACATTACCCCCCTGCGAAACTGATGTTCGACTCTGAACATTTGTCGACTTTTCATTTTTTTCTTTACTGGGTAGAAATGGTTCACATTCAAATGAAAATTTTGTTATGTCACCCGTATTACTAAAAAATGAATTTGTGCTAGGATTAAAAAGATGTTTCGGCGCAATAGAACCCGGTAAGTTTTCTGTTTCAAGATGAGAACCGGTTGTTATAGTATCAGGCTCAACATGAGATTCCGTTGTTGCTATAGGACCAGACTCAATACAAGATTCGGTTGCTATGGGATCGGATTTAGTTCGATCTTCTGTTACTAAGGAGTCATAATATTGCTGTGTAGTTGCCATGGCTTCAGAAGTAGAGTTAGTTTCCATGACCTCTTCAATTCGTTCGTCTATCACAATTTCGTCATCTGTGTTAGTTGTATCTATCACCTCACGATCTGTCTCGTTAATCACCATTTCGTCATCAGAAGATATTATCTCAATAACATCATCGTTTATCATTAGTGGAATATTTTTGTATTCTACTTTTTCTTTTTCTTTTTCTATATTTTCTTTGTTGCTTTCTTCAGAAAAAAAACTTTTCTCAGCAGTATCTACCTGTGCAGAACTACTTGCTTTTTCGACTATTTGTTCATCTTCGACAATAATACTACCACTTTTTTTTCTACTAGTACATTTATCATCTTTTTTTTTCACAACTACTTTTCTTTTTAATACTACTATTTTCTTCGCTAAAGTAATTGTCTGCAGAATTCATTTCGTCATCATCTCCAGCTACTTCAGTAACATCTTGATCTACTCTAGTAAATTCATTATTGTCGTCCTTTTCTACTTGCATTTCATATGGATCACAATCATAATAATCTTCTTCACCATCCAACATATCTAAATCACCAGCTTCACTTAAAGGCACATTATTATCATTACTATGATGACTATCAGCATGTAATTCATCTTCAATAGGAACATTGTCTGTATCACTTCTACTACTTGTTACAGATTCTTTCATGCTATAATTACTGCTATCGTTGTCTGATTCGAAATAAAAATGGCCTTGTATACCTTCATTATTGCTTGCTTCAAAAGTATTTTCCATAATTAATTCATCATTCCTTTGATTATTAGGTTCTGTTATTGACGATAAGTTGTTGGGACCTTCCATATCAAGTACTAGATGATCTTCCTGTTGTTGAATAATACTACTACTACTAAGTATAGGCTTGGTAGTTACGTGAGAACCCCCTCCCCCTCGACCACTTCTAGTGGAGGTGACAGCTTTAACTGTACGACGGCTAACTGTAGGATTATACCAATCGCAAGTAGGCTTCTCACCCTTTGCATGCTTCAGCCGATCTTTGTGAACAAGTGAATCAAGTGGTTTACCTTCCATAGTTTCCAAACGGCAAGTACCGAAATCTTCATATACCGCAGTTACCATATATGGTCCCTTATAAGTAGGCTCCAGACCGAACTTTCCTTCGTGTGTTAACATGACTAAATCACCAACTTCATAATCAATAGGTATGATAAGAGAGTCCCAACGTTCTTTATCTTTAGTGCTCATTGCTCGTAAACGCATTTCTGCCGATGCACGATGCTGTTGGAGTGCCGCTAGCTCACGAGAAGTATGATTGTCAACTGTTCTTTCATCGTCCCATGAATCTTTAGAAATAAATGGTAATAAAGGATCGCCTGGAAGCTTTGGATCTCGGCCATACGTTAAATAAAATGGAGAGTGTCCTGTAGTAGAGTGTACTCTTATGCGTGAAGCCCATAGTGCTGCATCTACAAATTCATCCCAACGATGTATGTCACCTTGTACATACTTTCTCAACATCTGCTTGATAATACCATTGTATCTCTCAACTTTAGAATTCGTTCGAGGATGAAATGCGGATGTTAATTTGTGGTTGGTTCCTATTCTCTTCATATATTCCTCTACTAGTCCACTTGTAAAGTTTGCACCTCTGTCTGTGATGATTTCATTTGGGCATCCATGCTTCATCACAATCTCTTCGTAAATAAACTTGGCAACCTCTTCTTTACTAGCTACAGGTAAGGCTTTTGCAATAGGCCAATTAGTGGTGTAATCTACAGCTGTAATTAACCATTTGTTGCCGTTTACAGTTAGAGGAAGCTCTCCGATGAAGTCAATATGCCACTGCTCAAATGCATGAGGAACAGCTAATGGATGCATTGGTTCTTGATGTGTAGCAACTTTTGCGCTATTAACTTGACAAGCTGGACAAGTTGAAATCCACTCTTTTATATCCTTTTTCATATTGGGCCACCAATAACGATGAGAAAACATGTGAATCATATTCTTTACAGCAGCGTGTCCAAATCCAACATGATATTTTTCGACTAAATCAGCTCTTTCAGCAAAAGGGATGAAAGAAACATTTTTTGAAATGAATTTTTCCTTATCATTAAGGTCAGGTAATTTAACTATACGATATAATTTACCATTGCTAACAATAAACTTGGAACGTTCTTTTTCTAATAAATCACGTAGCTCTTTTGACTTCACACGCTCATCACCACCAGATACATACAATAAAGGCCAGTCAGCTTGTATTTCAGGTGAAAGTCTATCCCATATGGCATACATATATTCTGGCTCCATAGACTTGTCTTCTAACTCTTGACTTTGTATTTTCAAGTCTGATTTGCGAGAGAGGGCATCGGCAAGGTCATTCTCCTTACCAGGTTTATACTGAATATCAGGCGAAAATAATTCATAATCGGCAATCCAACGGACTAAACGTGGTGTGGGCTTGCTTTGTGACTTAAAATAAACCAAAGGTTTATGATCTGAGAATACTGTATAGCCACCCGGTGATCCTTCAATAAAACATCGCCATGTACGCAAAGCATGAAGTATACCTAAGAGTTCACGTTCCTGGGCTGGATATTTTTGCTCTGCTGAGGATAACTTCTTTGACTCGTAAGCAACTGGAAGCCAGCAAGATGTCTTGTCATCTTTTTGTAAAAGTACTGCACCTACACCGAAATCACTTGCATCAGTCTCAATTCTGAAGTGTTTAGACATGTCAGGTAATCGTAGAATTGGAGCTGACGTTAATAACCTCTTGATAGTATTAAAGCTGACTTCGCTTTCTTCATTCCACTGTATAGCCCGCTTCTTTTGTCCAGTGCCTTGTGTGTGTTTAGTGAGAGGAGCCGAAATAGTGCTAAAGTTAGGACAAAAACGTCTGTAATGCTGAGCAAGTCCAATAAACTGACGAACTTCTTGCACATTAGCTGGCCTAGGCCAATTTTTAACAGCTTCAATTTTTGAAGGCGAAGGGAGAATGCCTTTGGAGTTAATCTGATATCCTAAGAATTCCAGTTCACGACGACCAAATTTGCATTTTTTCTTGTTTACCACTAAACCTTCTTGTTTGAATATATCTAGAACTTGCTTGACATGTTGTTTATGCTCCGCTGCAGTCTTACTGTAAATACATACATCATCAAGGTATACCAAAGCAAAACGGTCAATACAATTATTCAATATCGAGTTCATCCAAGATTGAAAACTTGGTGGTGCATTAGATAGTCCAAAAGGAAGTACCAAAAACTCGAATTTTCCATATCTGGTATTGAATGCCGTCTTAGGAATATCGTCTTCATGTATGCGAATTTGATGATATCCAGATTTAAGATCAAGGCTTGTGAAGTAAGAGGCTCCTTGAAGTCTGTCCAGACATTCGTCGATACGAGGTAGCGGTGTATTGTTTTTGATGGTAAGCTTATTGATGCAGCGATAGTCAATACAAAGACGTAAGGTTAAATCTTTTTTTCTAACTAGTAAAGTAGGAGCACCCCAAGGAGAAGAACTAGGCCGGATAAGCTTGAGATCTAGTAACACCTTTAATTGTCTTTGGAGCTCGTCTAACTCAGCAGGACTCATACGAAACGGATGTCTATTTACAGGTTTAGCAGTACCAGTATCGATGATATGTGAAAAATTACGATTTAAAGGTAAACCTGGTAGTTCATCTCTAAATACAGACTCATACTGATTAGGCAGGTCATTCCAATAGTCTTCATCCTCTTGAGGCATAGTTTCACTGATTTGAACTTCACCATCTTGCATCACATATATCCAACAGCATTCTGCACCTCGCTTGATCGACTTATCAACTTGTTTTTTTGACATAACAAAAAATAAATCATCAGTATTGTTTTTGACTGGTGAGAGTTCTGTAGAGCTAGATTGAAAGTCATTTTGCGGGTATAACGTAACTTGCGTTAAAGAGACAGGCTGTAAGCAACACCTTAATGTCCAAGTATCTTGACGCCAATCTGGTAAAGGTGTATGTGTCTGTAACCATGTACGTCCTAGAATTATATCAAACTTGGTGTCAAATACATATCCAACCACTGAGCTAACGTGACCCTGCAAATTCAATGTGAACTTGACCTTTGAATCAATCTTGTTAACTAAACCACCAGCAGTTTCGACTTCTCGACCAGATACTTGCTCTTCAAAACCGTCAGCAACAGAAGCTACACGAGATGCGATATATGTCTCACTAGCACCGTTGTCAAATAGTATGCTTACACCCATCTGCTCACCAGTACGTGTTGTAATAGTACCACGATATAGGGGAAGTGAACCCGAGGACGACGAATTATTGAGTTGATTTAAGTGTATAATATCTGTTTGTGGTATTATAGGAGTACCTTCTGGAACAACTGATATACAATCATTCTTTGCCACAGTACAAGGAACAACAGTGTGATTATTTTCACTCGAAGATATAATCGTAGAAGAAGAAACCTTTTTAGAATAATGGGACTCGTTAATCATTTCTTTATTAATAATATCATTATTAAAAGAAGGACTATTTGTATTATTAGCGCCAGAAGAGGATTGTGCCTCAATAGCAAATACGTTTCCACGATTAGTGTTAGAAGTTGTAGCTTGATTATTGAAATGGAATTGATCATTTTTAGCTATATCTGCCTTTCGAATATAGCAATTATTAAAGAGATGACCAGTATTATGACAATAATGACACTTGATAGTAGAGCTGTTACCACGAGCACCGCCTCGGTTACGGTTGTTGTTATTAACACCACGGGTATTTCGATTGAATCCACCACGATTGTTATTGTTTCCACCATTGAATCTACTATTACCACCATTATTATTACGATTAGATCCACCAGTGGGACGTTGATAGATAGCGTCCAAATCCATAGGGGTAGGACCAGTAGTATTAGATGAAGAGTTATCAGATGTACCAGAAGAACCACTAGGCATGTTTGAAGTATAAGAGTAAGATGGAAAACGATAACCTTGGGGATACCTGGCAGCTTCATAAGACAGAGCGGTACTGTAGAATAATTCAATAGAGCGATTCTCTCTGTTAATATTGCGAAGTTCAGCACGAAGGTTGTCAGAACGAAGTCCACGCATGAAACGATCACAACGCTCATCTTCAGTTAGCTCTGGAAGTAAGATACAGACGTCCATAAACTCTTGTACGTATTGGTCTACCGAATTGGTTTGGGTCATGGCAGCAAGATGATCACGAGCTACCAGATCTGAGTTACTAGGCCTAAACTTTTTCTTTAACATTGTTTTGAAGGATGACCAGTCTTGAGGACGTTCAGCACCATTTTCAATAACGCTGTACCATGCATCAGCACGCTCACGTAATAATGTTGTCGCAAATGCCAAAGACTGTTCGTTATCCATTTTATAAAAAGAACTATAACGTTCAACTGAACGAATCCAGCTATCAATGACCAATGCGTCGCGCGTACCTGTATAGATATCTGGTTCCTTTAGACGAATAGGAGGAGCAGTAGGATAGCGTTGTTGACTTTGGATCAAAGCAACTTGTCTTGCAACTTCTTGTATAACTTCAGGGCTTGGTTGTTGAGGTTCTGCTGACATTGTTTTTTTTTTTTTTTTTTTTTTTTTTTAAAAAAAAATTAACTTTATAAAACGCTTCTTGTTTCTTGATAAGCTGTATCTATTGTTTTCTTGGTTAAGTCTCTTTTACAATAAGGTTGATTCCAAGTATAACTGATTCCGATTCGAGTACGAATGTAAGTATATATAATATTTTTTTTTTTTTTTTTCTGTTGATTAAGCTCTTCTTGGCTTTTGAAAAAAAAAATAACGGTTTTATTAACAAGCTCTTCTTGGCTGTAAAAAAAATGACAAAGCTCGACTAGGCTTGAATATAAACTTGTTTGATCTTTTAAAAAGGTGCTACCAATGTCAGTATCGCGGGGGTAACGGTGATACTGATTGTTAGTAACACGGGTTGTTTTAAACGGAAGAAAAGATGGTTTTTATTTAAAATACATAGAACTATTATTTATACTAATTTATATCCCGATACATGTTTTTACGTGTCTTTTCGTCTCTTTTTATTCACGTGTGTGACTGGCTTAAACACGCGTTTCTTGTTGGCGTTCCACTTGGTAATAAACTCCGGCGTGTCTAGCTCAATCCCTATTTCTGCCCCGACAGTTTGTGACGTTTTTATTTTAAATTTGTACCGCTTTAGTTACATGGAACCACGTGATATTCACGTGACAATACTTCTTGTAAGCGCATATAAGTTTGATAATGGTGAGCTTTGACAGTTGGTGTTTAAATTTTGGATGATATTAGGGGGTTTCAATCCGCAACTTAAAACTTAAAACTTAAAAACTGAATTGGAAAATATATAATTCTTATCCAATAAATTTTTTGAGATTTTTCTGCGGTTTATTTGAAGGGGTTACTTAATACTTAAAACTTATTGTCTTCAAATTTGCGTATCAGTTTTCCAAGCCAATATTTTATTATATTACTAAATTGTATAATGTTAACTTTTTTTTTATTACCAAATGTGATCCCAGATGCCCAAAGAAGATATTGAATAGATATATATATAATTAACAAAATCAAACAGGTTTTTATTTATTCGATTTTATTTAAAATCTCACTATGGCCACTAGAAGAAAATAAAATACTATCTTCAGTGTACATATACACTGAAAATTTACAGCTAAAATTCAGTATATATGAGTTACAATGTACCCTGAAGATAGAAATTTAATTACTGAATTTTTCAGTATTTAAAATACTGAAGGTAGAAATAAAAATACTAAAAATTTCAGTAATTAAAATTCTAAAGATAGAAAAAAAAATACTGATAATTTCAGTAATATAATTACTGACGACGGTTTTTTTTACTCTTAATAATTCAGTATATTATTCACTAAGTACCGTAATAATTATGATGAGAGCAGAATTATATTTACTAAAGAGAGTGTAAAATAACCTAGTGACGGTAAAATATATTCTAAAGAGCGTAAAAAAATTACTGTCTTCAGTGAAATAAAGACCGTATAACGACCATAAATATACAAATTATGGTATCGTTTGAACTTTAAACCGAATCGAAATATGGTACAAAAAAAAAAAAAAAAAAAAGCGAATATTTGAATGCGTCCATAATAATAATATGGTTTATAGAGACAGATTAAGAAATATAATGTGAACAAATGGAACATTTTATTTATTTTATATACATGTAAATGAGCGTTATAGATAATAGTAACAAATATAAAAAAAAAGTTTAGAAAAGTAACAGAGAAATATTAAACATTCCTTGATGTGATAATATGACTTGAAAAAGTCTATTATTACTAGGATCCAGTATTACATATTTGCCATAGACCAAAGAATCAAATTCGAAAGTATTACCTAAAATAAAGAAAGATAATTAGATGTTTGTAGTTTAGAGTGATATATTTTTAAATTTACCCTTGCTATACAATAAGATGATTGAAATACATATAAACTGTTTTGAATTTAAAGAAGAAGTTACTATACATGTATTTAATTGTTTTATTTGTCAAAAATGTACCTTAAAAAATTAATATTCAGCTTTAAGCTGTGAGAAACAAACTCCAAGATTCCTGATGTCCAAGAAGGATAAGCATTAGCATAAGTCGCTATAGTTTAAAGACTTAAAGTAAATTTGAGTACCTTATTGCTCAGAAAGATCCATGACCCCTAGAGAGTAAAACCTATAAGTTTGTATAATAAAAGTAGCTTTTGAGCCCTATAAAATAAAGTAACTTTTAAAAGCACCTATGTCTATTGTGATATGAGATATAAGTTATGAATAGTTTTTATTGATAAAGAAATAATAAAAAAAGAAATATATGAAAGATATGATAAAAAAGAAAGAAAGAAAAGAGAAAAGAGAGAGAGAAAAACAGAAGAGCTCTTTTATATAATTACCTTCCTTTTTTTTTTTTTTTTTGTGCATAAGACAACCAATAAAATATCGAAATCCTATGTCTGTAACGCACAAAATAGACAAACCTTATTGATTCGTTCAAACTTTAAAGAAGATGATCTGATTTTTTCAAAGGGATTGAACGATCTGTTGTGTACTTTCAATTTGTATACCCAATTTGACAAAATCATCCGACTTGTCAAAATCATCCAATTTGTCAAAATCATTCATTTTAACAAGACCATTCAATTTTTACAATATAAATGAATAAATGAGCCATTATGTCCTATCTCTCTCTCTCTTTTTTTTTTTTTTTTTTTTTTTTTTTTGCCCATATAATAGTAGTACTTTTCATCTTTTCAAACACTAATAATGTCTAATTATACTTTGCCCAATCCTTCTAACAGCAAAAAGAGACTTCGTGTTTCTACCAATCAAGAGTATTATCAAATCCCTTAAGAATTACTATAGTCGTTCCAGTTCTACTTTTTTTCATCAAGTGAAAATCAATAATTTTGAAATAACAATTGCTGGTGGAGCTTGGATAAATGATGAAATATATAGCTGTTCTTTTGATAGAATAAAGAAAAAATAAAATCGTCGTGGTAAACATCTTTTTATGTTTGGATCCTGCTATATAGAGTAAGTAGTAGACTATATTTTAAATGTATTAGATTATATATACATATATACTCACGTTTTAAACAAATTTCCTACAGCATCAAATCTTCTGCTGGTAGCATTCAAAACTTGTAACTTTCTTTTTTCGCGTTCTAGCATCGACATATTATGTATCTTTATTTTTCATATTCTTAACTCCACAAACCAAATATATAGATTTCTTTTTTTGTCTTAAATAAAAAAACGTTTATATCGTTAGCTTATGAAAAAAATATGGGATATGAATTTAGTAGTTACTTTATGTACCATATTATTATAGGCACATTACTTGTTTAAACTGTAGGCATGTCTTGAGTTTGGCCTATTATATAAGAAATCGAACATGGAAGAAAAAGCACTCTAAAGTAAATGAGCTCATTCCACAGTCTGTTCTAGTAAATAAAGCCAATAGTTAAAAACATGTCAGTCTAGATTGGCAAAAAAAAAAAAGAAAGTACCAGATTCGTCTAACCCATCTCATTACGTTCGGAATTGTGTATAAACAAAAAGCCTTGAAAAGCGGGGCTCGTGATTTTTAAGGGTTAAATAATTTGCTGGGGAGCACGTGACGTAAGTAAATCAATGAGAAATTTTTTTTTTTTTTTTTGGCATCAAATCAATATGTTTCTGAAATAAAACTAGATAAAGAGACTGTAACTGTTTAATATTAAAACATATAGGCTTAAATATAAGAAGCTTGTATAAATGTAGCTGTAAAACATTTAATTTCAGAAACCGGGGGATTTTTTTTGCCTTTTCTTTAACATTCTGCCACTTTTTTTTTTTTTTTTTTTTTTTTTTCACCTTGTTCTGAATGTGAATGAATGAAAAAAAAATCTCATTTTTTAAGTTTTTTATAAGATATAGTAGAAACTGGTACCTCTAGCGTATCAGTATCACCTGTTTATTTAATAAATGCATAGAGCGCGGGTTGAAAAATGATTCAGTAATTAAATTTCTGCGATGGGAAATTAAATATCTGTGCTTCGAAAATAAATGTCTAACAGCAGTATCAATTACTATGTCTCTGGCCATAGTGTCTCCACCTGTCTATCCACCCTCTCTTTATACTCTTCGTCACTCAAGACGTTTGCTTCGTGCATACTCTTGTAAGTATCTAGTACTGCACGAAGCTTTTCCAACCTGAGATTCTCGTCTTCTCTTTTCTGGTTCCTTTCACTGTTCGCCTTTTCCCACTCAAATTTCTCCTCCTCCAGTCTAACCTTCATTGACATATGGTCGACTACATCCACAACAGAGGGTCCATGCTGATCTTGTCTTGTGGTTATGGTGCCCATATTCCTGATAACGTGTCGAATAACATGCCTGAAATAAACCAGGAGTATGGGCAGGAGCAATAGGAAACAGCAAGCCTCGCTGTTTCCACGAGTAAGCCATTTCGGGAAGCTGAGAGCGGTCCTAAGTTGAGGCCCATAATGATGAAAACCATTTTAAATAAGTAATAATAATAAAAAAAATTGGTTTTGTAATTGTGTATTTTTTTTAAGGAACTTTTTTTAGGCTTTAAGGACCTACTTCAGGTCCTTAAAACTTAAAACTTAAAACTTAAAAACTGGATCGGAAAATATAAAATCCATCCAATAAATTCTTTGAGATTTTTTTTTAAGTTGCGGATTGAAACCCCCTATTATTCTATAATGGTTCTTTTTAAATTAAAAAAAAAATAATATATATATATATATATATATACCAATGTATATCCTCATATTTTACTTACGATTTATTTCGTTCTGGTCACCAAACTTGCCTGAATCTGCAAGTAAAATCTTAACTAAATCTTTGTTTGGGTCTACAGGGTTTTTACTTTCTCTAAGCTGTTTAAACAAATCACGGACCAATTTGATAACTAAAAGAGTAAATGTAAGTACAAATACATCTATTCTTGTTAGTTTTATTTACATTCTGTTTGTGATTTGTTGTTTGTTTCATATTGTAATCCTTCGATTACAACTTTTTCAACTTCATTTGTTTTCCTTTCAAAATATTTATAAAAATTATTAGACGATTTACAAGCTTGATACTAAAAAAAAGCTTTAGACGTACCCGATACATAAATAAAATATTAGTGTATCTATATATTTTTAAACGATTGAATTGTATATACTACCTGCATTACTGGGTTGAAAGCGCAAATATTATGTTGGTTCACTAATCCTGCTGCAGGTGGTGCTTGGTGAGACATTTTTTTATACATTTAAAAAATTAATCAATAAATAAAAGAAAGAAAGAGGAATCCTCCAATATAATTTTATCTCTTATTAAAAGTTATTATCAACTCCTGGTTGTACACATCAAGGAGATAAATCAGTTTCACATCACACAAAGTATCAATTACACATTTTATCTCCAATAGTAATGTGATAAAATGAGAATAATTTTTGAGTTTACTTGGATTCAAATAAAGTTTAGGTTGTTCCATTTTTATTCATTGTATTTTTAAATTTCATAACATTTGTATTACTTATAAGAAAAAAAAAAAAAATTCAATTCAAGAATCTATTATGAAGAAAAAAAAATTGGCTTTTTCCAACTACCTGAAATTTATTTTTAAATCGGTTATTAATAAACTATAGTAAAAGCTTTCTTTATAAAATCTAATGTTTAAAATTCAAATCATAAATATATAACAAAAAAATTTTATTTTTAAATTCTGGCAAAGTAGAGTCTCGAAACTATATCTCCTTTCAGCTTTGCTTGTCTCCACTTCCTATCTTCTCCAATATACGGAAAGCAATATAACATCTCACAAAATGTTTTCCATAACAAGGTATGAAAAGCTTCCACTTCTTCACTTCTTCCTTCATTCATCAAATCATTCATAACATAGAGATATGCCGTACGAACATTTACGTCATTGATTCTTCGTCTATGCGCATTAATTAGGTCATCAAAGTGTTTTGCCACATTTTCAACGGGTGGAAACATCACGTTAAAACGCTTAAAATTTGCTCCCCGAATAACACTTCGAGCTATGTGAATTCGATTTCCTAAAAAAAAAAAAAAAAAAAAAAAAAAAATTATATATATATATATTAGTATTTTATTAATACATGATACCAACAATATCTTACCTCGAAAGTATTTGCTAGAAGTACTGGAGATTGCAAATGTTCTAATCCAAGCTCATCTACACTCACAGTGTCTTTAAGATATTTATCCAGCGTTGGGAAGATATACCAGATATCTTGGCTGTATAGGTTGACGAGTGATCTAGCCATTTTCTCATCTAAACCCTCTGTAATCATCAAATAAATCATATTTTTTACAGGATACACTATTTCTACAGACACAGTTTCATAAAACTGCTCTGAACAGCTAAGCTTCTTGTTACCTGTAGGCCGCGTATTATATACATTGATATTCGCATATATGTTTTGCTCATCCATACTAGGAGGAGGAGTAGTGGCATCAGGTGTGGGGGCAATAGAAGGAGTGGTGGTAGCAGTAGGAGGAGTGGTGGCAACAGGAGGAGTAGTGGTGGTGGCAGCAGTACTGGCAGCAGGAGAAATGGTGGCAGCAGAAGGAGTCGTAGCTGCAGGAGGAGTAGTAGTAGCTGCAGGAGGAGGAGTAGCTGCAGGAGGAGGAGTAGCTTCAGGAGAAGGAGTAGCTGCAGGAGGAGGGGAACCACCTTCAGATACTGAAGGCTTAATTTCACAAAAACCTGCCTCTTTGGTAAGTATTATACCTGTCTCTTTTTCAAAACCATGAAGAAATTCTATATATTTATCCGCTTGGGCGGTCATATCTAAATGACTGACTGATCTACGAAATTCAGTAATAATTCCTATATATATTAAAGAGTCAATAAAAAAATATTTTTTTTTTTGGACAAATATATATTTACTACTACTACTAAGGCTGAGAATATCTTCTTCCCTCTCGTTCACTATATAAATTATTGGTTACATTTTATCTTTGATTCTGATAATTATACACTTTATTACTTACTTTTTGGATCATCATCTTTTTTACCAGTTTCTTCTTCATCAGTTTTTTTTTTGATAAAAAGAGGCATTACTTTTTTGGCATCAGATCTTAAAAAACGTTTAGCAGGTTTTCCAGTACTCTCACTTCTGGATGAAGAAGGTTGAGTGTTACGCTTTTTTGAGCTTCTGAGAGAAATAGACTTGTTTGAAGACATTTTGAGTTATTGTTTAATATTAATTTGATAAAGAGACAACTATAGTAAAAATAAAAAAAACTATTGACTTTAAAACAATTATTTCATTGTTCAAGACTCTCAGGTTAAAACTACTGCTCATAAATATATCCTGCTTTTGCTCATACTTTGTAATACAAATAACTATTTACTGTTATCCGTATTCCAAAATATCTTTAATCTAATAAATATATCTTATTTTTTTTCCAAATCTTAGGTCCTGGCTTCGAGATATCTGGCAGGTACTGCTCAAAAGAAATTACTTTATTAAAAGAAAAGTATCAATATTTACAATTTGCTAGATGAGACCATGTGTTGCCCGAAAAACTCGGACCTGATTAGGGGTACCAATTTTTTAAAAAAAAATAATGTATTGAAAAAATTGTTTACAGAGTTTCCCACTATTTTTGGGAATTAAAATGGAAATTAATGGGAAAAAATTTAAAAGTTAATAAAACCAAGTTTGAAAGTTGATGGAATAAATTTTGAATATAAATTAAATAAAGTTTGAAAAAATTAGTTAGTAATGTGATTCTTACATAGATGTTTTAAGGCTTTACCTGTATCAAGGTTTTCCAAAGCGATAACTTAAGAGGATAATTATTGTTGAAGACGAGGTTTTTTCCCCCCCCCAGTTTGATTGGGTCATAGTTTTTTCTTTTGATTGAGTCTTTTTGACTTCTCAAGAATATCGCAGGTTTCTGGGATGTAGTCCTTAAACTAATTACGATCTTCCTAAAATTTAATACAGCAGCAAGATCCCTGTTCCATAGTCGATACTTTATATTCTCTTGATCCTTTTCCGTTAATGCCTGTTTCTCCATAGTGGGAAACTCTGTATGTAATGTATTCAATTTTTATAAGGGAAAACTTAAATGTCACCCACTAAATTTCCTTTTTCGGATTAATTGTCACCCACCATTTTGTATTTTTTTTTTTCAGAGCACCCAGTTTTTAAAAAAAATAAAAAAAAAATAAAAAGCTACAAATTCTTCATCGTTTTTTTTTTTTTTTTTTTTTTTTTTTTTTCTGTTGTCACCCACTTCTTGTTTTTTGGGCAAAATATTCCAACCAAAACCTACTTTTTTTTTTTTTTTTGACGTTTTTGACAGAAAAAATTTTTTTTTCTTTAAGCACTTAAAGATTATCAATTACTCAAAACAAAACTAAAATTATCATAATACGATTGTTGGGTGATAGCTACGACGATCAAAGATAATATAGCTTGAGCTAGTTAATAATCTATGATATACACTGCATGTAACCTCACGTTACTTTAATAAGATCTCTATAGGCAATCTTTTATTATTTTTTTTTTTTTTTGGTTTATGTATATGTATCGTCTTCTATAAGATAATTATTCATTTTAAATTAAAATTGACTTATGTATAAAGAGAAAAGAAAAGAGAAGAATTATACAATCTACTAGGGAGCATGTGCTCCTTCACGTTTGATCTTAAACGGAGTATAGCTTTTCAAGTCAGCCTTAATTATGTCAACCTTAATTATTACTTAAACATCATTGAATTAAAATGATAAAGATAACCTCGAACTTCCTTTTATCAATGTGAAGAAATAGGCTCTAATTTGGAGAATATTTCTTGCGGAAAAAAAGTAGTAAAAAAAACAGTAGATATAGAAGTATATTTAGAGTTCCTTTCGGGGTAGGTTTTACATATTATAAAAATAAAGATTAAGTTATTCTATGTTGTCTAAATAATGTATCCTATTTATACTAATAATGTCGGTAGATGGTTTAGGCTTTTATATATATAATATTGTCATGATAATTATTATACCATCCATTCAATTGATATGATTGAAGGATGTGTATTTTTAAAGATAGTTTATGTTTATAATATCCAAGCGAATCATATATGCTTGGAAGGAATTATTTATTTATCCATTGTAACTTTACGATAGTTTATTTAAGCATGCTCAATTTTATTGGCTATGATTTAGATCTACCATATTTACTATTGTGGATTCACCACAATAACAATGAAAAAGAGGAATGTTTTTTTTTCTTTGAAAAAGATTAAAACGTTCCTATAGTAACAGGTTTCAAAGTTGTATGAATAAAAAGGAGTGACTAATTAACGTTGATCCAAAAAAAAAAGAACCTCGATCTTCTCATTGAAAAAAAAAAAAAAACTTACTGATTAAATAAAGCAAGCTTATAAAAACTAATTTTTTCTGTTATTATTATGCATATTTTAAGTTACGTTCAGGAATCCTCACACTTTTTTTTTTAAAGCTCCAGAAATACACTTGCTGAAAAGCCAAAGCTATTTTCTATTTAATCAATATGTTGCCCTGAAGGTTTTGCGTCTTTATGCAAAACTTACTTTGAAGACCTTGATATAAATCCCGGCAAATATATCTATGACGAATGTGACTTTTTTATGCTTATTTTTTTTTAACTTGTTGTTCAATACGTCATGTATCACTTTAAAGCAATTAAGATAAAGAGATCATCAATCAAATTAAAGACTCTTTTAAATTGTTTTTATGCCCCTTTTATCAAATATGTTTATTTGTACTTCAATAACAATGATTTGTAATAGATCATCAAATATAAAACCATTGATGAAGAGTGAGATAACCCAAGGAAACAAAAAAAGTAAATTAAAATTCAGTTCAAAATGTCTCATTAATTACAAATATGTGTTCCCTCATTTTTTCCTGGTTTCTTTCTTCTTTTTTTTTCTTTAACTATACTTATATTAAAGCATGAAATAGTAGTATGGGTAGATTACAAGATAATCAATATTCTCCTCTAGTATTAAAGAGTAACCAAGAAAAAGCAAAGTTAAAAGAAGAACGAGCAAATAACGAAGCTAAATTACAGGTTTGTTTGTTATTGTATGGAATATACTTTTTATATTTTTTTTTAGCTCTATTTTTTTTCTCATTTTTTTCTTGTTGTTGTTGGGTTACCTAGGCAACGTTTTGTCCTCCCCTTGACCCTTCACTTATTCAAGCTATATGGAACGATTCATACAATTACGATTCTTCCTTCAGCATCTTAACCTCACTTGCAAAAGATACAGAACAAACGTTAGACCAACAAGAGGCTTTAGAGGCTCTAGAAAATCTTGAGCTGGATGAGTCTACAACAACTACCACCTCAAACGAAAGCGAAGATGACAATCTCAATTTTTTATTCACTTGTTTTCCAACTTTACCTCTAGAGGATTTAGTTGAAGCTTTAAAGAGTTCAGACAATGACGTAGAGAAAGCCACGGATTTATTATTAAGTCGTGAATATCTTTTAGAAGTAGAGAATTCAACTAATGAAGTCGTGTTAGAGAGGAAAGAGAACGAAACTTATTTTGACTATGAACAACAACAATCACAAACGAAAAAAAACAAGTCGAAAAAGAAAAAGAAGAAGGGAACTGTTTGGTCGAGTGGAAAATTACCTAATTCAGATGGTCATCAAGTGGAAAGACAAGGTGATAATGATGATCCATATGAGGAATTAGCTTCAGTTCCATTTAATTTTTGGCATCAATACGATGCAACCATTAATCGAGTTCAATGGTACTTTCCAATCGTACCAAAGACACTTGTTGCAACCTGTATTCAACAATCTCGAGGTAATATCATCGCATCGGTGAAATCGATTATGGAAAAGAGACCTTCCGAAAGACCAGAACATCAAATGGATTGGAACGCCCTAAAGAATTTAACAAATGTAAAGCAAGAACTAGAAGCCATCATGGTCGATCGTACACCAGAGGATATCTATCGAGTCTCTGTCGGTGTCATTATTCATTTTGAAGGTCAAGATAAATCGGTAGAACAAATGGTACAAACTGGTATTGAACACTTTTTATCATTTGATGCAAATCAATTAGCTTTGGAGGCTAGATTGAAAAAGATGGCAAAAGAATCTGAGTTGATTCAAAAACGAAAGAAACAAAATGGTGTTCCATTGATACCCGATTATTTGCTGATGAATAATCAAACGAATTATGCTGAGGATGATCCGGAAGAATGTAGAGAGATTGCGATGCAGTTAATCATGGAAAGAAATGAGTTATTTCGAAAGGCCGCTCATGCTTATAGACAAGCAAAGAATAAGGGCCCGGGTGAAGGTGGTGTGGCATTTTATTATTCGGATAATGCTAGACAGTTGGATAGTAGAGCAAAAGATTGGAACATGAGAGCTGCTAGAGCTACTGTTCGGAGTCACAGGTAAAATAAATAAATAATGAATAGAAATAAGCCCAACTAACTTGTACTTGTAGAATTCGACAGAATGATGATCATTTATTAGATCTTCATGGTTTAACTGTAGCAGAAGCACAAGTCTTGGTAAGAGAAGGAGTTACACAATGGTGGTCACGAAGTCAAATGCAATCTTGTAAGTGATTATATAACATGTCTTTTTTAATACTTTTTAATTAAATTAAAATTTAAAACACTTTAAGCTCGTCGCCAATTCCAACCTTTAAAGATTATCACAGGAATAGGTAAGCACTCTGAAGGAGGAGCTAAACTATTACCTGCAACAATCAAATTATTAAAAAAGGGAGGGTGGCTTTTTGAAATGACCAATCCTGGTTGCATATATGTCAAAGGCGTAATAAACAAATAATTTTTTTAACTTTTTTCTATTTTTTTTTTTCTTTGTTCATTCATACACACCATGTCTCTCTTATTAACAAAAAATTGTCATTATGCTATCCTTGTAGCTATTGAAGATGGCCAAAATTTTATTGGCCAAGGAGATAAAGATACTTATGTTACTTCTAGACTCAACTTAAAGTTACCACGACCTGTTGATGACCTAATCCCACCCACCACACTACTTTCAACAAAACCAACTATCCTTACAGATAAACCCGAATGGCGAACCACACTTGTTTATTTTGTCTCTAGCCAAATATTACATAGACTTAGAAAAAGACAGGCTCAAGTGACGTTAGACGTAAATACTTTGGCCGAGGAAGGAACGAGAGAAGTTTTAGGGTCAGTTGTACTCAAGATGGAAGATGCCAGAATTGTCATGCAAAGAGGGAAACAGGATATTACTCAAATTCAAGAGTTTGTGAATGATAAAGGAACTTGGTTACCTTTGAATGAGAATACTCGGTCCAAGATCAAGGTCGGGTTGTTCATTACAGTTATGCCACAAAATACAGACGCAGTAGATAAAAAGTTTGGTACACCTTTACAAAGACCTATCAGGACAGATGGAAGAAGCCATAGTAGACAAAGTGAACCTGGGTTAGAGATTTGTTCAAATGTGAGTGAGTTATTATCAAATGTGAGTGAAAACAGTATATTGCTAAACGCAGAGGATGATGAAGATGAAGAATTATTAGATGAAAGTGACTATGAACAAATACATCATGACGACGACGGCGACGATGACGACCAAGAAGAAGGGCATGAAGAAGAGGAAGAAGAACAAACGATAGCGATTGGAAATGGATTAGATCAATATAGTTTTGAGTTTAGAATAATTGATGCCAAATATATTTCTTCTATTACAGAAAGGTTTCCAAATATTACAGAAGTTTTCTTTCAATATGAATTTGCGGATAAACAATATCAATGTGGAGCCGAAAATAAAAACGATAGTTGGGTTGCACTTGAACATCATCGAGGTATTTCTATTCAAGGTCAATTAGAAGATATCAAAGCTTGGATGGAAGAAATAGCAATGATCACAGTCTGTTTAATAGGTCAAGATACGGATGGTAAACAAGAATTAATTGGGTTTTCGGAAGTATTTATAAAAGGAAGAGATCTTGGTATCGTCCCATTATCTACTTTAATTTATGATTGTGAGAAAACTTGGCATATCAATTCAAACAAACAATTTTCTAAATTACAATTAGAAGTTGGTTTGACAGAAGGTTGGCATGACGACGACGAAGAAGAAGAAGAAGAAGAATAAAAAAAAAATCACGTGCTTTTTTATTATTATTATATCTAAACTATTATAAATATCTTTTTGTACATAATAATGACGCCCTACTACTATGTGTTGTTGCTATTGTGTACACACACATATTTACATGTGCGTGCTTTGAAAACAAAAAAGTTGCGGTTTTTTTCAATAAAATCCGGCTGTTTAATTTTCCTCTCTCTCTCTCTTTCACACTCTTCTCTCTTCTTGATACAGTTATAACACTTCTATCATCTTCTTTTGTATTTCTATTCCCCCCTTTCTTTTATTATATGCATAAATGCCTCAATCGTTACACAACTCGCTATCTTTTCTAAAGAGCGCAAATCAATCCAGTACTTCTTTAGACACAAGTTCTTCACCTAGTCCACGTTCGCGATCAGGAAGTATTCTTCGAGCCATCTCACTTCATCCCTCTTCCACAAACAATCAAGCTCCCATGACACCTTTATCTCGAACGAATACAAATAGTTCAGCTAGGTTTCAATTTAACGAAGAAAATACAGACTTGAACTTTTCTTCTAACCCTGATGATTTTGAGATAAAAAATCCTATAGGTAAAAAAAAAAAAAAAAAGAATATATATATGCAGTAATAAAAAAAAAGTATTTATTTCATATATATATTAGGTTATGGGTCATCAGCTATTGTATATAATGCAACATATAAACCAAGAAATATGAGAGTTGCCATTAAAATGATTGACCTTGATTTGTTTGAAAGAAATCAAATTGATGAACTTCGGGTAATAATAATTATTTATCAAAAGATGATTTTTAAAAAATTAATTTTTTTTTTTTATTATGATAGCGTGAAACAGCATTAATGGGATTATCTAAACATCCCAACGTATTAAAAGTATTTGGATCATTTGTAAGTGGCTCTAAATTATATATAGCCACACCTTATTTGTCAGGAGGTATATATAACACACACACAAACACAAACAGGTATATTATTTCAGAATAAAAGAAATATACTCACACGATGAAAATATATATCTATATATATATATAGGGTCTTGTTTAGATATTATGAAGAATGGGTTCAAGGACGGATTTGAAGAAATTGTGATTGCAACTATATTAAAACAAGCATTAGAAGGATTAGTTTATCTTCATAAAAATACCCATATTCATAGAGATGTAAAAGCAGGAAATCTCTTAATGGATGATCAAGGTACTGTCCTACTAGCAGATTTTGGTGTATCAAGTTCCCTGACTGAAAATAACGAGGTCCGAAAAACATTTGTGGGCACTGTAAGTTCAAATAATAGAGTTGTACAAAACAATTGTATTTTAAATATTAAATATATATATATAAATATACATAAAGCCTTGTTGGATGGCACCAGAGGTAATGGAACAATCTGGTTATAATTTTAAAGCTGATATTTGGAGTTTTGGTATCACCGCAATAGAACTAGCCACAGGGCATGCTCCATTTGCTAAATTTCCTCCAATGAAGGTAATGTAAGATAATATTAGTGTGTTTGTTTATTACCTTATTCTATATATATGATCACTAAATAATTTCACACAACCTTATATTAGGTATTGATGATGACTCTTAACCAATCTCCTCCTACTCTAGATCGAAATCAAACGAAATACAAATATACACGTACCTTTAAAGAAATGATAGATGCATGTCTTTCTAAAGACCCTAACAAACGGTACGAGTTTATTATATTAATATATATATATATATATAACTATACATTATATTTTAATATATATATTATAGACCCACAGCAGAGAAATTATTATTACACCCATTTTTTAAACAGGCTAAAAAGAAGGATTACCTCATAAAAACAGTTTTGGCCTGTGTTCCACCTTTAGACCAACGAACCCATAAAAAGCTTGGATTTAAACAAGTTACGATCGAAAATACGGATCAATGGGATTTCGATACTTCTTCAAATGACGACAAAGTAACATCGGCTCCGATTCAAAAACAGCATATATCTTTTGGAAACCTTTTATCCACAACAGAACAAACCTCACCTACTCCACCAGCAACTACTGCTACGAATACTACTACTAGAAAATCAAGATTTGTTATTGAAGAAACAGATAAAAACGAAAGAACAATTTCTTCTCAACGTTCTTTATCACCTCATTCTGCTGCTTCTTATAGAGAAAATTCATTGACAGATAACGAAAATCATAATACTTGGCAAAGTGCAATGGGTTTAGGCTTAGGTATCTCATCCAATTCTTCTCCTACCATGTCTTCTTCTTCCTCTGCTACTCAACCACAAGAACAACAACAACAACAACAGGTTAGAAAAGGAAGGTTTAGTGTCAATCAGCAATCTGCTCCTGCCTCTCTTCGTACTTCCAATATGCCTTTGGATTCTTCTTCACCACAATCAGCTACTACTACTACTACTACTACTACTACTTTACCACCTGAAGAAGTAGTTGGTTCAATTCCAATGTCTCGTTTAACAAGTACAGATAGTGTGAAAGGAGGTATTTATATACAGAATTTTTTTTGTTACTTTTTCTGTACATTTGTGTATATGTGTGTAACATTTTATTTTTATATAGAACGTAAATCAAGGTTTGAAGTACAACATTTATCTACGGATATGGGTGCACCTTTACCTATTTCAAACACAAGTCATGAGCAAGTTCGATACGAGCCGCCCCCTTCTTTTCAACATCGTAGATCATTATCTCGAGAATCAGTTGGGTCATCTAGATTAAGTAGATTCTCTATTGAGAAAGAGGAACCAAATGAATTATTGATTCATCCATTTGAAACGACAACAACAAAGCCAACACCAACATCAAATAATGCGGCTGTGCAATCTGTTTCACCCGAGTTTCGTAAAAAGGGTAGATTTGAATTATCAACAGCTGTTGGAGAAAGATTTGAACCATCACCTCATGGCACAGTACATAGTAATACAACAACAACTAGATCAAAACCACTAGCTGCATCACCGTCGTCATCGTCATCCGATAGTGCAGCGCTTGTTTATGGACAAATGGAAGTTTTGTTAAAACAAACAGAGGCACAGAAATCTTTGATTCAGGATTTAATGTTTGGATTGTCTTCTCAGGATTCTATTTTACCGAAAAGTAGTAATCATAGTAAATCAAATTCAATTGATGTTAGAAAATTATCAAATACTTCTTCTACTATTGAACATTCTTTACTATCTACTCATCCATTAGAACCAAGGTACGCTTAAATTATATTTATGTATTCTCTTTTATTCATTGCTTTCTTTATATATATATATAGGCCTATGGCGGTTGGAAATGAGATTGCTTCAACAATGGTAAAACATAAAAAATATATACTTTATTTTATAGACATTTATATTGATCTATCTTTATTATAGGATCATTTACAACAATTGTTATCGGATTCAAATAGAGAAAAAGAACGATTATTACAAGAAAACGAGGGTTTGAAAAGAGAAATTGATCGATTACGAAAACTTCAGTTACCACCTATTCATCATGCATCCAACATAACTTCATAAAACCTTTTTCATATCTGTACTACACACAACACTGTAATAAAAATGTACATCTATTATATAAAAAGAAGGACAGATGTTTGGCTAATTACGTACAAAAAAAAAAAAATAGTACTTGCTAGAACATTGTATTACTGAACATTAATGTTTTTTAAATAGTCTTTCCGATAATAACTATGATAAAAAAGCACTAAAACAGTGCTACTGAGTAACCCCAACATATTCAATGGAATATATGTTGTGTACGCCCATGAGAGATTTTTGCTATTCATTTATTAAAAGAGAGGGGCATTCGTTTAAATGTTGATTATTTGTTTAATAAATAATCTGTACACAAAAGGATTAAAGCTCTAAAACGCACGGTTATCTGTACTTTATGTTTTCACACACACACATATAAATAGTAATTTTAACCTCTCTTTCATTTTAATTACATATAGGGCAAAAGACAACTGATATGTATACAATTTTTTAAAAGACAAAATAAATGAGGGAGGATTTATTTTTTTTTTGTCATAATTTGTATTTCATTTTTTTTTTACATTATTTAACCAGAGGGAACCATTGATTCAATTGTTTTTCAGGAAAATACAAATAAACGAATAACTTGATTTTACTTCTTGCAATTACAGGAAGCACAAGCGCAAGAGGAACCACAAGAGCTTAAAATAAACATGAATATGACTAGAATTAAAATTATTATATAAAAAAAAAATTCACTTACCAGCTACAATTTCCATCACCGTTTTGCATATTGAAAAATGTTTTTGTAGATATAAAAAAAAAAAGTAGAAAAAGTAAAGAAAGAAGATCAGGTAAAAGAAAAAATGATCTACTTTTTATATCTGTTTTCATAGCATCATATGAGAGAGAGAGGGGAATCACGAACCCGGGAAAAAAGATGCAATAAATCTGATGACTTACAAAACAGTGATATCATGTGTGAACATAGCCAAATATTTAATAAAAAAAAAAGGGGTATATAGTTTTCTAAATATTTTTTTTAAAAAAAACTTTTATTACGCTCTAGATATTTAAGTGAGTTTTTGTAGATGCGATCTCTTTTTTGTATGTATATGTATATTGTTGTTGTATGCAAAAAAAAAAAAAACTGTAATTTATCGTTGAGAGTTATAAGAAACTTGAGCATTAGCACGATTTGCTAAAGCTTGTTTATGTACTTGTAACTTCTTTTGTAAAACGGGACTAGTTCCTTGAGATACATCAAATACTTCAGCAGCAAATCTCTCTTCAAATGATTTCTCACCACGTTTCTTTGCTGCTTCCAACATCCAAACAATTGCACGACGACGACGTTGACGATCTCTTAAAGCTGTAGGCACATGAACTACTTTAGAGCCCTTCTTTGTTGAAGATAATTTCAATAAAGGTGAAGCTGTCTCGATAGATTCCAATAATACACTGTATGGACTAGCTTCCTCTCCAAGTTTCTTGGAAAGGTGTTTCATACTATCTGAAACTAAACGTTGTGCTCTGGCTTTCTTTCCATCTCTCATGAGTGTATTCACTAACTGACTTACTACTTCATCGTTAGGAACAATAGGTACTTCGCTACTCTTTGGTGCGGTTATGTCGACAGTAGGTGTAGTAGGTTCGATAGGTGTGCTGGCTTCAACTGAAGTACTCATGGGTCGGATCCATGTAGGTGCAAACGCAGTAAATTTGCGCATACTGCTTCCATTTTGACGAAGTGCCTGTAAGATAGTACTAGACATGATTTAACTTTAGAAAAAAAAAAAAAAAGAAGTAACTGGGGGCTAAAAATGACAGGATCCCCTCCTGGGTCAAAATAAATAAACCATACTCCCCACTTCACGCGGTCATTAATTACTTTCAAAGCAGTCCAACGTCGTCACGTCATGTTTTTTTTTATCTTCTTTTGTTAAAGAAGAAGAGTTTTCTTCTTCTTCTTCCTTTTGTTTCTTACCAAAAACATTGTGAATGCTTGAAACAGCTTCTTCGCCGACTGGCATTGGATGCTCAAGATAAGAGTTGTATACAACAGACAGGTTAGATATGTGTATGAACAAAGAAGAACTAGAAAGCAGTTTCAAGGATAAGGATTTCGTGCAGCTGTCATTGATACTGCCCCACCTAAATAAGATATAATGAGCAAACCTTTTCTTTAGTAGCTGCCAACTGTTAGTGCATTCAGTTGTACATACAAGCCCAAAGTAATACTTGCATTTTCATTACTCAAGCTGAGGTATTGGAAAAATTCGTATCTTTGACAACGAAAAGCTTTCTTTTTCTTCATACTCTCTTATTAGTTTTTAATGAATTATTTAAAAGAAAAAGGGAAGTAAAAGTGTAGTGTAGCGTAGGGGCTTTGCTACTGTAATAAAATGTTAATCGCAAAAGTGTTTGTATATTTTTTATTAAAAAGTTGGGTGTGTGATGTTTAGTTTTCCCCATAATTTATCTTCACAAAATACTTGACATTTTAAAGTGAAAAAATAATTTCCTCAAAGCAACTGTGTATTTACAATAGAATGTGTACTCAGTCATCTATTTATATTCAACTTGTGATAATCTAGAAAAGACTCAATCATGATAGGATTGGAAATGACATGGATCAGATTAAAGCACCAACAAAGGTTAGTTCTTAAGTTGAAATACTACTGTTTTACTACTTGATATTTGCTGAAGAGCATGTGTATATATATTTGATTTTATCTATTAAGAAAAGTAGTAATTGATATCTCAAGGAATAAAAGCTTAGTTGCGAATACTGTCATGCGCTCTGTAGTTACCTTTTGACCTCATTGTTTATCACTACTTCTACTCATTCAGCCAACATCTGGTGTGTTTTGAGGTTTTGGTAAGCAAAGTACGTTACGAGTAAAAACCTACGTCTGTTTATATGCTTTTAGTAAGTAAGAAAAAAAAAAAAAAAAAAAAAAACTACCTGAAAGAGTGTCACTACCTTTTAGAAACTAGATATCTAAGATATGATTGTTCTCTTTTTTATTCTTCCCTTAATATGGCTGTATAACCACGTTTGGGGGATATTGTGAAAATCCTAATCAATTTTTGAAAAACATTTTGGGCACATTGAAATTTGAATATTTTCTGTATCAACTATCTTTAAAATAGTATCATGTGTAGTACTAAAAACTATAGTACTTTTTTTTTATTATACAAAGATGAAAGAGTGAAGGAGGAGAGGGTATAAACATAAAGATTGATTTAAATACCACGACCACCAGTGACTTCAAGGGTATGACCAGTAATATAACTAGTCAAAGGAGTACAGAGAGACAAGACAGAACCAGCAACTTCATCAGCGGTACCAGCACGACCAAGAGGAATATCAGCGTACAAGTTGACGTTAGCAGGTACAGGCTTACCACCGGTAGGAATACCGAGAGCAACCTTTTGACCATCGACCTCAATAGAGGCGCCAGATTCCTTGGCACGAGTAAGACGAGTATCGACCCAACCGAAGGCGACAGTGTTACAACGAACACCAAAGACACCCCATTCCTTTGCAATGGTCTTGGTTAAACCAACAACACCTGCCTTGGCAGTAGCATAATTGGCTTGACCAACGTTACCGTGAAGACCAGAAGTGGAAGAGATGTTGACGATAGACTTGTTCTCACCATCCTTCTTACGAAGATATTTAGCAGCAGCACGAATGATCTTGAAAGGAGCGGTATTATGAACAGCGAGCATCAAATCCCATTGTTTATCAGTGATCTTGTGAATCATACCGTCAAAAGTGAAACCGGCGTTGTTGACAATATGGTTAATCTTACCAAAGGCCTTGACAGTACCTTCAATTAAACGTTCAGGGAAAGTAGCATCGAGAATATCACCAGGAATAGAAATGGCTTTGTAACCTGCTGCATTAATATCTGCTGCAACTTGATCAGATTTAGCTATACGAAAAAAAAAAAGATTAATTTTAGTTCCCGAGGTTGCATTCTCTCTCTCTCCATTTTATGTTTACTTACCAGCATCAATATCAGTAACAACAACTAAAGCACCTTCACGAGCAAAGTATTCAGCACAACTCTTACCAATACCTTGACTATAAAAAAAAAAAAAATGAATACAAAAGAAAAAAAAAAACGTTTGCTTCATAATCATTTTACCCGGAACCAGTAATGATAGCAACTTCACCAGCTAATAAACCTTTAGGAAAGTTACCAGATAAATGACCTTTGATAGTGTTTAAGCGATCGTTAGCAGACATGATAATAAAAAGAGATAAAAAAAAAAAATGTGGAGAAGAAGAAAAAAGAAATAAATAAAAAAATGTTCCCGGTATTTTTTATATTCATTAGGTAATTCGATATTGTCAGCAGAAATCGCACAATCTCATTTTAAAACACGGTCACTGATTTTCGTGTGAAATTTTAAGCATTGCATTCGAGTCATGTTCTTTACGATTTCTAAAAACCTTTAGTCATGTAAAAATGGACGGAGCTTTTATTCTTTTCGGTATACTTTTATTTTTTAAATTGAGGGGTATAAAATATTAAATGAATTCACATGCAAAAAAAGAAAAGAAATACGAGTATTTAGTATTAAAAAGACATTGATCGATACATTCACACACACTGTATAACTTGGACTTTGCAAGTGATTATTTACCTCTCCGTGAAACCCATCTTTCAAATATGTGTCTTATTACATAATATAGTTAGTGAATATTTACTCTCAATGATTATATCAAGTATGAAAAAGCAATTAATAACTTGGGTAATGTTGAGATCTGTTACAACATTGATCCAAAATACCGTGTTATAGTGATATTAGCCAGAATTCATTTATGCCATTTGTATCCAGCCAACATCCAGCTTACGGTCTCTGTTTATTTGTTTTGATTTTTTTAATAAAAAAATAATACGGTATCTACTATTTTGATCGTGGTATTGGTCTTAGCCTGCAATCAAATTTCTGCAACAGTTTTATGTCTGACAGCAGCATATATACAAACCTCGTTAGAAACAGCAAACGTTTCGGTAGTCGCTTCAGATTTCCAAATGTCATGGAACTTTTTTTGAACAGCCAATAACATCATCTTCCATTTTTTTTTGAATTGAGCACCATTGTTTAATTTCTTGTAATAGTTTCATCGTTTTTGATATATGCAAACGCATGGCCGTACAATAAATAGCTACCTAATTGTTTTAGTAATTGTAGGACCCAATTCAACTTTTTCTTATTTTAAGACAAAATTTCTAAGGGACAATCATTTGTAATTACAAATGTTTAATTTCCTGAAAGTGACAGTTCTCACTGTTCATCCCAGCTTTTTAAGTTTTGGTTACAAAGAGAGAAGGGAGACTGACTGAAAAAAGGGAACACAAAACACAAAAAAATGCCGCACGAGGAAAATTGCGGGGAAAAAAACAACGAGTGATTCTGATTTACGTTAAATTACGTACACAGTTTAACATGATTGGTTAAGTCCGAAAATGACAGCTAACAATAGCGCATGACAAGAATTTTCTATGTGGAAAAACGACCATTATAATTGAATAGCCATTGAATCTTTATTTTGATGCCAGATGGTATGCCATTTCTTAAATTGCTCTAAAAATATGAAAGTAAAAATTGTTTGAGGTCCAGTTCTCATGAAGGAAGGAGTCCAGCCTCTAAAGAAAGAAAGTAATCCTTCGTTTCTATACATGTTGTATGTGATTCTGAGAGCCGATAAATGAACATCATTTCCAGTTGCGCTCATCATACGAGTTTTTATCACATCGACAGGGGAACAAGCCGTGGTCGCAACCAGACCCTATATGTATATATATTATTAGAAACCAAATGATAACTATAAAAATGTATATAGTATAACTAACCGCAAATGTACTTGATAATAAATGAAGTGCAATACCTTCATTTAATACTTGGTTTGATAATAAGAAAGATTTAAATCTATCATAGGATACGCATTGAGATGCAGTCATCAAGATTGCTCTGTTGATATTAGGTCCTACCCCACGAAACAGAACGGCAGGGCCTTCTTCTTTTACTATCCTGAATAACCCATCAAATGCATGAGCATAATTTCTTTTTAAATGAGCAGGAAGTTGTCCATCGTTTTGCATTCGAACGTTCACTACATCGCCTGGATTACCGCATATACCTCCTGCGATTCCAGCAGTAGTTGCACATAGCAATAATTGTAATACGGATGGATCTAATAATAATGATTTACATACATTAATATGTATTGTTGATCTTTTTTTTTATAATATAATAATTTACTTTTTTCTTTTTGTAATAACAATTGTTTTAATTTTTCATAACCACCTAATCTTACAGTTGAATAAGTAGCTTGTCGAAGTATAGAAGCAGATAAACCTGCATAAAGATTAAGTGGGCCTTCAGTTCTAATAATTTTCATCATTGTACCAAACATGCTCATCTTTTGATTTCCTTTGAAGTTCTGTAGTCTAACTTTAGTAAGATCAAGTGGATGAACAATAATTGCTGCTGTACAAGAAGCTGCTCCACCAAAGTAGAATGGTGTATTTAATTGTTTTTTTTCCATATTAAAAAATAAGTTACAAATATATAAATAAAAAAGGGGAAAAGAAAGAAAGAAAGTTCAAAAAAATAGCACGGTATAAATAAGGAGAAAAACGGTAAAAACTCTTAACCGAGACAAAATGTAATAAAGCGGGTAATTCTCTCTCTCTCTCTCTCTTTGTGCCTTGCATTGGAGGAGGAGGATGATGAGGGGGAATACAAATAAATAATAATGATGTTGTTTATTACAATTCAATTTTCTATTAAACGTCATCTTCATCTTCATCATAGTCATCATCATCTACACCAAAATCGCTTTCATCTCCAGATTCGTACCAGCTTTGATATTTTTTTTTTAAAAAAAAAGTTAATATGAATAAATGTATATTTCAAATTTTATTAACTTACAAGTTATCATCTTCCTCAATCTCTGGTGGTGCTGTTGGCATAAAGTCTTGTTCTGATTTGGGCATTTTAAAGCCACTTGGGATATCCTTTTTTGACGCTTCAACTTGTTCTAATGTTATTTTTTTTTTTAATTAGCATTTTTTAATTTGTTTACATATAAAGAATACTTTACTTTTCACAATGCTATCAAATACATCCCGATTCTTACGATATGCTACCTAGAATAGGAAATAAATTAATAAATATAATTTTAGTAATTTGTTGTTGTTGTTCAACTTACTCCAGCGTCAACATTTGCAGGACTAGAACAGTTGGGATCTGCTAACAATGAAATGATAGAAACTAAAACACCTATATATTCATGTTAATTTTTTTGCATAATTTTTTTTTTTTTTTTTTTTTTTTTTTTTAAAAAAAAAAAACTGCCTTACTTTCAACTGATTGTGTAGGATTCCAACGTTCCTAGAAAAAATGAAATAATGCTTAATAGATTTGGAATACGTTATATATAAATATATTCTTACCTCGGCTTTCTCACCACTGATTGGATCTTCTCCAGGTGGATGCAAAATGGAAATACAAAGTCTTCCGTCAGGGTAAACTACAATAACACACACAAGTTAGTTTATAATTTTTGTTGTAGAACATTTTTATTTTTTTATTTTTACCATTAGGATGATAAAAAGCGTTATTGAATTTAAATGTAGGAGGGTTAAAAGGGTAATCGTCTGGAAAAGTCATTGTTGCCTTTTTTTTATAAAAAAAAAAGAAGAAAGAATATATTAAAAACAAGCCACTTCATGTATTTCCCTTCTGATATTATTTACCTTAAAATAACCTCCTTCATACATTGTCTTTGGTGAACCAATTAAAGCGACATCCCTAAATATTATACAAGATTAGGAAACCAAATATATACATGTATAAAATACTTTTTGTTTTTACCATTCGAAGATATTATCGTCTTTTAAGTCTACAACAAAACCCGGAACTGGGTTTCGAATCAATTCTATGTGCAAGAAGAAAAACGTATGAGATATATAACCATTTTTTTTGAAATAATAACAACAAAGAAAATTTACCTTTAAATTGACGTTGGAGGATATTTGCGGCAGAGGCCATATTTTTTTTCTACAGGTTATATATGTTTTCTTTCTATATTGTTTTCTTTTCTTTGCAACAGGAAAAAAAAAAGTGTATTGGACTTTTTTTTTAATAAATACTTTAACAAAAAAAAAAAGAAAAAAGAAAAAGGGATAAAAAAATAGAAATGGAGGTGTATTAAAGAAGAAAAAAAAAGAGAACATGCACGTGACCTTTTTTCTTTTTACAAATGAAATAGAAAGAGGAAATCGGGATAAGGTTTTCGTTCACAAAACATTTCTAAAGGGCCACTCATAAAGATAATAAAGAATGAAGTTTCCGCAAAAAAAAAAAGGGCGGGTTCTCTTTTTTTCCTCTTTGAAACACCCTATAAAACTCACACACACAACACCCTTTTGCATATCCTACTTTTGATCAGCATGTCTGTTTAGGAGAAAATCATCTCGGAGACACCGAAAAATCTCCAACAAGACAGTTTTTTTTTCAGGAGTCTGTACCTATTTCTGGAATCATTCCCGATGTGTTCTTGTAGTTTATATAGCAGAGTATAAATTTTGTTACCCTTTTCAAAAGAGACAGAGAGAGAAAAACGTAAATCGACAGCCGTATAACACGATATCATCGGATTTTTTTTTCGCTTTTTAGTTTGACACATATCATTTTGACACATGCCCTATTATTGCTCTGACTTTTTCTCTTGTTGCTATGGAAATGGATCAAGATTTTGCTGCTATGGAAATGAATCTAGATTTTGTTACTATGGTTTTTCAATACGTAGTTATCGTGTTGGCAACCAAACTTGACATACAAAATGGTTTTATGCGCTTAATAAAAAAAAACAATGCTATCTGTTTTCCCGTACTACGCATTTTATATGTCAACGAAAACTACAGCTCCATACATTATTAGTGATTTATTTTTACCTAGTTGAAGGAAACTAGCGAATTTTCAAAATTAACCGAGTTTCTTTTTGTGAGCAATGCTTGCTATCTTGATTTCTTTATTACTTTAAAGTCAATTATCTTGATAGAATAAATGTAATTAGTGATTTGTAGTATTCCAATTTCGAATATACACAAATATGGAAAGTAACGGATTTTGTTAAAAGCTAGGAAAGCTAGTTGAAATCCACTTGAAAAAAAAAAAAAATAGAAGAGTAAATCGTTTGGTGCACATTCTTGTTAATGATATTGGGCCGGATTTCATTGCAAAGTATTGTTTCCTAAACTTGTTGAATGATCTCACCGCACAATCTCCGCACTAAATCCATTTTTATTTCACATCTTTCCTACCCCTTTTTTTATAATAGATCCTATCTCTGAGTACACAGAAGAAAATAAAATAAAAAGACTCATACACAGTAATATAGAAGAAATGTTTATTATTAAACTGTTACAACTTGAGCATGTGTCTAAAAAAAGGTTCAAAACAATATGATCACGAAATACAAAAGAAGGAAAGGTGACGTACTTAGGAATAGCGCACTCCGCCTTCGAAACAAACCTTTATCAAAAAAATAATAAATGGATTGACACAGTTTTTTTTTCTTTTTTTCTATCCTCTTTTTTTTTTTTTAATTTGTTTATACCTTTTTTTTAAATCTCGGAAAAACTTGTAAAATAGTCATTCCATAAATAACTTTTTGTAAAAGAAAAAAAAAGAAAAGAAATATAGTATATAATAAAAATGGTAAGAGATAGATAGTCCTTTTTTTTTCTATATGTGTGCAAATAGGAAACTAACTCTTTCAATAAAAAGGCTGGTGCTCTTGAAAATGCAGATAGAGACATGCGCAGAATCAGGGACACTGATCGCGAGTCTGAATTCGGTTCCATCTTTTCCGTTTCTGGTCCTGGTAAGAAAAGAGATGAACAATAAACTTTTCATCTCGCATTTTTTTATTTATTCAAATTTTCTTTTTTTTATATATAGTCGTCGTAGCAGAGAATATGCGTGGTTCTGCCATGTACGAGTTGGTAAGTTTTTATCATCATTTATAAAACATATAACTTATCACATTTTTTGTTATTATTATTATTATAAAAAAAGGTACGTGTCGGTCATACTGAACTTGTCGGTGAAGTTATTCGTATTGATGGTGACAAGACAACTATTCAAGTCTACGAAGAAACTGGTAACTTTTTCCTCTCCCCTTTATTTTGATACATGTTTCAAAATAACTAACAAATAAATCTCCAAAAAAAACAATAATAGGTGGTTTAACTGTTGGTGATCCTGTCTTGAGATCTGGTAAACCTTTATCTGTTGAACTTGGTCCTGGTAAGTTAATATAAAACGCGTTTATTTTTAGTATACACTTTCTAAACTATTTTTTTTCTTCATCTTTTTTCTCTCACCTATGAAAAAATAGGTCTGATGTCAAACATTTATGACGGTATTCAGCGTCCGCTCAAGGTACCACTACTACTTTAAAAAAAAATGTATATACACACATAGATTGAACTAAACAATTAAATATAGGATATTCAAGAAGCTTCTCAAAGTATTTATATTCCCCGTGGTATCTCTACACCTGCCTTAGACAAAACCTTTGGTTGGGAATTTGAGCCTATTAACTTTAGTGTTGGTGACCATATTACAGGTGGTGATATCTATGGTAAAGTATACGAGAACTCATTGGTAACAGTTCATCATATCATGTTGCCTCCTAAATGTCGTGGTACAATTACCTTTATTGCTCCCAAGGGTCAATACAATATTGAGGAAACTGTACTTGAAACTGAATTTGAAGGTGAAACTACTTCTCATTGCATGAGACAATTATGGCCCGTTCGTTCTCCTCGTCCTGTTGCCGAAAAGTTATCTGCTAACCATCCTTTATTGACTGGTCAACGTGTCTTGGATTCTCTTTTCCCTTGTGTACAAGGTGGTACCACTGCTATTCCCGGTGCCTTTGGTTGCGGTAAAACTGTCATTTCTCAATCCCTTTCAAAGTATTCTAACTCTGATATTATTATTTACGTTGGTTGTAAGTTATTTTATTTATTCTTTTTTAATATTCTCTAAACTCACTCCCTTTTTTTTTATATAATAGGTGGTGAACGTGGTAACGAAATGGCTGAAGTTTTGATGGATTTCCCTGAACTTTCGATTGATATTGATGGTCGTAAGGAATCTATTATGAAGCGTACTACATTAGTTGCCAACACATCCAACATGCCTGTCGCAGCTCGTGAAGCTTCCATTTATACTGGTATTACACTTTCAGAATATTTCCGTGATATGGGTAAGAACGTTGCTATGATGGCCGATTCTACTTCTCGTTGGGCCGAAGCTTTGCGTGAAATTTCCGGTCGTCTTGCAGAAATGCCTGCTGATTCCGGTTATCCCGCTTATCTTGGTGCACGTCTTGCATCCTTTTATGAACGTGCAGGTAGAGCAACATGTCTTGGTAATCCTTCTCGTGAAGGTAGTGTTACAGTTGTTGGCGCTGTTTCACCACCTGGTGGTGATTTCTCTGATCCAGTCACTGCATCTACATTAGGTATCGTTCAAGTCTTTTGGGGTCTTGATAAAAAATTGGCTCAACGTAAACATTTCCCTTCAGTCAATTGGAATTTATCTTACTCCAAGTACATGAAAGTATTGGAACCTTATTATGAAAAGAATGATCCCGAATACATTCATCTTCGTGATAAGTGTAAGGAAATTCTTCAAATGGAAGAAAATCTTTCTGAAATTGTTCAACTTGTTGGTAAATCTGGTTTAAATGAATCTGATAAGATTACTTTGGAAGTAGCTCAAATTATTAAGGATGATTTCCTTCAACAAAATGGTTATAGTAATTATGATCGTTATTGTCCTTTCTTCAAGACTACTTGGATGTTACGTAATATGATTGGTTTCTATGATCGTGCTACACATGCTGTCGAATCTTCCAACAACCAAATCACTTGGGCCAAGATTCGTGAGTCTATGGGTGATATCATTTACAAGTTATCTTCAATGAAGTTTGAAGATCCTGCTGATGGTGAGGATGTTTTAGCTGAAAAGTATAGTGCTCTTTACAAGGAAATTGAAGCTAAATTCAGTGATCTTGAAGCTTAAAAAAAGAAAAAAAATCTTCTCCTAAAAACTCTCACTCACACTCTCTCACACACACATACACCACCCTAGTTTTTATTTATTTTTTCTCACATAAAATAAAATATGAAACGTTTTGTAAGACACTTATGATTGGTTAAAGTCCTTATTTTACAACTATTTTTTTTTGTTTTATTCAGTTACAATTTTTTTTTTTTTGAAGAAATAGTTTTTTGTTATATCAAATCAAATTTCTTTTTTTTTTCTTTATATATTAGATATAAAGACACTTTATAACCTTTTTTTTTCTATCAAGTAAAGAAAAGATATATATATATATATCAAAGAAAATAACAATTATATATACTCTACGTATAAATATTTAAAACTTTTTTTTCTTTTTTTTTTCACAGCAGAAAATAAAGTAAAAAAAAAAAAAAAAAAAAAAAAAAAGTGAAAAAGAGAGGGAAACTTTATACACACAGATACACACGCAAGAGATTATAAAGTCCATCTTTACTTTTTTTTTAGAAAAAAAAGGTAACGCGTCCTCTTCCTCATGTCACATCAACAAGGACAAGGTCTTCCATTGTCTCAACAACAACAACAATACGTTCAACAACAAGCATCTATTGATGACCAAGACTTGTTTACAGATTATCAACAACTCTTTGTAGACACTCAACAACCAACTGAATTCAATACAGGTTTCTATAATCATAGTCCGCAATATCCAACTCATTTTATACCACAAGATAATACTACCACACAACCTTTTCTTTTGAATTTTCCTACTGTTACCACTCCTACTGTTCCTGGTACCACTTCCACTTCTTCAACTTATCAGGGCAGCTATGACGGGGTCCCAATCTCTGGACCCAATCACAGAATGTATGATAATATCACTAATCAATCTTTTACTTCAATGCATCAACAGCAACAGTTTCAACAACAACAACAACAATTGCAACAACATTTATTGATTCAAAGACAGCAACAGCAACAACAACAGCAGTTACAATTACAACAATTGCAACGTCAAAAGCAGCAGCAGCAACAACAACAGCAACAACAGCAAAGACTTCATCTTCAACAACAACAACAGCAGCAACATCAATTTCATCAATCTCATTCATATCGTCCTAATGTTATGTTGCAACAACAACAGCAACAGCAACATCAACATCAAATCATGTTTCAACAACAGCAGCAACATTCTCCTATTCCATCTTCTTCCTCTAGATCAGGTTCTACATCCCAAAAGAGAACAGGTAGAAACACAAAGCGAAAGGTCAAGTACGATGAATCAAGTGAAGATGATGATGAATTAATGGGACAAGAGGATGAAGATGAAGAAGAGGAAACATTGATTGAACAATCAGATGATAGTGACTTTGAATCAGGTCGACCTACCGCCACTTCCACCACTTCCAATCTCAAATCCAAACAACAACAACAGCAACAACAGGATGTACCTGTTGTGATGATTCCAATGGCTACTAGAACATTTGAAAAGATGTTGGATTATCGTATGAACCCACATACGGGAAAAGCAGAGCTCTTAGTAAAATACAAGTACGCAAGTTATCATCATGTAGAATGGGTACCAAAAGAAAAGATTGAGTCAGAACATTTAGGTAAACATCGAGTCAAAAAATTCTTGGCTAAGTGGAATGCGGATGGTCATAAGGGAGAAGATTATTCAGAGTATTTGAAAGTGGATCGAATCATTGATGAAGGTGAATTAGCTGATCCAGTTACGGGTGAACCTAGTATTTTTTATTTAGTTAAATGGAATGGTTTATTCTATGATGCAAGTACTTGGGAAAGCGAAGAAGATGTACAAAGAGTGAGTGAATAGAACATAGTTAAAACGCATTTTTAAGTTAAATCCTAATATAATCTCTTTCTTTCTTTATATAGATGGATATCTCTAAAATTCACGAATTTCAAAGACATCGTATTATCCCGCAAGAGAAACTTCCCAATCCACCCAAGAGACCAGACTACACACAATTCGTGAAATACAATGGAGGTATCAAATACAAGTTCGGTAACGAATTACGTAGTTATCAATTAGAAGGTTTAAACTGGATCCGGTTCTGTTATTATAATTATCGCTCTTGTATTTTAGCGGATGAAATGGGTTTAGGAAAAACTGTACAATCTGTTGCTTTCTTGAATGATTTGTATTATCAATTGAATGTACGAGGTCCCTTTTTAATCGTTGCTCCTTTATCCAGTAAGTTCGCGTATGTATTATTATTTTACTTATTAACCAGCATTTTTTTTTTTTTTTATGTATGCAGCAATTCCACATTGGGAAAGAGCTTTCAAGGCATGGACAGATTTGAATGTAATCGATTACCGTGGTAGTGTCTTATCTCGTAACTTAATTCTTGAAACCGAATTCTATTACAAGGACGTACAAAGTAAACCTATACCGAACCGATTCAAATTTGATGTCCTTATTACTACTTATGAAATGGCTTCTGTCGGTGCACCTCATATCAAAGATATTCCTTGGAAATGTGCCGTCTTTGATGAAGCGCATCGTTTAAAGAATAAACAATCCAAAGTAGGTGAAATCCTTAAAGCATTCTCTATTGATCACAAGTTATTGTTGACCGGTACCCCTTTACAAAACAATTTGGATGAATTGTACAGTTTATTAAACTTTATGCAACCAGAAGTTTTCAGTAACGAAAGAGCCTTTTTTGCTGAATATGGAAATCTTCAGACGGCTCATGAAGTTGAAAAATTACAAGTATTGCTAAAGCCCATCATGTTGAGACGATTTAAAGAGGATGTTGAGAAGAGTATTCCCGTCAAAGAAGAAACTGTGATTGAAGTTGAATTGACTAATCCTCAAAAGAAATGGTATCGTGCTATTCTTGAAAAGAATTTTAGTTTCTTGAGAAAAGGTGCCAAATGTGAGTAATATAATAATACACAAAATTATGCGCCCGTTATTTACTTTTTTTTTCTTTAGCTAATAAGGAAATGCCTCATTTACGTAATATCATGATGCAATTACGTAAATGTTGTATCCATCCATACTTACTCGAAGGCGCTGAAGAAGTCATTGTAGAAGACAGTCGAGCCAAGACACCTCAAGAACAATTTTCTTGCCTAATTGATTCGTCAGGTAAATTAGTCTTGATTGATAAACTCTTGCGTAAATTATTTGAAGGAAATCACAAGGTCTTGATCTTTTCACAATTTACAAGTTGTCTTGATATTCTTTCGGATTACTTGCGCGGAAGACAATACCCTCATGAACGTATCGATGGCAGTGTCCCTGGTGATCAAAGACAAGCTGCTATCGATCGATTCTCTACATTACCTATCAATCAATCCTTTGTCTTTTTATTATGTACAAGAGCAGGTGGTGTTGGTATCAATTTAACTGCAGCAGATACTTGTATTATTTTTGATAGTGATTGGAACCCACAGAACGATTTACAAGCCCAAGCACGTTGTCATCGTATCGGACAAACGAAACCTGTTCAAGTCTATAGACTGATTTGTCGAAATACTTATGAAAAGGATATGTTTGATCGTGCAGGTATGAAACTCGGTCTTGATAAAGCAGTCATGCAACGCATGAACTCCTCTTCCGGTCAAAACCAGCCCTCCTCCTCTGCTTCAGAAGAAAGTTCAAATATGTCTAAAAACGAACTCAATCGGAAAGAGATTGAAGCGCTCTTAAAAAAGGGTGCGTACGGTGCTGTCATGGATGATGAGGAAAGTCAGCAGTTTTGTGAAGAAGATATCGATCAAATCTTGGAAAGACGTACAACTGTCATTCGTCATGAAGGAAATGAAAAGGGTTCAATTTTCTCAAAGGCCACCTTTTCTTCGTCTACTGAACAAGGTGTTGAATTAGATGATCCGGACTTCTGGGAGAAATGGGCTGCAAAGGCTAAATTGGATGTACAAGATGTACCAGATGAAAATGGATTAATTGTGTATGAACCAAGAAGAAGACGCCAGGTACAAAGATTTGGTACAAGAAATGCAGATGGCGCTTATTCCTCAAATGATAACGCAGATGATTCCGATGCCTATGAAGATGATACTGAGAAATCTGGAAAACGTGATTTACCTCGTCCTTGGACGCTTTCCGAAAAGACAAAATATGAACGTAAATTAATGATCTATGGTTACGGTCCTTGGCAACAAATGCAAGTCCATTTCCCTCGTCGAACCGAAAAGGATCTTAAATTCGCAACTCGTTATTTAATGCGTAAAGTACGTCATGTGATTGAAGCCAATTCAGAAGAAGATCGAAAACTTTTAGAAGATATTGATTTCATATTGGAAACAGATGCTCAGGATGAATCTCCGGATGAAACCATACCTTACATTGGTGCCTCCAAGAAACATATTGCTGAATTTCGATCTTTCTTGATACAAGCACCTGCAGATTACATTGAACATATTGAAAGAAAAGGACGTAACTTTTTATTAAGAATTCAAATGTTACATATGGTAAGAGATCGTATTGTGCCTAAAGATTGGGCTCTTGCCAAAGTCTTGCCGATACCTAAAGTAACGGGCTCTTTACCTTGTGATTGGTGGGGTGAATCAGAAGATCGCGATTTACTCTTGGGTATTTGTAAACATGGCTATCAACAATATTTAACCATGCGTAAAGATAAAGAGTTTTGCTTTTATGGTAAAAAGTTTGATGATAGTAAAGCAGGTACCTTACAAGAAGATGATGATGAAACAGGTGTAAGTGCTCAAGATGATACATATGATACTGGCTCTACAGGTGAAGATTCTACAGTTTATGTCTGGCCATCCAAAGCAGATATTGGTATGCGTTTACGTCGTATTATTGCAGCATTTTTAAGAGAACAAGGAAATGACAATAGAAGAAGAAGGGGTGTTACAAGCGGTGAACCCACTACTGGTAATAGCACTAGTGGTGGCGGTGGCGGAAGAAGTGGTACAGGTAGATCATCTAGACGTACAACAGATTCAGGAAACCGATGGCAAAAGAAGAACCGCGGAGACTTTATGAGAACAATACTTTCGTTTGGTGTTGAGACAGTACCAGGGGATCCAAATATTCGATGGAATAGATTCAGAGAGATTTCTGGATTAGAGAATCGAACAGACGCTTCATTAGATTTATATTATTACAAGTTTATTGCTGCATGTAAGGAAATTATGAAAAAGCAACAAAAAGCAACTGAAGAAGATCAAAAGAGTCGTGAATCAAGTGAAGAAGCTACAGCAGTTGCAACCGAAGAATTAGAATTAGTTGATACCATTCCCTATGATAAAGCAAGAAGAGCTCTTAAGCGTGTAGATCAAATGAAGAAAATTCGTGAACAAGTTGTGGTGGATCCTGATTATGATACCTCAATTATGAAAGCCAGAAAGACATCTGGATTACCGCCGTAAGTGATTTTTAAATCGAATTCATTATATATAACTCATAATTTATAATTTAGATGGTGGGAAGTACCATTACATGATAAAGCCTTATTAGAAGGTATCTGTAAACATGGGATTGGAAGACATGACCTCATGGTCAATGATACCGAATTACCTTTCCATCGCATCGTTCAAAAGAATATCGAAAATAGTTCAATTGTAGATCCAAATCTTGAATCCACGGCTGCCATGTTAATTCGAATTGCTTGGCCAAAAGAGCTTGTCATTCAAAGACGTATTGATGCATTATGTGAATTAATTCTAAGACCTAAACAACCTCAAAAACGTCAAATTCGTAGTCGTAAACGAAAGACACCCTCATCAGACGTGAGTACTACTACACATCCTTCAAACAATACAAATATAACAGGAATTGTCGCATCCAAAACTCCTGCAAGCATTGTTCCTCCTCCTCATGTGGCAAATCGACAATACCTAAGTGATATAGCTACAGATAGTGATGGAGATGACGATGTGGAGGAGGAGGAGGAGGAAGAAGAAGACGTGGAATTAATGAGACAAAAGAGAGCACGGTATGAACTCTATTTACAGCAACAAAGAAAGCGTGTCCCTACAAAACCTCTGAAATCTCAGCAAGGATTTAGAAATACTTTGCCAGGTTCCTCTGCTAATCCTTCTCCACATTCACCAAGTACAATGGGTACTCCTTCTACAAATCGGGACGATGACGAAATGGAAGAGGGCGAAATTGGCTATTCTGACGAAGATGAGGAAGAAGATATGTTAGAAGATCCAGCATTTGCATTTTAAAAAAAATAAATATATATGAATTTACAAAAATAAAGAAAAAGCTCTTTATTTTCTTTTCTGTGTTTATCATCATGCGGTTTGTCCTTGTTGTGTAACTATGACTATTAAAGGAAATAAGGTTTCGAAAAATAAGTAAATTACTTGACATTTCTTCCTGTTCTTGTGGCATGTGAGAAAAAATAAGATATCAATAACAATCGAATGATAGTTATTACCTGCTTGTCGAGAACTTTTTTTTTGGACTCCAAGATAGAGTAGCTCTCTCTCCTCGGCGACTTTCATAGTCTTTTGAAGTACTTTATCTTCTGAAAGCATTGTTAAAAAAAAAAGATATATGAATAAAAGAAAGGGCCTTTTTTTTGCGACTAGAAACGAATCAAAAATTACATTATTTTTACAATCCTACGCGATTAGATCTATTAACCTCTTCCACCATTCTATTGCCAGTACCCTCATAAATTAACTAAAGGTTATGTTATGTTGCTTAAGCAAAAATAAAGTAGCCATATCAGTTTATACAACTGCAGTAAAACTTTTAGTGTTAATGTTATGGTAATATAATTCTTGATAAATCTGCCTCTCTCACTTTTAATTTAAGGTAAGTATTAAAAAAAAAACGAGATCTTTTGATACCATCATTTTATTACGGTAGCAGAGCCCTTGGGCTACGCTACGTGCTTACTGACGTCTTTTTGATAAAGAGAAAAGAGATACTAGATACAATTTTTTTTTGTAGCGGAAATTTTTTTTTATCCAATCAAATCATCGGAAAAAGGGAAGAAAGTGTATTTTTAAACAAAAATCAACAGGTCCCGACCTTTAATTTTTTTCGAAATTTAGAAATGTAGATATATCTTGGCATTGAAAATTTTTTAAAGCTTGGCTTTTTGATGATATATGTAAAATTGTAAGCTCTTTTTAATGGTGTAAAAATCAGAGTAAAATAGTAATAAATATTTATAGGTAGTATGAAAAAACAATATACAGTTTTTGTTAGAACAAGTATATTTTTTACATACAAAATAACAATTATAAATCAACAGAAAGATGCGCCTTTAAATTATGAATCGATTGTATATTATATTGTATAATAGAATAGGTGAAATAAAAGACTTTAATTTGAAAAGAAAGAAATTTAGACCCATATCTCAATTTTTAGGTCCAAAAAACAGGAAAAAAACCAAATCAGGATACAGACATATTTTGTTAGGCAATGTTATATTCAAACGATACAAAACCTAAAAAATAAGCTTTTCATGCATTTAGATTTATTATCCTATATATAAAAAATATACTTGTCTTAATAGAACCTATGCTTTCTCATACAAGCTATTAATATTTATAATTAGTCTGTTTTGATTTTTACATCATTAGAAAGAGCGTCAAATTCTACCTTAGACATCAATAAAAATCTAAAGTTTAAAACCATTTAAATACAAAGATATAACTGCATTTCTAATTTTTAATTTTTTTTAAGCTGTGAAAAAAATTCCATTTTTTAGAAAAATTTGCTAGTCCCCCCTATGGATTTTTTCAAAAATCAGAAAGGTAGATATATCTTTACATTAAGAAGGGTTTCACGCTTGTTATTTTAACGGTAAATACAGAATTTTGCACTCTTTCGAATGATGTAAAAATCAAAATATAATAATTACAGATATTAATGGTTATTGTCAGAAACAGAAATAAAGTTTTTATTAGGGCATGTATATTTTTTGTTTCTAATAATATAAATCAAATTATATATAAAGATGCGCCTTCAAATTCTGCACTTTCTGTATATCATATTGCCTAATGAAATAGTTGATTTAGAGAGACGTTACTTTGACAAGAAGATATTTTTTGTAAAAATTTCAATTTCTGGGACCGAAAAACGAGGTGTATATAGACCATGCTACATGCACTCTCCATTTGTAGTGCATGTAAGGAAAACAGTTTTTGTTAGAGAAAGTATATTTTTTACTTATAAAAAAATATTTCTTTATATACAATTATTTTCCCATCAAATTTTAGGATTTTCTGGATATAGTATTGTATAATAGAATAGTTAATATTGAAGGACTTTACTTTGACATGAAAGATTTCCAGGGCTTAAATTTGGAGTGTGTGTAGTCTATTATTCGGGTGTTTATAGGGGATGACCTTTTACCATTCTTTTTTTTTTTTGTGAGAATGACCATACTTGAGATCTTAACACCAACTTTTCGATTAAATTAGTTATCTTAAAATAAAAAAAAAAAGAAGCTATTGATAGAATACTGGATTTCCCACTGTTTTTGGGACTCGGTTTGAAAATTTTTGGGACTAAATGTCAGAGTTGTTTGAACAAAATCAGAATTATTTTTTAAACAATTATTTAAAATTTTTGGAATATTTATTATTTTTAAAAAAAAAACTATAGCATCTGCTCTTCAGCTAAGCAACGAGGAAAAAAAGATACAGAATGTCTTATCCATCCTCTACAATCACTCAAAGTTACTTTAGAACATGATTCTAATACTCTTGGTGTGAGAGTATCCTTGCCATCGATAGGAGATCTTTTAATACCTGCCTTAACCTTAGACCAAAACTCTTCGATAGGATTCAAAAATGGGGAGTATGGTGGCAATTAAACACACTTATAACCCCTACTGACAATATAATCATTCACAACCTTACCTCTTGGTCCATGGATTGGGGCATTATCCATTACTAGGTAAAAACCTTGCATCTTATTTTTATCTAAAACATCCATGACGTTGCAAAGGTAAGCTAAGTAATGGCCGGTATTGGTACCTTTCGTGATTTTGACAGCCTTTCCGTCGAGCTTTCTCTTTTTAGCATTAGTCGCCGAAGTGGGTTTTCTTAACGATATATCTATAACTCCAGCAGAAGATATGGCTCCTAAAATTGTTATGGATGTACCTCTGTTCGTAGGTACAATGGTCTTAGCAGGCTTTCCTTTTGCAGACCATCCTCTATTTCTCACTATATGTAAATTAAAGCCTGCTTCATCTAAAAACACACAGTTGCGCTCAAAACCCATATCCTTGTCAGCAATAAAAGTTTCGACACGTTCTCTTCGTTGTCGTATAGTGTCTTCATCGTTACGCTTGGCTGGTATTTTTTCTAATCGCTTTAAGGATAGCGCACAATGGGTCTTCATATGGCGCTGAAGTCCAGATTTACTAATTACTAAATCCTTAAATTCTTTTACTAGCTCGTCTTTTATGTGTTCAATAGTTGCCGTAGCAAACTTTTCAATATAGTTGATAATAAAGTCTGTATGTTCCTGTTTTAAGGATGACATACTACCTTCAGCTGGCCCTCTCTTCTTACGAACTACCCCACCAGATGAGATCCATTGGCTTCTAAACCTATATGCTGAGCTTCTTGATATGCCAAAACAGTTGGCTGCTTCCATAGTACTTACACCTTCGGTAAGCTGCTCAAGAAAGCCTACAATTTGAAGATCGCTGTAGCTTCTGTAAGCGAGCTTTTTTTTTTCCAATTCTTTTTTTATGATCCCCTGTAGGTCTGGTTTTTTTTCTTGCGAACTATTTTCCTCTTCCTCTTCGTGTTCAGATTCAAATTGTTCCGTCTCAGCTGTAATGCCAACGGTTTCGTTCACTTCCTCATCTAATTCCATTGCGCTTATACCATCGTACTCAATTCTCATCATCGACATAAGACTAACATATACTTCTGTTGTTTGGTCTTCTAAACAGAGCTCAGACATATCGATATCAAAAGTGGACATATTTATTTTTTAATATAAAAAGTTCTAAAAATTATAAAAGATAGTTCAAAAAATAATTCTGATTTTGTTCAAACAACTCTGACATTTAGTCCCAAAAATTTTCAAACCGAGTCCCAAAAACAGTGGGAAATCCAGTATAATTCAAAGAAAAAAAAGTCTTCATCTATTATAATCTTATTCAAATATTTGCCAGAGGATTACTTAATTAGATTCCGGATGCCTTTTTTTTATGATATTTTTTTTATCTTAGTTCTGCTTGATTGAGTTGATTGTATAAGAAATGGTTATACACAAATATGTATCTTTTTCATATTAATACGCATTAATGCATATGGCTGTGAAAAAAGAAATAGTATTTTTTTTTCACATCTTTCTGATGTTATTTTTACAAAGATTACTTATTATATATATATATATATATATATATTGCTTTTAAAAACATAATCTTGGATAATTACATATATAAGTGTATAGATAGATATATGTGTATATACAAAGTGAAGTGTCATACGTTACAGATTGCAAAAAAAAAAAAAAAAGATTTTTTTTGACGTATCTGTACACAAAAAAGCTATCAAAAAGAAAGACAAATATGTACACAAAAATCAATCAAAAAACATCATCCACTCTATGAGTGTGAAAAGCTGAGTCGCCGAAATGGGTCTGGACAACTTGTGTTGTGGTAATATATTCAATAAATAAAAACATATGATAAAGAAAAAAATTTATGAACTTGTCCTAAAATAAGAAAGGAGCTAGACTAAAATGTAGGTTTATCTCTTTTTTTCTCCAATCCTATTGGCTTTCAAATCAATATCTTATGAATATTTTCGTTTTGTTTATTTGAAGTTTCCGGAAGTAGAAAAAAAATTTTTTTACCTCCTTCTTTTTTTTTTTAATAGTAATCACTGTTTATATCATGATATAGTTATCATGAGAGAATTCCGAGGAAAAAATATGAATATTGATTACTTCATAACAAGCTCTTTTATCAGAATTACCATATCAATCAAAAAAAAAAATTTTTTTTTTTTGCATGAAAAGTGTAACAGTCAAAGATATGCTCTATGGATTTTACTATATAAGCTCTTACTTTTTTCTTTTCCTTTTCCTTTTTTTTCTCTCTCTCCATAACAGTTTAATTCATATGCTCCGCCTGCTCTGCTACCTAGTCTCGGCAATCAGCTTTGTTTTTCGTAAGTACATCCGTAATGATCATATATTTCGTGTAAGTTGATACTCATTTTTTTTATATATTTATATAGCCCCTGCTTCGTTCCTCTTCGAGGACTTTAAGGTTGCTCATTGCAACCTTGTTCTAAAAATCGATTCCGTGCCTGCTTGGGTACAAGAAGCCTCCTCTCCCGAGGTTTGTAAGGCTCCCTCAACGATAGCTTTGTTCCAAAAAGCATCCTCCCCGGACGTTTGTTATAAAAAAGAGCAGCCAAAAGCTCTCTTTGTTTTAAAGGATCCCTCGAAAGAAATCTTTGTAGTAAACAAGCCTGCCTTTCCTGTCCTTCCTGTTTGCCCTGTCTCTGCTGGGACCTGTAAACCCATCCTGGTGATGGGTTTGTTGTTGAAAGAACCTGTCTGTCGTCTTCCCGCCTTCCCTTTCTGTCCGCTTCCCTCTCCTTCTCTTCCTCCTCCGACTTTGAAGCCCGGACTCATCCCAACAGGTGAGCCTTTTACTCTGGTAGTAAAAGGTATGCTCCAAAACCTGTTGGTTGTCTCAAAAGGATTGTTTTGGGATCGCGGTCATCACCGTACCTACGTAATCCTTGTATTATTCTTGTATCTCAAGTTTTTGAGACCAAGAGTACGCAGACGTAAAACGCGATGTAGCTGCCAAGTTTGTTAAAAAAAAAAAATAATAAAAACTTTTCTAAAAAAATTATTTTGTGTCATAAAAAAGTCTTTTATATCTTTGGCAGTTGTTTAGTTATTTCTTCAGATGATTAAATATATTATAACTGAGTCTTTAATAGATGCCTTTTTGAATATCGAGTAACTGTACAGTACAAAAAAAAAAAAAAAAAAAAAAAAAAATAGTATAATACATAAGCGGAGAAGATTTATAAAAGAGAAATTTCATTATCCATCCACTTTCTCTCCTCCCTCCAAAAAAAACAATAAAACAATCTTATCTTGTATCGAAATAGGTTCTATATAAATAATGAAACATATTCTTTTTAACACAACACCAGGCTTCATAAAAGCTGTTTGTTAAGTAGTAACTAAATAACATGTATCTTAAAAAAAAAAGGAATGGTAAAAAATCATAATGAAAGGTAGAATTAAAAACATCACCCATTATGCATTTCCTAATACAAACAATCCATTTGTTTTCCCCAAATCACCCAGTTTTTTTTTAAAGAAAAAACGAGCACTTATAGTTATAAAACTACTACCGTATTACGGTAGCAAATATCTTATACTACATTACATATTTAATACTTTTTTTGATAAAGAAAAAGGTGGTATTGTAGACATGATTTTTTTGTTGTAATAAAAAAACTTTGAGCCAATCAAATCATCGGAAAAGAGAGGAAAAGTGTATTTTTAGGCAAAAATCAGCCATTCCCGACCTTGGGATTTTTTCGAAATTGAGAAATGTGGATGTATCTTGGTATTGAAAAGGTTTTAAAGCTTGGCTTTTTAACGATATATGTAGAATTTTACGCTTTTTTTAATAATATAAAAATCAAAGTAAAATAGTAACAAATATCTATAGGTATTATGAAAAAACAATATACAGTCTTTGTTAGGGCAAGTATATTTTCTACATACAAAATAATAATTCTAAATCAATAGAAGTATGCGCCTTTAAATTATGCATCGACTGAATACTATATTGTATAATAGAATAGGTGAAATAAAAGACTTTAATTTGAAAAGAAAGAAATTTGGACCCAAATCTCAATTTTTAGGTCCAAAAATCAGGAAAAAAACCAAATCAGGATACAGACGTATTTTGTTAGACAATGTTATATTCCAAAGATGTAGAATTTAAAAACTAAGATTTCTATGCATTTAGATTTATTATCTTGTATATAAAAAATATACATGTCCTAATAGAACCTATGCTTTCTCATACAAGCTATTAATATTTATAATTAGTCTGTTTTGATTTTTACATCATTAGAAAGAGCGTCAAATTCTACCTTAGACATCAATAAAAATCTAAAGTTTAAAACCATTTAAATACAAAGATATAACTGCATTTCTAATTTTTATTTTTTTTTAAGCTGTGAAAAAAATTCCATTTTTTAGAAAAATTTGTTAGTCCCCCCCTATGGATTTTTTCAAAATTCAGAAATATCCATAAATCTTTAGATTAAAAAGATTTTAAAGCTTGGCCTTTTAATGACACATGTAGAATTTTGCGCTCTTTCTAATGATGTAAGAATCAAAGCTAAGTAATAATAATTATTTATGTTTATTGTCAGAAAACGAAATAAAGTTTTTATTAGGGCAAGTATATTTTCTGTTTCTGATAATATAAATCAAATTATTTAGAAAGATGCGCCTTTAAATTCTGTACTTTCTGTATATCATATTGCTTAATGAAATAGTTGATTTAGAGGGACTTTGCTTTGACGAGAAGGTATTTTTTGTCAAAATTTTGATTTCTGGGACTGAAAAGCGAGGTGTATATAGACCATGCTACATGCACTCTCCATTTGTAGTGCATGTAAGGAAAACAGTTTTTGTTAGAGAAAGTATATTTTTTACATATAAAAAAATATATCTTTATATACAATCATCTGCCCATCTAGATTTAAAATTTTCTGGATATAGTATTGTATAATAAAATAGTTAATATTGAAGGACTTTACTTTGACATGAAAGATTACCTGGGCTTAAATATGTGGTGTGTATAGATACTAAAATAGTGCGTATAGTTTACATGAGGCGCGCTTATTTTAGGGGTGAAAAACAAACGGGGTGTCCATAGTACTTTAAGCGGAGTGAAACGTTACACACCCTATGAAAATAGACTAAGTGCACTACAGATCCTATGGACACCCCGTTTTTTTACACCTAAAATGGAAAAAAAAATCGAGATATGAACAAAAATTTCTTTCTTGTCAAATTAAAGTCATCTTAAATCAATTGTTCTAATATACAATATGATATACAGTCGATGCAGAATTTAAAGACACATGTTTTCATGTATTTGGATTCATAACTTTAGATATGAAAAATATACATGCCCTAACAAAAACCGTAATTCGACTTTCTCATAGTAATCATTAATCTTGGTAATTAATCTACTTCGATTTTTACACCATTCGAAAGAGCGTCAAATTCTATATTAGAAACTATTCAATAATTTTTGTCTAAAATCTTCATAATCCCAAGATATATCTACATTTAAAACTTTTGAAAAAATCCGAAGGTCGGGACCTGCTGATTTTTACCTAAAAATTCACTTTTTCCCCTTTTTCGGATCATTTCATTGGCTGAAAACATTTTCCGCTGTGACAAAGACAAAAAAAACCCCCCTTAGCTATAGTACTTCCCTTTTTCTTTATTAATAAAACTAATTAAGGTCAGTAAACACGTAAATTAACGTAGGAATTCTGCTTTATAATACAATGGTAGTTTCAAAAGTGTTCAGCTTATTTTTTGAAAAAAAAAAACTGGGTGGGTGTGATGCAGTTTCATTGAAGTTTAATTTTCCCCAATTTTTATTTTATTTTTGTACCTTTATTGGTGTATTTAATTTAAAGGGATGTGCTTCTGTATTAAACACATACTCATCAAGTGAAATTAAATTAGTATCCGAGAATATCAAATAAAGATATTTCAAAGTTTCTGCAAAGAAATAACTATAAGGAAATGTGTTTAGTCTTTTTTTTTTCTTTAAAATCATTACAAAATTACCTTTCTTGAAAATCATCTGTAGTAGGCCCAATAGGTCTAAAAACATTTCTGAGTGAAGAATAACCATTTTTTGTCTTACAATGCTTTTCAATGGACTGAAAAATTTCCCACGCCATATCCTATAAAAGAGAGAAAAAGGATTAGTTATTACAAATTATACAATAGAGAGAATATAAATATCACTTACTTGGTATTTAGTCTCACCAGTTATTCTATAAAAATAAAATAAACTTTCAATTGTTTCTAATGTATGAATGTGCATTAATAAAACTACAGAAAAACTATTCTATTGTTATATATTCAAACATACCTGGTCTTAACAAATACTCAAAACTAGTAGGAATGTATCCAATCTTATTATATTGTTGTCTTTGAAATGGACTATATCGCATACTACTGATATTACCAGCTGGCGAGTCATCAATCCAGCTCCAACCTTCTGGAGCCAATCCTGTAGGCGAATTCTTCCATGCTTTAAAGCACGAGTCAAGCAATTCTTGTGCAAATCCTTCTACCAACTCATTTTGAAGATAACGAGCACCTAATAATAAATTACCAGGCATAAAGCATACCTTTTTTTTTTTCAAAAGTATGCATAAGTTTAATATATACGTATATTTACGTGGCATGACATATATGCATACTTACTAATTCACCCGTTTGTAAAGCTCGGAACCCATCTACATCTTCAGATAAAAACACCGACCCATCATTCGCAACTGATCGCAAGTAATTATACATGCTTTCAACTGCTGTTCTCCACATATCTAATTGTAATTCTTCTTTACCCTCCATTAAAATATGTGTTTTTAATAAATATTCATAAAAACTATCGCCACCACCGGAAATAGTAATATAGGCTTTTTTTTTTTGCGTAAGTATAAATAACTAGGATTTTCTTTTGTATGTACATGCTTCTAAAAAGCCACTTACTGTCTTTAGGCAAAAATGTCTTGGAATCCCAAAAAATAGAATAAAGTCCAGGAATAGGAGTGCCTGTCTTTTGTATTTTCTCAATTATAGAGTTAGCTATACGTTCATAGACTGGATTACCGGTAAGTTGACTCAATCGAACAAATTCAAGTTGAAGTGCAAATTCGGCTAGAATCACAGTCTTGTGCGGAACCGGCCTTTTACTAGAAACGATATCTACATATCAGTATAAATGTTTTGATTTAAAGTATATTATATACCTACGTTTTAACATTCAGAAATGAAGCAAATACACCTGTATTGATATCAAATGCAGGTAATAAAACTTGATTTACTAAATCAACAGCTTTATCTAATAACATCTGATTTGGTCTCAAGTCATAAGCAGACATAAGACCACCTAAATACCGGATACAAGTCTCAAAGGTCTTTGAAGGTGTCTTACTCACAGACCAGTCAACCGCTTCAACGAACTTTAATGAATCATTGTATTCTTTATCAAGACCCATAATGATCATTGTATCCAAGGCATCAAATAAAGAAGCTAACAACAAAAGAGAGAGTTTTTTTTTGTCTTAATGCATAAATAAAAAATAAATCTTTGATCAAAACAAATAGTTTACCTCCCCAACCATTTCTAATTTAAAAAAAATATTTAATGTAACACAACACACAAAACACATTTTAAATAGCCTACCTTGAATCAGAAAACGAATTCGAATCGGACAAAAGTTCATCATGACCGTAAGCGTACTTGGTATAACCATCCCAGGCATGTTTGAATGCAGACTTTATTACATCAGCACGGTAATCAGGTACTGGTGCTGCTGCTGCTGCTGCTGCTGAGAGTTTCATAGGTTGAGGCAATGCAGACGCAAATAGATTAGCGCTATTTAAAGATAAAATAGTAATCAAACTGTAACAAGCTCTACTCAATGATAACATTTGTTTAAATAAATAGTTTTTAATAAATATAAAGTTAAAATGAAAATAAAAAAAAAAATAAAAAAAAAATAAAAACTGTTTCCTTTTTATATAGAAAATTTATTTAGAATACGATATGTACTTGAAGTCTTTGTTTTTCTTCTCCCCCCTCCAGGTACAAAGTAGGAGGAAGAATGCTTGCCACTTTGTTGACAACGTAATGTAAATACTGTTATTGTTACTAGCATGTGGCTTGTCGTACGTGTGCTTATCGATATGTAATAGTGGAGCCATGTTTTTTTTTATCTGGTTCTCTCTCTCTCTTTTTTTTTTTCTTTACAAAAACGACAACAAAGATCTCGACCAAATAACGAAAAAAAAAAAGAATAAAAAAGAATAAAATAAACTGTTGACTCTTTCTCTGTGTCTTTTTCTTCTTTTCTCACTCTTTTTTTTTTGAAAAAAAAAAAAAAAAAAAAAAAAAAAGCAATGGGCTTCACTATTTCAACAAATACTCGAGTTTATTTTTATTGCTGGTAATGCTCGTATTTATCCATTAGCAGTACTTTTTTTTTTCTTGTGTTCTTACAATTCTATAGCTTTTTAGCATTAGGTGGTTTATTAGTAAGGCAAAGCATAAGCAAGTACATTAGCTTATCGTATTAACCTTTTCTTCTTTCAACCACCCCTTTTTCTTTTTTAGTATGGGTAAAAAAAAAAAAAAAAAATCAAGAAACCACACTTTTATTTTCTCTAATTTTTTTTTTTTTCTACTTTATTAAAAAATTTAGTTATAATTTCGGTGTATTGACAGGTTTACTATTAATGCCTTCATTTCAACAAGATATGCAAATCATGGATGATGTTACAAGCAGCGCATTAATCAGTGCACTTATGGCAGGCGCGATTTTAGGAGCGATTGTGAGCGGACCTTTAGCAGACAGTATTGGACGAAAAGCTTTAATGGCTTTAGGCACGATTATCTTTATATTTGGAAATGTGTTACAAGTAGGAGCAGAGAATATAAAAACAATGTACGGCGGAAGAGGTGTAACGGGTGTTAGTCTAGGGTAAAAAAAAAGAAAAAAGAAAACATATTGTTATTATTTATTATGATTTCTTACCATTCTAAAACAGAATTCTATCGATGGTTGTACCACTTTGTAAAGTATCTCTTTCTTCACCTGACCAAACCATACACACACACACACACACACATACCCTTCTTTTTTTTTATATCTGTAAACACATGTATATATACTAAGAAATTTAGATAGATCAATCCGAAATTGCACCAAAAAAGATTCGTGGTAGATTAATGTCTATTCAACAATTTGCGATTGCGTTAGGTACATGTATTTCTTATTGGGTTGATTATGCATTTGTCAATGTACCTGGATCGACAGGCTGGCGGTAATTTTTTTTTTTTTTAAAGATTACACAAAAAAAAAAAAAAAAAAAAAAACTAACAAAATTAAATAAATATTAGATTAGCTTTAGGCCTTCAATTGATTCCAGCATTAGTTTGTTTAGTTGGATTATTATTATTTATACCACAAAGCCCTCGTCATTCAATTGATAAAAACCGAATGACAGAAGCATTAGAGACATTATCCATGATTCGAGGCGATGGAACCAAATCTCATAACGATGTATTAATGGAATTCGCTGAAATGAAACAAAACATTTCTTTTGAACATAAAATGTATAAAGATCACAAGTATAAACGTATCTTTTTATCTGGCGCTGAAAATAATAGAAGACGTCTATTTTTGGGCATGTCTGTACAAATATTTCAACAATTGACAGGTGTAATTGCATTATTGTAAGTTTTTTTTTTTAATGAAAAAAAAAAATATTGTTTTTTTTTTGTTAATTACATATACATTTATATAGAGTATTTGCCCCTCAAATATTTCAAGCAACTGGTTTAACAGGAAGGGATGCTGCATTGTTTGGTACATGAAATAAACATGAATTTATACTTTTACGTGTGCGGATTATTTAACATTTTATTAAAACTGTATATATATATATATATAATATAGCAAATGGATTAAGTGGAACAATTAATTTACTTGCCACCATTCCTGCCATGATTCTGGTAAGATTAAAATGCGCATACACACACGCACACACACACATATATTAAGATTTTCTATATAATTTTTCTTAGATTGATAAATGGGGTAGAAGACCCCAAATGATTATTGGAGCAATTCTTTGTAGTATCTGTATTTGTGTATTAGCAGTCTTATCTGCCGTTCACGGGTTTGCATATAATTCATCCACATCAGTTCTTCAACCAGATATCCCTACAGTCAATACAGGTAAAAGTGGAAACCCTCTCTTTTTGATTTTTGACGCCAACGAACCTACCATTGGCTTTTTAATTGTCATGTATGTCAGTGTGGCTGTCTATTCTTGTACTTGGGGTCCCTTGGGTTGGGTCTATCCTGCTGAATTATATTCTCAAGGTGTCAGAGCAAAAGCACTTGGTATCTCGACTGCTTCCAATTGGTTATTTACTTATGCTGTACTTCAATTGACACCGATCATGTTGGAAGAAATTCAATGGAGAACTTATGTTTTATTTAGTGTCATGTGTCTTATCATTGCTGTAGTTGTTTACTGGTATTACCCTGAAACCAATGTAAGTAGTTTGTAATTGTTTTATGTACCTTATTTCATAACTTTTTTAATTTTTTTTTTATATATATTTAGGGTAAATCACTTGAAGAAGTAGACCTTATCTTTAGTTGTCGTTTCAATTATTATGATGTTGACGTTCATCACCCACAAACAGCCGCAGCCGCTTTATTACAAATGGAAAAAGCACAACAAACCAATAATACTCTCTATCGGTTTCCATTTACACCTGAAAGAACTTTATCAATAAACAGGCATCATGGTAGAAGATCTTTCTTACCACAGCATAATTTTGCATCGATCACTACTACTACTACTACTACTAAACCAACAAACAATAACACTGTTATTTCTACTATGGATAATTATTAAGATCCTATTTTTTTTTTATTATATATATATATATATCTATATATAATTTGTGTAATGATACCCCTCCTCCTTTCTCTCTCTTTCTTTCTTGATATAATAAAAATGTAAATGTGTATATATACAGTGTGTGCGTATGTGTTAAAAAATGGAAGAAAAAAAAAAAGCTTAAAAAAAAAAATTGTGGGAAAATGAACTTTTAAATCGTATACATAAACTTTTTTAGAATTGAATCGAACAACCTTTGAAAAATCAAGTGTCATTGGATAAAATGGATTTATGACCTTCTAAATAAACTTGTTTTCAATTAAGTATACATTAAATGTTTACAGTAAATATTTATTTCTCACTCTCCACTCACTTATCAGTTTCAAGTTTTTTTGAATTGAAAACTTTTTTTTTCATATCTGTCAGATACATAGGGAATATAATGTTTAGAAGTATACATTGTTTGTTCATATAATTTAATGTATAAAGTACGTACTAATGATTTTAATAGCTAATGGATTAGTTCAATCTTCATAAGCTCTTTTTTTTCTTTCTTTTTCTTTTTTACAGCTGATTTGATCACATAATTTCTTGCATTAGTTGACAATTTAAAATGATAGTGTACGTGACTTGATGACATGACGGTTAAGATAACAATTTGGTTCTCATGATGGAAAAAAAAAAAAGACCATTTTATCACTTCTCTCTCTCTTTTTTTTTTCATTTTTTGGTACCAATATATATATAAACAATGGATAAACGAAAACATCGAAATTATTTAGAATCCAATCTATTATTTTCATGTAATTCATGTCATTGCCAAATATTAGATCAAACCTCTATTATTTCAAGAAATTTCCAAGGCAGGGTAAAGTATAGGATATTGATAAATTCAAATCTACAAGTAAAATAAATTTATAAATGCTTGTTTCCTCCTCTAACTACAGAATGGACCTGCGTATCTTGTAAATCATGTAACAAATATAACAGTGGGTACAAAAGAAGAACGTATGTTATTAACCGGTATTCATACAGTAGCAGATATTGTATGTAATCAATGTCAAATCAAGATTGGTTGGAAGTACCTAAGAGCATTAGAAGAACCACAAAAATATAAAGAAGGAAAATACATTGTAGAAAAATCAAAAGTATCAAAAGATTATACTAGCTGGGATGATCATTTTATTATTATTTAGTGGATAACTCAGTTAAGAAATCAATACCATTTGCCATTACACCAACATCTATAAAGTTTTTTCTTATTTAATATAATGTTTTTTCTTCCCCTTATAATAATAATATATGTTTTTTTTTTTCTTTTTACCTCTTTCCTTTTGTTGTCCCCAAGCAGATGGAACCCCGTTATTATTTTTGCCCCAAGCATTTGTTGGTTTACTCGGTTCATACTTTTCAGGTCTCATCGAAGGGTCTAAGTTGGTATCATGATAAGCCGTCAATGCATCCGAAAAGCCTATATAATAACATATAGAGAGAATTATATATTTTACATGATCTAAAAAACACACACACACACACACAGCGCATCTCTATTTTTCTTACGCATATTCAAAAACTCAACTAATTCACCTCGATTAAATCCATTTGCTCCCAGTGATTGTTGTTGTGGTTGAATTAAACCTGAATTTTGAGGTGAAGTCACTGCTGATAATATTGCTGCTCCTGCTGCTTGTGCTTTTTGATTATTTAATAGTGTTTTATTAGCTGTATTATTATTATTCTCTTTTTTTCCTACTTTTACAAGTTATTTTTCCATATCTTTGTAGCAAAATTCATTATTTTTTTTTTATATATATTTACCAGCAGAATTCTTTCGTTGTTGTTGTTGTTGTTGCTGCTGTTGTTGTTGTTGTTGCTTTGAGTTATTCTCTTTTTTTTCTCCCGACTTTTTAGGATGATTACCTGTAACTCTTTTTTGTTTATTTATAATGTAAAACAGTAATATATAAAGTAAATTTACCTGCCATGATGAAGAAAGAAAGTAACTAAAAGAGTATAAAAGAGTATAAAAGAGAGAGAGAAAAAGGGTTGTGTTATTTGAAAACTCCCAAAAGTTATAAATAAAAAAGTCGAGTCACATAAAGAGCTCTTTTTTTTTTTTTGATAATTCAATAAGAACAATACGCGCGTTCTGAAGCACTTTTTTGAATAAAACAAGAGGAAGAAAAAGATTATTTATTGATATGTACGATTTTTTTTTTTTTTTTTTTTTACACCAAAGTTTCAAAAGATTCCTTGAGTGCTTTGACTTCAGCAAAGACAGCAGTAATTCTAGGATCAAATTCTGGAGTAAATACCAAAGTTTCAAGTGTTGTCATGAACCCACCACATTCTTTATAGTACTATAAAAGAGTTTAATAAAAAAAAAAAAGTAACAAAAAACAAAAAGTATACACTTACTACACGAAGAATCTCTCTATACCATCCAAAGACCCACTTATAAGTCCAACTTGATTCAACATCAGGAATAGTTCTGATAAGTTCTTGTAAGACATGTGTAAACTTTTGATAAATGGCCATAAAGACTTCCTTTTGTTCTCTTGATACATTTGCAAGTGAGTTTTCTACAATACGTAAAGAATCTAATTCTTGTTGTGCTTCTGCTTCTGCCACTAATTTGAACCGTAAGAATGAGTATACAATGGAAAAAAATAAAAATAAAAAAATATGGACTTACTCTCCGTCATTTCTGTTTCTGCACGCTTCAATTTATTAGCTTCATGAAGTGCTTGGAAATTATCAAGTTTGGCCTTGACTTGAACAACACGTGAATTGACTTTACTTAATGTATTCTTCAAGATTTCCCAAATAAAAGATCTATAAGTAATAATATTTTAGTTCAATTGAAATGAATCAAGTCTACTCTTAACGAAAAAAAAAAAAAAAAACTTACTTTGAGACAAACTTTAATTGATCTTCTTCAAAGATCCAAGTAATAACTGAAGTAGGATCAATTACACGATAATTCAACAACTTATCCAAAAGGATTCCTAAGAACTGCGTATTATTTTTCCAAAACGAAGCCACGATCTGAACTGTATGAAGACGGCCTTCAGGACTAGCATTCACCAACCTCAACACATCCAAGTATCTCTCCACCACATTCAAGATATGCGAGAAACTCTTGGAGCCAACCAACAACAAGCACTGTACAAATATTTCTCGCACCTGTTGTGTCTGTTCCTGTTCATTCATCCCTTCAGCCCCAAACTCCTTTTTGAAATTCGACAAGATATCACCTACTTCTTCAACACTCTTCTTGCCTCGAAGACTGGAGATGATCAATTGTGTCTTTTGATAGAGAGGATCAGCCGGATCCTTGTACTTGAAATCCGGGCCAGGTGCGACAGCAGGAATCAAGGCATGGAAATAATCAGGAATAATCGACTTGATACGTTCATAATAACTCAATCGAATCTCCTTTTCGAGTGTCTCTCGAATGAAACAGACTTGAGGATGATTTGGGTCTAATGTTGTTACGAATTCCCATGCTTGCCAGTCCCATACGAATCCAAAGTTACTTAAATGATGTGAGAACCAACACCAAAGACGATAGATACATTCTGCGTCCATACATGCTAAGCGATCAAATAATGTCTTGACGCCTCGACCTAATGCCATAGGGAACGTAGCGACTTCGGCACGACAGAGTTCAATAAATACACAAGAATAAAATACTTGACGTACAGGTGGTGTAGGTAATCTTAACATTTGTGAAAAGATGGCTTCAACTAATAAATCAGATAAATTCCATTTTTCAGATTGACCTTCTTCTTCTTGATCCTCTTCTTCCTCTTGTTTGATTTCACTATTCGTGTTGGCAGCAGTAGCAGTAGCAGCAGCAGCAGCCAACTTGAAAAAGCCCGGTTCAAAACTATTTGCAATACCTAACAAATAACGAGCACAATCTTTACGATTGACTTCAAATAATTCCATTGTATCCGAAATAGTTTCTTGCAAGATAAAGTATTCCAAACTAGCATGATGAGGGATTGAAGGTAAAGAATGACCTTGTTCATCTACCAAGATCTTCATGGTTGAATGAGGTGCAATATAAGTCGTAGAGGATGTATGGAGAGCTAAATGAAATCTAGGTAAATCATGTTGAAGAGCCGAGGTGAACTCATGATCATACCACCGATAAAGTTTAGGAATCAAAGGTACATTCCAACCTTTGCCTTTTAATTCTTCAATCAAGTTCCAGATATGAGCTAATACATCTTGTCTTTCGGTATCATATCGAATGCCATTGTATTGTTTCAAGATATCCAATACCGGTACTTGTCCACGCCGTTGCATATAGATCTCAATTTTCTTTAAGATCTGATCTAATTCTTCTGAACTACGTTCACTTAATTCTTTACCACACCAAGGAAGTGTGGCCAAGATCACATAGACAATACAATCTAAGCGTTCACGTAATTGGTTCGGTTGATCTAATGCACTCAATAAATCGTTCAAGAACACACAATAGACGGAAGGTAAAATGACATTGGCGTTGACTAATTCGCCATAAAATCGAAGGAATTGCTTTAATTCAAACCATTTACTTTCCAAGATGCTCTTTTCCAAGTGTTGATTGAATCCTGTTAATAATTTACCCACGATCTCGGGGCTGGATACGTTTAATAAACCAATTAATGTACCATAGACGGGTGCTTTTGCAGGAAGTTCTGTCACACTTTTTTTTTGTTTTTTTTTTTTAAAAAAAAAAAATGGATTAGTTGTCATGGTTATATATATATATCTGTATGTTACTTGGTAAAGTTACCATGCTTTTAATGTATTTTGTACAGTCTCTGGGTACTTTGAATAATCATTATCTAAAATATTCTTCATTTTAGCTAAATTGACTTGCAAGTCAGAAGAAATCTAACAAAAAAAAAAAAAGTATGTTAGTAACGGTTTATATATATATATAAAATGCTTTTTTGAAATTTACCTTGTCACCAATCTTGATGATTAAACCCTTTAAACGATCTTCAATATCTTCTTGTTCATCCTCTTTGGGTTCAGAAGGAGGAGGACGATCATAAGGACGACGCTGGTTATAACCTCCACCACCGTTATTATTATACTTTCTATCTACTTTAACGTAAGTCTTCTCTCTCTCTTTTAAAACTACTGTATAAAATAATACCTCTGTTGTATCTGTTAGGTCCACCTCCACCACGATAACGATTAGGTCCTCCACCACCTAACAAAAAAAAGAAAAAAAGGATGAATAAAAAAAGGATACTAAATAAATAAATGAATAAAAAAACCGAACCTTCTTGACGAGGTCTATATCCTCTATTTTCTTCTCTTCCTTCGTAAACCATATTTAATAAAAAAAAACGCGTTTTTTTTTAAAAAAAATAAAGAATAAAGAGTTGTAGAAAAAAAAAAAAAAAAAAAAAAGACTTTTTTTGTTTAGTTTAAAAGGTCAAAGTCACAAACTTTTTATGACAAAAATGCATGTTTATCGAAAAAAAAAAAAGTGTGCATATAGTGGCTTTTTAAAATTCGTTTTCTTTATTTAAATGTCTTCAAAAAACCGATTAAAGAAACTCGTGCTTCCTTCTCGAGTGAATAAAAAGGTAGAAAACACAAACTTGAAGCAAACTATTACAAAAGCATTTGAGAAAGAAGATCAACACGTTGACGGAGGTACAAAAAAAAAAAAAAAAGCTGCTTTATATACATATATAAAAACTAAATGAAATAATACAGAATTCGAATGTCCTTTATGCTTTGAACTTTTAAAACCACCTTTTCCACGTCTATTGAATCGACTTATAGAGACCGTCAGGAAGAATGAACAAGAATTCAATCAAGAACAAGAAAAGAGACATGCCTTGATTGTTTCACAGTCAATAGAACAAGGAACAATCCCCCCTCCCTTTATCAAAAAGAAACCAGGAATATCTAAAAATGATCAAAATAGGATTTGTAGAATGCATAAAGTAGAATTGGAGTTGAAACCATTAGGCATCAAAAGGGGATATCCTAGTTCAATTCAATTTGAAAAGATACCAGAAAGAATCAACGTATTTAAAGATGAATTAAAAGGAATTATAGAGGGTCGAATCAAAAGTGACTATCTAGATCGTGTATTAGCTTCTTATGATGAATTAGGTTCAACGAAAGCAAGACAAATGACTGCTGTTATGGATCGATTTGAAGAAAGTCTGGTAAGTTTTTTTTTTCTTTCTTTAAAAATGCACCTATTGAAATTTTATATATACAGCCTGGGTATTATGGTCATCGTGGCAGTTTTTATATCATGGAAAAATTAAATCAAGTATTTTTAAAGACAAATGAATTAGATAAAACCAAATCAAGTCCATTAACACCGATTGAATACATTCAACAAGTATTAGTACCTGAAACTGGTATTCGATTAATTAAACAAGATTTAAATTTAATGGATTTAAATGATGCTTCTAAAGTGATGAAAGAAAGTACAGAATATGGAAGTATAGTTTATAATAAAATCAAAAAGAAATAAATAAAAAAAAAAAGAAAAAAGAAAAAAGAAAAAAAAAAAGTATTACATAATGATACATTTCTTATCCGCTACTGCTTTTTCCATTTTCTTCATATGAACATGCTTTTGTTTTGTATTGACTGTGGTAGGTTGAGTTGGTATTAATGTATTTAATACATCATCTTTTAATGCCTTTGCGTTATCTTTTAATGATCGATTCAAATGCTTTGGGATTTCTTCGGATCGAATCTCGCCTAATATCTCGTCTAATTTATTTTCTTGAAAGTAAACCAACATGTATGCGTTTGTAAATCGCTTTAATGCTCTAGCATTCGTACATCGAAGTTGATCCTCTGTCACTAATTGCTTTGGATCATCGTCATTTCTATTCGCTGGCCTTAATGGATCGTCTCCATAGTTATCATCAAATACTTCTCTTAAAGTCACTGGTGTCACTCGATCATCGTCAAATCGAAACCATTTATTCCCTTCCTTTTCTGGTTTTAATAATGCAAAGTAATGTCCACCATCAATATCACCACTATGTACTAATACGCTATGACAAGAAATAAAAATTGAGTGTGTCTTGCATTTGATATATATATATATATATATATATATATTTACCCGTGAAGTACGTAGTTGTATTCAGTTGGATCTTGACAGGGCTTTGAACAAAATTCATTCAAGTTGATATGATCTGGAAACACATGATGATCATTAATCTAGAATAGAATAATGAATATATTACATATAAAAAACACATGTTTGTATACAGTGTCTAACCTTGATCATGGTATCTCTTTGCATATCGTATTCAAATCGTTTTAATTGTAAATGAAGTACAGGTGGAAAGCTTTCAAAGGAGACACCTTTCCAAGCATCCTGTAATCCACAACCTTCTGCCATATATTTATTCTCTCCATCCATTGTTTCTTTATCAACGTAACGTCTAAAAGAATCTTGTAATGTTTTACAACCTTTCACATTTAATTGGATATCTAAGAAACAATTTTTCTTAAGTAACAATAAAAATGAAAAAAAAAAAAGTATTTTCATTATCTATTTTTTTTTTACCATAAAAGTCTTCTACGCGTGATGATTCATAGTCTACATTAATACATTTAATATAACTCTTCATTTTTCCCATAAATATATTGGTAACAGCGCCATCTACTTTTGTGCCCTAAAAAAAAGAAAAAAAAAAATAATGAATATCAAGGAGAAGAAGAAGAAACAAGAAAAAAAAAGAGTTGTTACCTTCATCTTTAATTCTAAATTATCCTGCAGTACTCTACTAAACTCTTGTACGTCATGTTGCATAAAAGCATCTAAAGAATCCCAGCCAAAAGATTTTGTTAATTCAGTAGTACCCACTGATTCTTCCGAGAATTGTAAATTATAAAAACAACGTTGTAATGCTAATGCCACACTATTGTTTGGATCCTCCTTTTCGGTAGGTATGCCATAGACTGCTTTTCTAAATGTCTTTGTGAAATAAAGTGATTGAATCAATGAATTCATATAACATGTTGCTCCTTGATTTCTAATACCAACATAACCTGTTTCTTTACGAGAATCGTAACTGTGTGTGTGTGTGTATATATAGAGTTAGTTTTGAATAGAAGAAGAAAAAAAAAGAAGCTGTTATTTTTTTTTTTTTACTTTATCAGGTTGTGCCATAATACACCCGTTTCATCTTTTACAACTCTTAAAAAGATGGAAATTACAGTTTGATTCTGTTTGTTCATATATGCAGGTAATGATTTGATTTCATGATATTTAGTGAACCCCCAATCAATTTCTTCACCACAAAAACGATGATGAGCAGCTAATGAAAAGAAAGATGAGTATAATTCCAATAATATATCATCTGTTATATATATTTTACTATTCATAAAGTAGTGAGTAGGATCATCTGGGTTAGATATAACAACCGAAAATTGACCACAGACAGACCAATCTTTATTATAATCTTCACTCTTTGGATCTATCACGACTTCAAGATAAACAGATACCATTTCATGTTGACTATTTCCTCTTGGAAATAACAAGACACGCCTGATATATTTATATATAAAAAAAGAATGAATCCAATTTTTTTTTTTTTTTTTTTACTTATTTTATGCAAAAAAATATATACCATTGATAACCTGCTGCTTCAAATACAGGACCATGAGCACGTTGCTCTAAAGCGTTCCAATCTTTTATTTCCCAATGGTGTACTTGTAAATCAACTTGTTCATAATCTTTATTCAACGGTAACACTACCGGTAGAATTTGTTCGTCTATCTTAGAAGCGTTATTATATATTTTCCTGGTATTTTTTTTTTTTTTTTTACGTACGGTCATAGATACTATATTTGTTTTTTGGCTTTTCAATGTCTTTAATTGTTGTTTCTACTTCTGTCATGGAATAATAAAAGTAATACTTTATAAATATATATAAAAAGGAAAAAAAAAAAATTAAAAAAAAAAAAGGATTTGTTCATAATAGCAGCGCCCAAAAAAAAAAAAAAAAAAAAATTGGGTCAAATCATTTTCAATTGACCCAAAATGTTTTTAACATGATGACGTTTTTTTTAAAAGAAGACGTACAAATGACATTTGTTACACTAAAAAAAAACAGGGCGCTTTTTCGTCCGGTCATTTGAACGAGAGACAGAGAGAGAGTGTGTGTGTGTGTGTGGAAAGAATGAGGCGATTTTGCCTTTGAAAATTTTATTTAATAAAAAAAAAAATTTTTTTTCCCTTTTAAAAAAACTTTTTTTTTTTTCTTTCTTTTCTTCTTTATATAAACTACTTTCTTTTTTTTTTTTTTTCTTTAATATACATACATTACATTTATACAACAACTTTTTTTTCTTTTTATTTTATGAATAATTTTAATGACCCTCGTTGCTATCTCTTATAACCCACCCAATAACAGCAGTAAATGGAGAAAAGGGTTAGCTTTACTTTCTTCAAAATTACAACACAAACATCATCGTTCACCTACAACGAAAGCGGCCGCCACAGAAAAGATCCTTCGTCATCATTCTACTACGACGATAATTAAATGTGAAGATCTTACTGCGAAAGAATTTGCTCAAATGGCTGGCATTAAAATCAAAGACGACGACGACGAGGACGACGGCGAGAATAATGAAGAAGATATTGAAGATCAAGTTGAACGTGAATTTCTTTTAGCGAATGAAGACGGCGGTGGTATGTATTTGACAACGAAATCAACATCAACATTGAATCATCCACAACATCAAATGACATCAATCTCTACTACACTATCCACTAAAAGTTGTCATCAGATTTGGGATTCCGATTTTTGGGTCTCTGCTTCTTCTTCTTCCTCCACCACGACTGGTTCAGCCACGAATAGTCATAAAAAGACAAAAACAACAAATAATAATAAACCATTAGAAAAGAAAACAAATAATAACGATACCCTATTTATATCTCAGCTGAGGTCTTCTCCACCTACTTTAAATACTACCATTCAAAAAGGTAGATTTAAAATCGTGGTAGGACAAGATGATTGCGAACCTGTAAACCAATATCAATCTGTAGTACTTGAATGGAAACGAAAAAGATCCGATTCATCCACAACAAATATAACCAAATAACCACTTTTTTTTCCACCGTCTACTTATGTAATATTATGCCCTCCCCTTCTATAAGTAACTAAAAAACAAAAAAAAAAAAAAAAAAAAAAACGTGGTAAATTCAAATCTTAATAATTCCACTGTTGTACATATACAATATAATATAATAAAAAAAAAATCAATTTATGCACTAAATAGCTCGTTGGTCTTTCAAGTGGTTTTCTTTCTCTGTGCTTTTATTTTAGACAACAAAATAGCTTGACCCCCCCCCCTTTTTTTTTTTTTTTACAACAGCAGCAGCACGCGACAAAGTGGCTCATTTTACATCGAATATACTCAACTGATCAAGTAATAATAATCTGCCTGATTACAGCATACGATATAACTTGATTATGTAATTTAACACTCTCTACTGTTCGGAACAATATTAGGAGCTTTTTGATTCATGATCGCTCTCGTCATCTGAATTCAAAAAAAAACAGCATTTCTATATATAAAAAACTACCGCCTAAAACTTAACTTGCACTCCCATAGGCAACCAAGCCTTTTTTTAATTAAACCCAACAATATTTGTGAAAATATGATTTTCAGATATAACTCTCATAAGGAACTCATGATTTGAAATTAATATCTTAACATTGTATGTGTGAATCCTACAGTTTTTGCTGAGTTCAAGTCTTTGCATTTATTAGAAAAACTCTGACAGAGTCCTATAGAGTTTTGAAGATGCACAAACCCCCCCCCAGCTAAACTATGAAAGGCAACTGTCTTTACATTGGTTTGACCCCCAATAAAATTCTAGAATAAGGCAATGCCAAATTTTTTTAAATGACCAATTGGATTGAAATATATCAGAAAAAGAAGTGACTCTATTGAGAAATGTACTTTTACGTGGTTCTTGTAAAACCCAAGATAATGATCATTTAAAGGAGTAACATCAGCTGTCTAATTTTAATAAATAAGCTATTGGTTCGCCAGCTTATTAATTTGCAACGAAAAAAAAAAAAAAAAAAAAAGATTTTTCCTTATCCAAAAAAAAACACACACACACACACACACACACAATAAAAATAGGAGCCTCCCCTCTTTTTTTCTTCTTCTTCTTCTTTTCATTCTATTTTAAATAAAGCAATGATTACTTTTACAATACAACAACAGAATTTAAAAAAAATGATGATTACAAACTCAATTGTTCATGAAAAGAAAGATCAACATTTCAATAAAAATCAGTATCGACCTTTACCTTCAATTTTAACAGGTACTACTGCTGAAAAAGAAAAAGTATATATATATTTACAGCATGTTAATTATAATAACATTTTAGACTTTTTTGCCTTTAAATTATGTGATTTTATTCCAACTCGACCTTTACCGATTGGCTCAAAAAGAACAACGCCTGAATTAGTTTATTTTATTCTGAAAATCACATCCCAAGCACGTATATCATGTCACATTGCGGTCGTTGCACTTATTTATATCGAAAGATGTAAAGCTGCACTGCCGAAAAATGCGATAGGTGATCAAGGTAATATATATATATGTATATATATATAGTTTTTTTTTATATATATATATATAATGAATTCAATAAATCTTAAGTTAATATATATATAATAGATACGATTCATCGTATATTTGTGGCTTCTTTATTGGTAGCATCTAAATATTTACATGGCACATGTTGGGGAGCAAGCCAAAGAGTTACAGAAACAACAGAACCACAAGCAGAAGATGAAGTACCAGTTTGGTTAAATAATGCCAGAATGGCAAATATTTGTAGTAGATTTTATACCCTACAACAAATTAATCAATTAGAATTATCCTTTTTGAATTTAATCAAATTTGAATGCTTTGTAAATCCAATTGAAGTGCAAGACTATTTAGTTAGGCACAGAGAAGATTTGTTACTGTAAATAACAAAATCAAAAGAATTGTATAATATTAGATATATAACTATTATATACAGTGTGTAATGATAGATATTTTATATTAACTATAAATGTGTACATATATATATATATAAGAATGAAAATACCCACTTCCTCTCTCATAATAATAATAATAATAATAATAAAAAATCGATATAATTTCATCTGTGACACATCATGTATGTGCATGTTGTTTGATTGTTGACTGTTACCGAATTTGTACATGAGTAGGATATTATTGACTTCTCTATCAATACTATTTATCATATGCTCTTACCGTGTGATTCCCCATATTTTTTTTTTTTTTGTAAATAAGAAAAGAGAGTCCATCAAAGGCAATTTAAGCATCATTTTTTATTCACTCACCACGTGTATACATTCTCATAAGAAAATAGGGCGATTTGTTACTTGCATTAGTAGTGTCAAAAAATAACCTTTTTTTCCTATCATCTGATAACATAGTAGATTACACTTCTTAAATCTAAGCACCTTTCTGGGGGGTGGAAAGCGCGTGCGCGCGCGCCATAAAAAAAAAAAAAAAAAAAAAAAAAAAAATTCAATTTTTAGGCTATTTCTCAAGTAGGATTTTTGCCTTGGATTGGACTGAGTTAAAAAGTGCTGAGTTGCCTTAAAAGGGATAAAAACCCAGAGAAGAAGAAGCCAGGACACTTTTTCTTTAACAGTCCAATCCAAGGCAAAAATCCTACTTGAGAATAGCCTTATTCTTCTTTTAAAAACAATAAAATGTCTTCCAACATATTTGCAAGACTTTTAGAAAACTCAAAACGACTGGTGGATCCACCTACACAAACTGAAATTCCTCGATTAGAACGTGAATTGAGTCAAATCGGGTCTGAATCAACTTTACTCACGTCAAGACTTAACAATGATCAAGGACTTAACGCTTCCGCGTAAGTATTTTTTTTTTTTTAAAATGATACAAAAAGTATAAACTTACATGTTATTTTAGACACTATTTCTTGGCACAAAGTGGTACCAACACACAAGAAATACTTGAGAATTTAGATAGCATTGATACAGGAATAACATTTCAACGTTTACAATCAATTCCAAATAATGATGTCGAGGTATTTTTTTTGACAACAAAAAAAAACGTTTTTATTTCAAATTTTATTTAAATGAAATATTCTATCATAGACCTATTTAAAGCACGTACAAAAAGATATTGTGCTTGCTACTATAGCTGAATCCAATCGTAACGTAAGTATTTTGTAGCATAAAAGCGTAACAAGGAGAGTAGGATATTAAGAAGAAGAAAAAAAAAACAATGGAAATATATATATATATTTTTTTTTTTTTTAGTCGAGAGAAGAATTGATGCATCTTTTAGAGGAAAATAGGGTTACAAGATGCAGAGACTCACGTCGTAGAATGTTGGAAGAATGGGATGAAGAGCAAGAAGATTTAAAGTTTGGTCGTAAAGGAAAGGATCAGGTATATACAAAAAGGTGTTTGCTTATTTTTTTTTTTGATTTCATGATTGATATATATATATATATATATATTTTTTTTAAAAAAAAAAAATAATAATAGAAAATACAACATTTAAAGGAACAATTGACAGGTTTATCAAAGGTTGTCAAAGACGTCAATAAGAACCGTTTATTGTCAGCAAAAATACCAATCATCAAGGAATTCAAATCTTTATCTGAATCTACTCAATGTGATAAAGCGCAGGAGCGATCCATGTTGGATTCTTGGGATATTGCTTCGTGCCTTACAAAAGAATCCATTGGAAATACATTCTTGGTGACTGATCCTGTAAAGAGAAATATCGAGTTGATCAAATCTTCTAAAACTTGGTTAGAAAATATGTAAGTTTTTTTTTTTTTTGTTTACATTTAAAGCAATTTATTCAAGTATGTTAAAATCCAGGTTCATGACTTATGTGAACGATACGTTACATAAGCATGCAGTAGAAGCTAAAGTAGGCGGTGTACCTTCTTTAAAACATCGTATGCAAGTATTTATGAAGACGGTATTTTTCAAGCAATCCGTTTGGATCGATGATCGTTTTGAGATTCAAACCGGGATTCCTATTTGGTTATATCTCTACTTGCTTATTCGTACTGGAAATCATAAATTAGCTCTAGAGTTTGTACAAGAGAATCCAATTGCCTTTAGTGAATCACCTTCATTTGCTATTTACTTGAACGAATACTTTTCCTCACCAGAAAATCTGTAAGTCTTTATTTATTTATTTATTTTTTCTTACTAAAAAAAAAAAAAAAAAAAAAAAACTATCGGTAGTGTATCTGAAGATCATCGTAAAGAAATACTTGCAGAATATCAAAAGATGTTTTATGGTAACATTGTCGTCGATCCATACAAGGTACTCTTATACAAGATCATCGGTCGTTGCGAATTAGAGAATAAGACCATTCCAGAAGTCATCAGGACAATGGAAGATTTCATGTGGTTTGAACTCTGTTTAGTTCGTGAGAGACGCCATAGGGAACGATACCAGTTTGAACATTACCGATTATCTCACTTTCAAAAGAAAATATATGAGGCGGGACCAACTCATTTTGATCCTCATGGTACAAATCCTTGGTATTATTTTAAAATTCTTTTATTGTCATTACAATTTGAAAAGGTAAAAAAAAAAAAAAAAAAGAAAGGTTTGATTTTTTATTTAAAAAATAATATGTGTACTTTTTTTTTATATATATAGGCAATTGATCACTTGTATAAATCAGAAAACTTTGGAGTAGAAGCTGTTCATTTTGGTATTGCACTTGCTTACCATCAATTACTTTCTAATTCTAAAAATCCTCGTAGTACATCAGAGCTATGTAAGTTTTTTTTTTTTTTTTAAAAAAAAAATATATATATCATTTTAACCTATATGTACAGTGGTAACTGAAGTCAATGGTGATATCAGTTTAAACTTTGCTCATCTCATAAGCCGATTTGTACGCTCATTCCTTTCCACGACACACGACGATGCCTTACACTACTTACTCCTCATCACATTATATCCAACAGAAGACATGACATTTCTCTGTCGCGACCAAGTTTTAAATTACATTGTAGGTTGTAAAGAATATAAAGACATTATTGGCTGCATCGATGAAAATCAAGGTCGTGTTCAATCTGGATCGATTGAAGCGTATAAACCACTTATTGGAATTGATCGATACGATATTGAAACCTACCGAAATATTGTTTTATATCCTATTGCACAAAGATTCGATGATGCAGGAAACTACAAAGATGCAGTGAGCGTATATGAATTTGCAGGAAAGTACACGGATGCCTTGGAAGTCTTGAACCGACAATTGGATTATGCCTTGGATCGACCTATAAACGTAGATGAACGTCAACATGCTAGAGATCAAAACTTGATTGAATTTTCCTATTCTGTTTTAACAAGATATAAGAATAATACTTATATCGAGTGTGATGACAATGTTTTAAATACGCATAAAACGTTACGCAAGTTATTAGAAGCTGCACTTCAATTCGAACAAGAGCAATATGAAAAAACAGTTCAGGTAAATAAGTTTTTTTTTTAAAAAAAAAAAAATTTACAAGACTAACGATTTTATTATAGCTCATTAAATCTACACATATATTTCCGGAATCAAATGAGTTTGAAAGTATTTATTTATCAGCCATTCGATTTGATAAGGAAATTGACTATATGATTTGTAAACATATCTCTGAAGTCTTGATGATGATCATGCAATCTTACCATCAACTCTCCAAATCCTATTCAACATATAATCCAAATCTTCACGACGTTTATCAAGCTGTAAGAATAATCCCCTTATACTTAAAAAAATATATATATCATTCATCTGACTCTTTTTTTTTTTTTTCTTTTTCTTAGAACATCGAAAGTATCAAAAATGATGCTATGACTTTATTATCCTTTGTTGGATTAATTGACTTCAAGTTACCTTCAAATGTCATCCGAAAGTTGAACGAGTAAAGTATCTATGTATGATTTTTTTAAAAAAAAAAATAGTTTGATAACATTTTTTTTTTTTTTTGTAGAATTCGATTTTAATTAAATATATAAATAAAATTCATGTGCTCTAAATAATTAACGCGTTCGTTGTTGTTATATTTCGAAAAAAAGTATATCAATTTCTTTTTTTATGCAGAAAATTAGTGACCCAGATTCACCAAATCTTTGGTAAAAAAAAAACCCCTCCCCCCCCCCCTCCCCGTGAGAAAAATAAACTCTAAAAATATCAAGGTCCGAATGTGTACTCTCACACAATATATAATACACATTTTCTCTCTCATTTACTGGGGGTAATGTTTTAAAGGAAAAAAAAAAAGGGTGCGATAAGGCGAGAGTCATACACACTTAATTACTGTTAGAGTGTGTAGTAAAGGGTTAATTATCTAATCATCAACCTCGTTTACTATCAAGAAATTTATTTATTTGCTCGGAGAGAGGCATCGGGTTAGAACCAAAGAAAAAAAATGGTGACACTTTTTTTTTTACTGCGATATAAATAAGGAAGTATCCGTATCTCTCACCAAAAAAAAAAAAAAAATCTATATCTTGTAGCCTGAGAAAAACTATTGATTACGAATGCTGAGCCAATATTTATACCACAGTCTAAGCAAATCAAAAAAGAAGATCGATTTTCTATACAATAAAATGGCAAAAAAAAAAAAAAATGTCTGATAATTTATTAGTTGGAGCCGGAAATTCGAGAGAAGTTGTGTGACATTGATTAGCAAAATTCAATCAAGAAATGTATTAATTAGTTAAAGACAAAATATGTATTTAGTGGGAAACCTTATTGATACGATAATAACATTATACAACCAATCTTATTTCTCTATTCGTTCATATTTATAAAAAAAAAGAAAAAAGAATGAAGGTTTAGTATCTATTCCGTGAAAATAAGATTTGGTGAGTGTGTACTCACTCACTCACAGTACAATAATCAAACGATTTCTGTGTTCTATATTTAAATTAAAAATTCAAACGTGGAGAAAGAGAAAAGGGTCTTTCTCAACGTGCTCTTTATTTGTGATTTGGGAAGCTGCTCATAAGATAAAAAAAAAAAGCATGTAATTAACTAAAATATTTATAACTAATCGAATGTTTTTTTTTACCAGCAGCTAAATAAATTCGAACTCGCTTATATTTTTAGAAGAAATATTTGTAAACAGTTAGAAAAGAAGAAGATTCGGTTAACGGTTTAACCAACCAACAAGGGAATCTAGTCTTTTTATTAAAAGAGAAAGGGCTGCTTACACAAAGTCCATGATTTGGTTATTTGTATATTGATTGGGTGGTACCTGGTTTAAACCAGAAAGTCTTTTTTAAAAAACCATGTGATAGGTCCAGATTTTGATTTCAAAAGACCGGACATTTCCGTTTTCTTCTCCCACTCATTTCTTTATATAAAGAGAGAGAGAGGGATTTTCTTTTTGTCTCTTTTTGTATAATTCACTTTTTTTTTTTTTTTTTTCTTTCTATAAATGCCTTATTTACAACATAATTATATTACAGAGACTATTGCTTTAAATCCAAGTTCTCATGTTGTTTCAAATACTGTGATTTCAGCAAGCACACTATCAAACGATTCATCATTTCAGGTGCTGGATTCAACAATAATATCAAATAATAATAAAGAAACACTCAAATGGTTTTTCAAAACTGTATCTGAAGCTGATAATTCTTGTAAAGAAGCAACCACAGAAAATTTAAACAAACTTGTATCTTTCTACTTGTAAAAAGAAAAGCATTATTATATATACCACACTTACAAGATTATTATTTAACACACACACACAAGGCATTTTATACATTTAATAAAAAACATTCAATAAAACTACATGTGTAGTACAAACAGTCATTTTATCTAACTCCAAAAAAGTTGATTTCTTTTTTAATAGCCTATTTTTTTTTTTTTTTTCTCCTTCTTCTTTTTCTTCTCTTTTTTTTTTTACGTTTTACTTCTTTTTTTTTCTTTATATAAATATACAATGCGTATAACTTCAATTTTCTTACTTTCTACAAGTATATCATTTGTTCAAGCTATTATTCCAACCCCTAGATACAACGGAGGTAGTTAATAATACCCTATTTTTTACTGTTTCCCTCCTTTTATCCTCTCACTAACAAAAAAAAAAAAATATTTAAATATAGGCTGTGTGGCTGTAACAGAACAACTTCATTGTTATGGAGGAACATCAAATCAAAAAACAACCTCGAATCATTTCGTATTTGATCTATCCAAAGACTTTCCTATGGTTGGATCCATTATTCAATCTTGGACCGAAATCACAACACCTGCAAATGATTTTCAAGTCGAGCCCAATAGTTTATTCTCGATCGTACCATTAAATGATAGCTTTTTAATTCATGGCGGCTTAGGTTACGGTTCTTCAACCAATTTATTAAAAAATATAACTACTGTTTATAATGTACTTGATAATACTTGGCATACTATAAATAGTACAAATCAAACCATGATGGCGCCAAGGTATATATTATATAATTATTTTTTTTTTGTTACGTCAGAAAAAAAAAAAAATGTAACATTTCTTATATTGTATACAGTCGTGAAGATACAGCGACACTTGATTTGTCAAATCGTATTTGGATCTGGGGTGGTATCAGGTAAGTTCATTTATTCAGCAGCAAAGTCAATCTCTCTCTCTATATACATTTCTTTTTTTTTTTCTCACGAATACATTTTTTATATATATATAGTGATAATAGAACATCTGTCAATTTGACAAATACAGAATACCATGATGATTTCCAAGTATTGGATTTAAATGTAAATAAATAAATCAAAAAGAGTAACACAAAGGAAAAGAGAGAGAGCGGAGACACTACTAAAATTTCTAGGTTCTTCTTTTTTTCTTAAAATTACAGAATATGGCATGGTCATTCCCCGATAACACAAAAACGTCATATCCTCCTGCACGTCTTGCTCATACAGCTACATTAGATCGTTCAGGGCAATCCATATTTTATATTGGCGGTTTAAAAGAAAATGATGAGAACAAACTTGTTTCGGTGCCAATGAATGAAATTTTAGAATATCATATTGGAAATAATACTTGGACTATACATCATTCACCTTCAAATAGTACAATTCCATCTCCTCGAAGACTTCATACTGCGACTCAAAGTAAGTGTAAAAAGTATTTTTTTTTTGTTTATAGATGTTTACTTTTTTTTTTTTTATAGTTCCTGATGCCGATCTTATATTTGTTTATGGTGGATCTGCAACTGGTATTTATTTATATACAAACAAATCTTTTTACTTGGCATTTAAAAATTCTTTTTTTATTTATTTATATATAGATGATTCCAAGACAGTAGCAGATTTTAGTTATTTATTAAATACAACTTCTTTTGAATGGACTGCTGTCAATATTTTAAGTACGGGTGCAGGACCTAGATTTGGACACTCTGGTAAAAATATATATATTATTGTAAATGATATGTATTCACTAACTATGTACACAGCCGTGTTATACAAAAACTCTTTATTTATAGTATTTGGTGCAGACACTTTTGGAACTCTTCGAAATGATTTCTCTATTATAGATATTAAGCATTGGCAATGGGTGTCTAATTTTAAAACAAATGGTGATTATCCAACTGCATCCATCAGTCCAAGTAGTTCTGTCACTTTTACGGCTACAAATACAAATATTGCTGGATCCAATGATCAGACTACTACTTCTGCTGCCAATTCAAATAGTCAAGCACCCATCATCGCTTTTAATTACATGAAGACGATTTATTTAATGATTGGTGTCTTTTTGATTATTTTCACATTTTTGTAAAAAAAAAAAATTCCCTTTCTCTCTCTTTTATAACTTATTTATTATTATATCACTCTCACACACTCTCTCATACTAATTTAAAAAAAAAATAAAAATCGCAAAACATAATTTTTACTCAACATTACCTAATAATAAAAACTCTTTTCATCAGTGTGTTACTTTATTAAACTTTTCTGTAATATAATAAGAAATATTATTCCAAAATAGAGTAGCTCTACAGAATTTATATTTGTATAATAAACAAAAACGCGTATATTACATTACAACGCCTAAGAGAGAAAAAGAGTCTATTTTAGATTGATCTATTAATGCATATTTTTTTTTTTTACGGGAAACTTTACTTGAATCAGAAAACAGCCCATCATTTTTTTTTAAAGTGGAATCAATTGACGTATTCTACACTCTTTTTCTTTCACTGTAATTAGCTTTATAGATTTTTATTTCATCATTATAATTTAAAGCCCCCCCCCCCCTTTTTTTTTTCCTGACGGATTTTCAATGTTATTTTCTATTGTAACCGTGCTTTTTTCTGTGTATTTTTGATTTAAAACTCTTATTGTGTATAAACAAAGACTGTTAGAATTGATCCTATTAAAAAAAGGAATAGTTTCTTTTAAATCGTTTTTTTTTTTTTTACTGTATAATAGACTCCGTTTTTCCTTTTTTTTTTGTCCATGACGATATTTACCGTATTTTACTTTTCTTAAAACCCAGCATTTTTATTTCACCATTTTTAGACTATTTATACCAGATTTGTCGTCATAGCATTTTTAAAATAAAAGGGTTTTTTTGAACAATAGAGCAATTAATAAAATAAACTTATGTCATGATATCATGATGATGATCTATATATAAAAAAAAAATGGTACTCAGAAAAATATTGATATAAAAGAGCTTTGATTCATTCGACTATATTTTCTTTTTTTTAAATTACAAAAATAAATAAATACTTGTATATATAATATATAAAAATGTTCAACAACAACAACAACACTACTACAAACAACACTACTACTGTTCCTGGTGGCATGCCTGGCGGTTTCTCTCAAGATCAAAATACCCAAGGATTCAACACAACACATCAACCCAAGATTGTTGGTGGTCCTGAAAAGATCCAAGCTGGATTAAACCATGCTTTAGGTGATAACAATGGTAAAAAAAAAAAAAAAAAGGGACTTTGTTGAAAAAAAATATGTATATATATTAAACTTTTTTTTTAAAAAAAAAAAATAGTAAATAATAATAATGTCTCAGGTCAATCTTCCGGTTTAACCAGTAACAACAATGTACATACCTCTGGAAACCCCTTGACCTCTACAGATCATGGTAGCGGACTCAACAATCAACAATTGAATACAGATAACAATCACTTTACACATTTAGGTGGTCTCACAACAAACGATCATCCTCCTCATCAAACGACTGGATCTAATCTTTCTGGTAATGAATCTCATCATCATGCTCGTGACGCAGCTCTTGGTGCAGGTGCTGCAGGTCTTGCCAACAAGCATGAACTCGGTAGTAACCATAACAACAACACTACTACTACATCCAATCCTTTGACCGGTTCTCATCATCATGCCGGTGCTTCCTCTAACCCTTTAACTGGTGATCATCATACTAGCTCCAACCCTTTGAGCTCTTCTCAACATGTCGGTGGTTCTAACCCTATGGTCGGTTCTCATCATGTTGGAGGTTCTAACCCTATGGGCACTTCTAACCATCATGGCTCTGATCCTCTTACTGGTACTCATGGTAACGACTCCCATAATGCTCGTAATGCTGCTCTTGGTGCAGGCGCCGCAGGTCTCGCTAAGCACGAATACGATAACCACCACAACGGTACTTCCTCTTACCCTTTAAATGGTGATCACCATACCTCAGGTTCCAACCCTTTGAATTCTTCTCAACATGTCGGTGGTTCTAACCCTATGACCGGTTCTCATCATGTTGGAGGTTCTAACCCTATGGGTACTTCTAACCATCTCGGTGGCTCTAACCCTATGGGCACTTCTAACCATCATGGCTCTGATCCTCTTACTGGTACTCACGGTAACGACTCCCATAATGCTCGTAATGCTGCTCTTGGTGCAGGCGCCGCAGGTCTCGCTAAGCATGAATACGATAACCACCACAACGGTACTTCCTCTAACCCTTTAACTGGTGATCACCATACCGCAGGTTCCAACCCTTTGAATTCTTCATCTCACCATGCTGGCGTTAACCCTATGACTGGTTCTCAACATGTCGGTGGCTCTAATCCTATGGGCACTTCTAACCATCATGGCTCTGATCCTCTTCACGGTAACGATTCTCACAATGCTCGTAATGCTGCTCTTGGTGCAGGTGCCGCAGGTCTCGCTAAGCACGAATATGATAACCACCATAACGGTACTTCCTCTAACCCTTTAACTGGTGATCACCATACCGCAGGTTCCAACCCTTTGAATTCTTCATCTCACCATGCTGGCGTTAACCCTATGACTGGTTCTCAACATGTCGGTGGTTCTAACCCTATGGGTACTTCTAACCATCTCAGTGGTGGCGCTAACCCTATGGGTACTTCTAACCATCATGGCTCTGATCCTCTCCACGGTAACGATTCTCACAATGCTCGTAACGCAGCTCTTGGTGCAGGTGCCGCAGGTCTCGCTAAGCATGAATATGATAACCACCATAACGGTACTGCTAACCCTGTCACTGGCGATCATCATACTACTAGCTCCAACCCTTTGAGTTCTTCTCATCATACTGGCGTTGACACTATGGCTGGTTCTCAACATGTAAGCTCCAACCCTATGGGACATGCTTCGGTCACTGGCGATCCTAACGAATCTCATCATGCCCGTAACGCAGCCCTTGGTGCAGGTGCCGCCGGACTTGCTAAGCATGAACATGATAAGCATAAGGGATCTCATTCTAGACGCTCTAGTGTCTCCAGTCGTTCCAGCCGCTCTTCTTCTGTCAGTAGTGATCATCATGGTCGTAACGCAGCCCTTGGTGTAGGTGCCGCCGGACTTGCTAAGCATGAACATGATAAGCATAAGGGGTCTCATTCTAGACGCTCTAGTGTCTCAAGCCGTTCCAGCCGCTCTTCTTCTGTCAGTAGTGATCATCATGGTCGTAACGCAGCCCTTGCTACTGGTGCAGCAGCAGGTGCAGCCGGTCTTGCTGGTCGTGAAGTGAAAGAACATCGTGAAGAGAAGAAGCTCCCTGATGGTGCTGATCATCATGATCAAGAACGTAAGCCTTTGAATACCGGTGGTGATGCTCATCATGTTGCTGAACAACCTTTATTATATACTGATGGTGGTCTTACTGGAAAGCAACCCGTTGGAGAAATTAACTTTAAAAAGTTGTAAATAATTTATAAATAAATAAATAAATAAAAAAACTATAGAAATAAGTTTTTGTTTTTTAAAAAAAGAAAAAAATAATAATATAACTATACATTTTTTATTGTTACAAATTGTGATTATGATGTGTTTAAATAGATATAATAAGAAAATTTCTAAAATAAAATGAATCTATGCGTTTTTTAAATCGTTCATACGTTCTTGTAATTGTTCATAAGTGTTGGTATCATCAAAGATGTCACGAACTTTACCCATCAAACCCTTCAAGATAAGACGAGCTTGATAACGCCAATCAGCACAGACAGGTTCACCATTTTCTTTCTTTTCACCCAAGTTTTCGTACATATCAACCGCTTCAAGAGCAACCGTAGCCACATCTTCAAACACAGTCACTTCAGTTTCAATACGAGGATCATGCATGATAGATCGATACGCTTTGACAGAAGTATCAAGTGCATCGGTGTAACGCTTTTGCCATAAATAGAATTTAGCACAAATCATCCAGATGTCAGGTGAGTTGGTGATACGAGATAAGATGATATCTTCTAATAAACGTTGTACATGTTGAGAGAGACGAGCACCATCACGATCATGAGGATCTTTCCAGTTTTGAATCACGTTTTCTACAATCATACGTAAAACACCAATATCTACGGCTTCATCACGAGCCGTATCCCAACGAAGCTCCACTACACGTTGCATAGCGTAAATAGCATCAGCAAATTGACCAATATCTACAGCAGTGAATAACAAGTTTTGCCACATCTTCCAGCTATCGAATTTCACCTTGGTAGCATGTTTCAAAGCCAAGAAAGCATCGGTCTTTTTACCCATTTGAAGATAAATACTTGCTAAATTGTTCCAAGCTTCAGGTTGATCATCATCTAAAGCGACTACACGTTGGAAAGCACGAGCACCAATTTCCCATTTCTCTGCAAAGATAGAGGCGCAACCAAGAATATACCAAGAGCCTTCAAAGAGAGGATTGATCGAAAGGGCCTTTTGATAACAATCGATGGCGGCCTCATAGTTTTGACGCTTGTATTCATACGAACCTAAACTACGCATAGCACGAGCATAATGATGGTTAGAGATCTCCCAAGATTTACGCCAATGATCTGGTTCAGCTTCAAGGTCACCCAAGATACACCAATATTTAGGAGAATTAGGATTCTTTTCCATGATTTTCTTCAAGATATCCTTTGCCTTTTGAGGTTGTTCAAGCATTTGGTAACAAGAGATGACATCTTCCCACATCTCAAGACGTTCAAAGATTTCGGCGGCGGATCGGAAGACACCTAAAGAAACAAAACGACGACCTAATTCACGTTCCATCTCCCATTTACTAGGAATTAAAAGCTCATAAAAGTATGCAAGACGTTCTTCTACACCCGAGTCTTCTACCTTGACTTGATCTACCAGTGCTTGTAATTGAAGTGCAGAACGTTCAACCGTACGACTCTTGTTGGATTCAAGACGAGAGCGTAATAATAATGCCATCGTATGTACCATCCAATTATTTGCGTTTTCGAGTACACGTGTAACATAAGGTACCATTTGTTCTGCAGTAATACCATGATCTGGGTTGGTGTTCTTCACGTTAAGACAAAATGCGAGTAAAATACATTGATCAATGACATTTAAATTTCCATGACGTTTATCAGATTCTGTATCATTCTTTTCGTTTTCTGTAAATGCAATACGTTCTAAAATAGTATCATCGTTTAAATCTAAAGTCTCAGGTCTTGGGGCTTCTTCATCATCATCATCAGCATCATCAGTTGTTGTTGTTGTTGTTGTTGGCTTGTTCTTCTTTTTACTTTCAGCTAAAACAACTAATTGAGAAACATCAAATGTTTGAAACTTGGTACGACGACCAAGAGAACCAGTTAAAGACCAAACAAAGCCTGATGTCTTTTGAGCCGATTCCATATTTTCTAAAGCCTCTTTATCTTGTCCAAAGTAACTATAAATTAAACCATTTTCAAGTTGATAACGAATCTTGAGTTCTTCAAGTGATTCCGGATCGATTGTAGATGCGTTCTTTTCTAATGTTTCGTTTGTTTCTTTTGCCAAGTTGAAAATTTCGGTTTGAAGAGAGCCGGTGAATTCATCTAATAATTGTTGTTGAATAAAGGTAGCACGCATAGACCAGAATGAACCGGTCAAGGTATTTTGATGTACTGCTTTTAATAAAGTACGTGCAATAACTAATAAACCAAGTTGTTGTGTAAGGTGGTATACTTCTTCACTATCTACTGAAAGTGAATTTAAACAAGCTGTATGAAGTTTGGGTTCAAAACTATCTTTATCAAAAGAGAATAACTCGGATACTGAAAAAGATAATGTAGGTCCAGTCCAGTTGACTTGAATAAAAGAGTTCAAACAGGCGATACCAGTTGTAAGAATATGAAAACGAACGAGTTCATCGTTTCGATCAAGTTGTAAAAGTCGATTGTCTACCCAGCTTTGTAAGTCGCCTGAACTCTCTAAGGATGCAACAGACTCTTTGTCGAGGTTTTGGAAAACGAGGCTGTTCTTGATAACGTCTGCATATTTTCCTCCCAAGATATTAGTTACAATAGTATCAAACTCTTTATTTTCGAGTGCTGACTTTTTGTTGAGAACGAGTGAAACTTCTGCTTGAGTAAAAGACATGGTGAATAAAGTTAAAGAGCTGTTAACTTCAAGGCTTTTTTTTATTTTGTATGCAAAAAAAAAAAAAAAAAAAAAAAATTAAAAATAAGCCACCATAAATTCTATTTGTAAGGCAATGGAATTGAATGGAAACAAATACCTGAGTTCTATACAAGTTGGATGACAGGCCTTGTTCGAGATTTTTTTTGTATTATTAATTATCTTTGGACTGTTCCTGAAGCCATCATTTGAACTAAGCTGTTACTTATGAGAAAAAAAAAATTCTGTTAAATATTTCAGTTCTTTTTACACTTTTAGTAGAGCAAGTTAAAGTAATCACATACATATACCGTACCCGCTCTATTTAAGGCTGCAAAAAATTTCAGACTTCTGTGGCCTTAAAACTAAATATATAGCCAAGCAAATTGCGGCCTTAAATCGGAAACAACGGCCTTAAATCGAACGGCCAATATTTATCACATCATATTTATTTGAAACCAATATAATTGACAAATGTCAAAAAAGCAATAATTTAAATTATTAGAGAAAAAAAAATTAGGATACTTTTAGTCAAAGGATAAGTAATTCTACCTTATAGAGCCAAGTAGAACCATTGTTAGATTACAAAAAAAAAGGAGGAGTTGCCCAATAATTCATTTTAAGTAGAATTATAATGCCATTGTTACACTGGTATGATTTTTTTTCCCAGTTACAGACCACGCTTTTTCTTTTTTTTTTTTTACAGGAATTTTAAGTACTTGTTGATATTCAATTGGTTACCAATTCATTTTTTTAATCTGATAAAAAACTAGTTTTTATATCAACTTGAACGGACAAATATTCCCCCCTTTCTCTTTTTGTAACTCAATCGATCGACGTTGTGTGTGTGTTTTAGGCAAGAAGTAAATAGATTAGCCCGTAGTTAAAAAGAAACGTTGTTTGCTTCTTTTTTTTTTAAAGATAAACACAATAACAAGTCAAAACCGGGTTTAATAAAGATTGGGTGACTATTGTATCACATCTGAGTAATGTTTATTGACTAAAAACGTTTACATTTCTCATTTTTCTCTCATTACTTTTTTCTTTTCTTTTTTTTTTTTTAGCGCTGTTTGTACTCAATTTCAAGATAGAATCGTAATTAAAAAGTGTAAAACAGGGGTATTCGTTATTTACTTACGAAAAAGAGCATTGATAATACTATAGTAGAACTACAAGCGTTTGATTCTATTAGAGAACAAAAAACAAGAAGAATTTAATTATTCATTTCTTTTTTATGCGAAAATACATTTTAATTGACTTTTGAGAAAAGGTAGTGCAAATCATCTTGAACGCGATTTTAAAAACCCAAAAAAAAAAAAAAAAAAAAAAAACTCTTGTGTACTCCGCAAAAAACCAACATTTCCCTTTTTTAAAAATAAATACTTGTTATGGTCTTTAATTCTTTTTCTCTCTTTCTTTCTTTTTCTTTTTATTTCTTTTAAAAAAAAACTATGGTCAAAGAAGCGGATCAAAAGCGTATCGTAAGGGTTGCTTTTACAGCACTCTTAATCGATTTATTTGCTTTCACTATCATTCTTCCACTTTTCCCTCGACTCTTGAATTATTATCAAAGTGAAGAAATTGGTAATAAGGTAAAGTATATACATATATAAAAAGAGATACATGTATTCATATCTAGATAAATAGACTTCTATTCTTGGATATACACTTCAAGTGTTGGAACAATTTAAACACTTGATCGTAACAAACCAACGTCCTTCAGTCAAAAGTGGTTATGTCGATAAATGGGATACAGTGTTATTAGGCGGATTAATTGGATCCTTGTTCTCTTTACTTCAATTTATTATTTCTCCCATCATTGGACGTGCCAGTGATAGATTAGGACGTCGTAAGGTTTTAATGTATACAATGGTAAAGTGTGTTTTTACTATAAAAGAGAGGGTTAGCATATTTGAACTAACGTTATACATGTAGATTGGTAATATTTTATCTACTTTTGTCTGGTTATTTTCAAGTTCATTCAATCTCTTCTTACTTTCTCGCATTATCGGTGGTTTAAGTGAAGGAAATGTACAATTAACTACCGCAATTATTTCTGATGTAACGACACCTGAAAAAAGATCAAGAAGTTTGGTAAAGTTTATCCTTAAAGAAGAAGAAGAAAAAAAAACAAATCACTGATTTAAAAAATAGGCACTTGTAGGTATTGCATTTGCAACTGCATTTACAATTGGTCCTGCTATTGGCGCCTGGTTCGCGTCTATTGATTTATCTTTATTGTGTCCTTCTCTTGTCAAGTATGGTATTTATCCTTATTCCATGGCCGCATTTGTTGGCTTGGTTTTATTGGTCATTGAAACTGCATACCTTTACGTTGCTTTACCCGAGACGATTCATTTCCGTAAGGAGGTAGAAGCTGCTGCTGCTGCTGCTGCTTCTACTGCTAGTGGTACCGAACAAATTCAAAAAGAGCCTGTGACTTTGCAAGCAATCTATAAAAGACTTTTGGATCTTGGCTACTTGAAAAAACTCATGCTCGCATTTTCCTTTTTATTCTCTGGTATGGAATTCACCTTAGTCTTTTTAACCTTTGATATTTTGGATTATACACATATGCAACAAGGTAAATTGTTGGGATATATGGGTATTGTATCTGCTTTAATTCAAGGCGGTTATGTAAGACGTAAGGTACAAACAGTAAGTGAAAAGGTGATTATTGTTCAAGGTATGATTGCATGTGCTGCTGGCCTTTACTGTTTATCCAGCACCGTAGATTCTGCTTATGCTTCTTATTGGCTTTACGCTGGTGTCACTTGTCTTGCGTTTACATCTGGTACAGTTGTAAATTGTTTAACTAGTCTTGCAAGTCTTCAGTGCCATGATGATTCAGATAAAAGCGATCCTTTGTCTAAAGGACGTGCATTAGGTGAGTTCCGTAGTTTCGGTCAACTTGGTAGAGCTTTTGGTCCTATCTTTGCAAGTGGCGCTTACTGGATTTTTGGTCCTGGTCCATGTTATGGTATTGGTGCTGTTATTATGGTAGCTACAATTTGGATTACTGTACTTATTGCACCTAACAGAAGAATCAGAAGAATCAGACAAGTCAAGAAAACACAATAGTTTTTTTTTATATATATACTCAAATTAATCAAAATAAATAAAAAGAAATTGTAAATAGTAATTTAAATTATGATTTTTTATTTTATTTTTAAGGAAATAAAAAGGTAAGGTAGTAAAAAGATTAAGTAGATTATTTACAGTAATAAAAAAAAATATCATTGTTTAATGAAACTATTGGAACTAGATTAAATAATGAGTATATCAGTTGTGTTTTGTTTTATTTTTTTATATTAGTAGACTTACATAGTTACTTGGGACAATACCAGTAGAACCATCCCTCTTGCGTGCTTGCCACCAGTTACCTCGTTTATCCAAGATATCAAGAACTTCGTTCTTGGAAAAGGAGAGTTCATTGGGATCATCGGGACTACCTTGGTCTATAAGAAACAATAAACATGAGCATAAAATTTGTATTTTCACTCAATATACACTTTTTTTTTGTAACTTACAATCATGTAAAGCAGTAGCTTGCTCAACGCGATCATTAAGTGATGTGTCATCACCAACGTCTTGTTCTTCATCATGACGGGGAGGTAAAGGTGAGTTTGGATTCTTTCTGCTATGATAGTTATTATGGTTGGTGTCATGATTAGGACGAACGCTATTAGAGATTTTGCGAGTGAAGTTTGCACTAGAAACACCTACAGAACTATTCTTGAAGTTTCTAGGACCATCTCTTGTGAACCAAGAACCTTCAGGCGAAGTTAAACAGATAGTCCAAATAAACTATGATGATTTATGTGTGTGAGTTATATGTCTCGGGGAATATATCATCTAAAACTTACTTGTACGATAATTAACATGATAGCACCTGCAGTAGCAGCTCTGGCACCTGGATCATCGTTTCTATCCAAAGTCCATTGAACGAGCCAAGTCAAATAAACGAGACTGACAGCCATAATGATATAAATCTAGTATATATACAATGTGTGTGTGAATGAATTGATCGAGTTAGTCGTCTTTTTTTTGAAAAAAAAAAATTACCAGCTTTTGGTAGTCATAAAACTTGTTTATGCCAAGCATGACTATTGTTCCCAAAACAAAAACGAGTTCGAAAATAATAATCCACCATGGGACACCGTGAAATTGAGCAACACAAGCGCCGACAAAGAGAATTAACCATGCACACTTTTAATAAATAAGGTTAATTTTAGATATCAATAAAGGAAAAAAAAGGCTTTCTTATCATACCGCCGTAAGGATTGAGGTGACAAGAATCGTTGGACTCGATAAGTTATAATGTGTTTCGTCCATAGTATCCGGAATAAAATTGAGTAAAAAAAAAATTGGAGGGAAAACAAGTTTGAACAAACAAACAAATGTAAATTTTGCTTTTAAGCGATTGAAAATGACATGGGGGTTCAGTAGGAGAAACAAGAGGTATAACATCATCATGATATTCTTTTTTTATTCCAGTTGTATTCTCTCTAACATGTGTAGCCCTTTTTTTTTTTAAAAAAAAAAAAGTTTTGTTTTCAAAGATTGTATTTTTACTTTCTCTTTACTCGCTGATTTTTATACTCAATTTTGATATGAATGGCTAAAGAAGCGTCAATAAAATTTAATTAAACAACTTTTAAGCGATTCAACAAGCTATTTTAGTATGTTTTAAATATCTATGAAACAATTATAGACCCCAAATATGTAATTGGTTTTACAAAAAGTAATATGAGTACATAAAAAAAAAAAGAGTGAGCCATTTAACGTCACCCACCACACATTTTTTTTCCCCATTCACCCAGTTTCTTTTTAAAAAAAAATCCCCGAGATCTTTTAAACTACCATCGAACTACGGTGGCAAAGTCCCTACTCTATGCTACGTGTTTACTGACCTTAATTAATTTTTTTAATAAAGAAAAGAGGGTACTCTAATCCAGATTTTTTTTTTTTTTTTTTGAGAGAAAGAAGCTCTCGGCCAATCAAATTGTTTAAAAAAGGGGGAAAAGTGTATTTTTAGGCAAAAATCAGCCAGTCCCCTATGGATTTTTTCAAGATTCAGAAATATCCATACATCTTTACATTAAAAAGGTTTTAAAGCTAGGCTTTTTAAAGATATATGTAGAATTTTACGCTCTTTTTAATGATGCAAAAGGCAAAGTAAAATAGTAACAAATATTAATAGGTATTATGAAAAAATAATATACAGTTTTTGTTAGGGTAAGTATATTTTCTACATAAATAATAATAATTCTGGATCAATAGAAAGATGCGCCTTCAAATTCTATATCGATTGTATATTATATTGTATAATAGAATAGGTGAAATAAAAGACTTTAATTTGAAAAGAAAGAAAATTGGACCCAAATCTCAAATAGAAGCTGTGCTTTCTCGCAATGACTATTAAACTTTATAATTACGCTACTTTGATTTTTACATCATTCGAAAGAGCGTCAAATTCTACCTTAGACATCAATAAAAAGCTAAGCTTTAAAACCATTTAAATACAAAGATATATCTGCATTTCTAATTTTTAATTTTTTTAAGCTGTGAAAAAAATTCCATTTTTTAGAAAAATTTGCTAGTCCCCCCCCCTATGGATTTTTTCAAAAATCAGAAATGTGAATATATCTTTACATTGAATTTTTTTTAACGCTTGTTATTTTAACGGTAAATACAGAATTTTGCACTCTTTCGAATGATGTAAAAATCAAAATATAATAATTACAGATATTAATGGTTATTGTCAGAAACAGAAATAAAGTTTTTATTAGGGCATGTATATTTTTTGTTTCTAATAATATAAATCAAATTATATATAAAGATGCGCCTTCAAATTCTGCACTTTCTGTATATCATATTGCCTAATGAAATAGTTGATTTAGAGAGACGTTACTTTGACAAGAAGATATTTTTTGTAAAAATTTCAATTTCTGGGACCGAAAAACGAGGTGTATATAGACCATGCTACATGCACTCTCCATTTGTAGTGCATGTAAGGAAAACAGTTTTTGTTAGAGAAAGTATATTTTTTACTTATAAAAAAATATTTCTTTATATACAATTAGTTTCCCATCAAATTTTAGGATTTTCTGGATATAGTATTGTATAATAGAATAGTTAATATTGAAGGACTTTACTTTGACATGAAAGATTTCCAGGGCTTAAATTTGGAGTGTGTGTAGTCTATTATTCGGGTGTTTATAGGGGATGACCTTTTACCATTCTTTTTTTTTTTTTGTGAGAATGACCATACTTGAGATCTTAACACCAACTTTTCGATTAAATTAGTTATCTTAAAATAAAAAAAAAAAAGAAGCTATTGATAGAATACTGGATTTCCCACTGTTTTTGGGACTCGGTTTGAAAATTTTTGGGACTAAATGTCAGAGTTGTTTGAACAAAATCAGAATTATTTTTTGAACTATCTTTTATAATTTTTAGAACTTTTTATATTAAAAAATAAATATGTCCACTTTTGATATCGATATGTCTGAGCTCTGTTTAGAAGACCAAACAACAGAAGTATATGTTAGTCTTATGTCGATGATGAGAATTGAGTACGATGGTATAAGCGCAATGGAATTAGATGAGGAAGTGAACGAAACCGTTGGCATTACAGCTGAGACGGAACAATTTGAATCTGAACACGAAGAGGAAGAGGAAAATAGTTCGCAAGAAAAAAAACCAGACCTACAGGGGATCATAAAAAAAGAATTGGAAAAAAAAAAGCTCGCTTACAAAAGCTACAGCGATCTTCAAATTGTAGGCTTTCTTGAGCAGCTTACCGAAGGTGTAAGTACTATGGAAGCAGCCAACTGTTTTGGCATATCAAGAAGCTCAGCATATAGGTTTAGAAGCCAATGGATCTCATCTGGTGGGGTAGTTCGTAAGAAGAGAGGGCCAGCTGAAGGTAGTATGTCATCCTTAAAACAGGAACATACAGACTTTATTATCAACTATATTGAAAAGTTTGCTACGGCAACTATTGAACACATAAAAGACGAGCTAGTAAAAGAATTTAAGGATTTAGTAATTAGTAAATCTGGACTTCAGCGCCATATGAAGACCCATTGTGCGCTATCCTTAAAGCGATTAGAAAAAATACCAGCCAAGCGTAACGATGAAGACACTATACGACAACGAAGAGAACGTGTCGAAACTTTTATTGCTGACAAGGATATGGATTTTGAGCGCAACTGTGTGTTTTTAGATGAAGCAGGCTTTAATTTACATATAGTGAGAAATAGAGGATGGTCTGCAAAAGGAAAGCCTGCTAAGACCATTGTACCTACGAACAGAGGTACATCCATAACAATTTTAGGAGCCATATCTTCTGCTGGAGTTATAGATATATCGTTAAGAAAACCCACTTCGGCGACTAATGCTAAAAAGAGAAAGCTCGACGGAAAGGCTGTCAAAATCACGAAAGGTACCAATACCGGCCATTACTTAGCTTACCTTTGCAACGTCATGGATGTTTTAGATAAAAATAAGATGCAAGGTTTTTACCTAGTAATGGATAATGCCCCAATCCATGGACCAAGAGGTAAGGTTGTGAATGATTATATTGTCAGTAGGGGTTATAAGTGTGTTTACTTGCCACCATACTCCCCATTTTTGAATCCTATCGAAGAGTTTTGGTCTAAGGTTAAGGCAGGTATTAAAAGATCTCCTATCGATGGCAAGGATACTCTCACACCAAGAATATTAGAATCATGTTCTAAAGTAACTTTGAGTGATTGTAGAGGATGGATAAGACATTCTGTATCTTTTTTTCCTCGTTGCTTAGCTGAAGAGCAGATGCTATAGTTTTTTTTTTAAAAATAATAAATATTCCAAAAATTTTAAATAATTGTTCAAAAAATAATTCTGATTTTGTTCAAACAACTCTGACATTTAGTCCCAAAAATTTTCAAACCGAGTCCCAAAAACAGTGGGAAATCCAGTATAATTCAAAGAAAAAAAAGTCTTCATCTATTATAATCTTATTCAAATATTTGCCAGAGGATTACTTAATTAGATTCCGGATGCCTTTTTTTTATGATATTTTTTTTATCTTAGTTCTGCTTGATTGAGTTGATTGTATAAGAAATGGTTATACACAAATATGTATCTTTTTCATATTAATACGCATTAATGCATATGGCTGTGAAAAAAGAAGTAGTATTTTTTTTTCACATCTTTCTGATGTTATTTTTACAAAGATTACTTATTATATATATATATATATATATATATTGCTTTTAAAAACATAATATTGGATAATTACATATATAAGTGTATAGATAGATATATGTGTATATACAAAGTGAAGTGTCATACGTTACAGATTGCAAAAAAAAAAAAAAGATTTTTTTTGACGTATCTGTACACAAAAAAGCTATCAAAAAAAAAAGACAAATATGTACACAAAAATTAATCAAAAAACATCATCCACTCTATGAGTGTGAAAAGCTGAGTCGCCGAAAATGGGTCTGGACAACTTGTGTTGTGGTAATATATTCAATAAATAAATAAAGACGGAAAAACATATGATAAAGAAAAAAATTTATAAACTTGTCCTAAAATAAGAAAGGAGCTAGACTAAAATGTAGGTTTATCTCCTTTTTTCTTTAATCCTATTGGCTTTCAAATCGATATCTTATGAATATTTTCGTTTTGTTTATTTGAAGTTTCCGGAAGTAGAAAAAAAAAATTTACTTCCTTCTTTTTTTTTTAATAGTAATCACTGCTTATATCATGATATATTTATCATGAGAGAGTTCCGAGGAAAAGATATGAATATTGATTACTTCATAACAAGCTCTTTTATCAGAATTACCATATCAATCAAATTTTTTTTTTTTTTTTTTTTTTTTTTTTTTTTTTTTTTTTTTTTTGCATGAAAAGTGTAACAGTCAGAGATATGCTCTATGGATTTTACTATATAAGCTCTTACTTTTTTCTTTTCCTTTTCCTTTTTTTTTCTCTCTCTCCATAACAGTTTAATTCATATGCTCCGCCTGCTCTGCTACCTAGTCTCGGCAATCAGCTTTGTTTTTCGTAAGTACATCCGTAATGATCATATATTTCGTGTAAGTTGATACTCATTTTTTTTTATATATTTATATAGCCCCTGCTTCGTTCCTCTTCGAGGACTTTAAGGTTGCTCATTGCAACCTTGTTCTAAAAATCGATTCCGTGCCTGCTTGGGTACAAGAAGCCTCCTCTCCCGAGGTTTGTAAGGCTCCCTCAACGATAGCTTTGTTCCAAAAAGCATCCTCCCCGGACGTTTGTTGGCAAAAAGAGCAGCCAAAAGCTCTTTTTGTCTTAAAAGATCCCTCGAAAGAAATCTTTGTTCTAAACAAACCTACCTTCCCTGTCTTCCCTGTTTGCCCTGTCTCTGCTGGGACCTGTAAACCCATCCTGGTGATGGGTTTGTTATTAAATGAACCTGTTTGTCGTCTTCCCGCCTTCCCTTTCTGTCCGCTTCCCTCTCCTTCTCTTCCTCCTCCGACTTTGAAGCCCGGACTCATCCCAACAGGTGAGCCTTTTACTCTGGTAGTAAAAGGTATGCTCCAAAACCTGTTGGTTGTCTCAAAAGGATTGTTTTGGGATCGCGGTCATCACCGTACCTACGTAATCCTTGTATTATTCTTGTATCTCAAGTTTTTGAGACCAAGAGTACGCAGACGTAAAACGCGATGTAGCTGCCAAGTTTGTTAAAAAAAAAAAAATAATAAAAACTTTTCTAAAAAAATTATTTTGTGTCATAAAAAAGTCTTTTATATCTTTGGCAGTTGTTTAGTTATTTCTTCAGATGATTAAATATATTATAACTGAGTCTTTAATAGATGCCTTTTTGAATATCGAGTAACTGTACAGTACAAAAAAAAAAAAAAAAAAAAAAAAAAAATAGTATAATACATAAGCGGAGAAGATTTATAAAAGAGAAATTTCATTATCCATCCACTTTCTCTCCTCCCTCCAAAAAAAACAATAAAACAATCTTATCTTGTATCGAAATAGGTTCTATATAAATAATGAAACATATTCTTTTTAACACAACACCAGGCTTCATAAAAGCTGTTTGTTAAGTAGTAACTAAATAACATGTATCTTAAAAAAAAAAAGGAATGGTAAAAAAATCATAATGAAAGGTAGAATTAAAAACATCACCCATTATGCATTTCCTAATACAAACAACCCATTTGTTTTCCCCAAATCACCCAGTTTTTTTTTAAAGAAAAAACGAGCACTTATAGTTATAAAACTACTACCGTATTACGGTAGCAAATATCTTATACTACATTACATATTTAATACTTTTTTTGATAAAGAAAAAGGTGGTATTGTAGACATGATTTTTTTGTTGTAATAAAAAAACTTTGAGCCAATCAAATCATCGGAAAAGAGAGGAAAAGTGTATTTTTAGGCAAAAATCAGCCATTCCCGACCTTGGGATTTTTTCGAAATTGAGAAATGTGGATGTATCTTGGTATTGAAAAGGTTTTAAAGCTTGGCTTTTTAACGATATATGTAGAATTCTACGCTCTTTTTAATAATATAAAAATCAAAGTAAAATAGCAACAAATATCTATAGGTATTATGAGAAAACAATATACAGTCTTTGTTAGGGCAAGTATATTTTCTACATAAAAAATAACAATTCTAAATCAATAGAAAGATGTGCCTTCAAATTTTGCATCTATTGTATAATATATTGTATAATAGAATAGGTGAAATAAAAGACTTTAATTTGAAAAGAAAGAAATTTGGACCCAAATCTCAATTTTTAGGTCCAAAAAACGGGAAAAAAACCAAATCAAGATACAGACATATTTTGTTAGACAATGTTATATTCCAAAGATGTAGAATTTAGAAACTAAGATTTCTATGCATTTAGATTTATTATCTTGTATATAAAAAATATACATGTCCTAATAGAAGCTGTGCTTTCTCGCAATGACTATTAAACTTTATAATTATACTACTTTGATTTTTACATCATTCGAAGAGCGTCAAATTCTACCTTAGACATCAATAGAAAGCTAAACTTTAAATCCATTTAAATACAAAGATATATCTACATTTCTAATTTTTATTTTTTTTTAAGCTGTGAAAAAAATTCCATTTTTTAGAAAAATTTGCTAGTCCCCCCCTATGGATTTTTTCAAAAATCAGAAAGGTAGATATATCTTCACATTAAAAAGGGTTTAACGCTTGGTCTTTTAACGGTAAGTACAGAATTTTGCACTCTTTCGAATGATATAAAAATCAAAATAAAATAATTATAAATATTAATGGTTATTGTGATAAAACGATTTACAGTTTTTGTTAGGGCAAGTATATTTTCTGCTTCCAATAATATAAATAAAATTATATAGAAAGATGCGCCTTTAAATTCTGCACTTTCTGTATATCATATTGTTTAATGAAATAGTTGATTTAGAGAGACTTTACTTTGACAAGAAGGTATTTTTTGTAAAAATTTCAATTTCTGTGACCGAAAAACGAGGTGTATATAGACCATGCTACATGCACTCTCCATTTGTAGTGCATGTAAGGAAAACAGTTTTTGTTAGAGAAAGTATATTTTTTACATATAAAAAAATATATCTTTATATACAATCATCCGCCCATCTAAATTTAGAATCTTTTGGATATTGTATTGTATAATAGAATAGTTAATATTGAAGGACTTTACTTTGACATGAAAGATTCCCTGGGCTTAAATATGTGGTGTGTATAGATACTAAAGTAGTGTGTTTAGTTTATATGAGGCGCGCTTATTAGTCACTAAATTTTAAGCCCTAGAAATCTTTCATGTCAAAGTAATATCCTTCAATATTAACTATTCTATTATACAATACTATATCCAAAAAAATCTAGATTTAGATAGGCAAATGATTGTATATAAATATATATTTTTTTTAATGTAAGAAATATACTTTCTCTAACAAAAACTGTTTTCCTTTCAAGCACTACAAATGGAGAGTGCATGTAGCGCGGTAAAAATCTACCAGTTCCCGACTTTTGGATTTTTTCCAAAGTTTTAAATGTAGATATATATTGGATTATAAAGATTTTAGAGCAAATATATTGATTAGTTTCTAATATAAAATTTGATACTATTTCGAATGATGTATAAAGTAAAGTAAAGTAACTATAAAGATTAATGGCTATTGTAAGAAAGTCGAATTATAGTTCTTGTTAGGGCAAGTAGTATATTTTCTAAAATGGAAAAAAAATTTGAGAAATGGATAAAAACTTTTTTCGTGTCAAATTAAAGTCATTCTATCAACTCTTTTACTATACAGTATGTTATACAATCAATGAAGAACTTAAAGACGCATTTTTCTATATACTCAAATTTATATATTTAGATATATAGAATATACTTACCCTAGCAAAAACTGTAAATTTGAGTTTTTTACAATAGCCATCAATCTTTATTTATATTTTATTTTGATTTTTACATCATTAGAGAGAGCGTCAGATTCTATTTTAGAAAGCATTAAAAAGATAAAGTCTAAAATCTTCGTAATGCCAAGATATATCCACATTTATGATTTTTTCGGGAATGGCTAAAAATATATAAATAAAAAAAAACTAGTTAAAGTCTCAGTAAATACCTATGTAGCATAGCGTAGGGACTGTAATAGAATGGTAGTCTCGACAGTGCTCGACTTATTTTTATCAAAAAATTGGGTAATTTTTTGGGGGAAAATGGGTGATGGGTGATGTTTAATTTTCACCTTTTACGTAGAATAATGTAGTGGATTTTCCCATTTAACGTATGTTTACCATATATTCATATAAAATGACATGACTTTTCAATAATGAGACCTACCCTTATGTTTTATATTTGGTTCAAGAGCTGCGACCAATTTTTTTTTTATCAGATCAGTTATAGGAACCATATGAATGATTGTACATATTCGATCGTTTTGATGTTCCTTAAACTCAGTATAACTAATAAACAATTACTGATCTGTTGCACTATTAGTCTCTCGGGAGCAAATACTCCATAGCATAAATTTCATTTCCAAGTAAAAATGCTACGATAAACGAGAGCCTCATTGTTTATGTCATGGTTGAATGTCGTTTATATGTACCATAATTCCTCATTCTTTGTTTTATGAATACAAGGACAAAGAGATCAAACAACACGGCTTGTGCCCTGAGAGAGAGAGAGAGAGAGAGAGAGAGAGGGTTCTTTTTTCTAATTCAATGCCAGAAGCTGTCATTTTTTAGCGTTTTCTATTGACATTGGCATTTAATTTATTACTCTACTTGCTGAAAAAAATTAATATCCATCATGTATTTCAGTTGTCACAATCAATTAATATTACAATATTGCCAAAACTATCACTTCTATCACCATGGAGAGAGAGAGGGCTTTCCGGGATGTGTCGATGATTCAAATGAAGGAAATAGATATAAGCCACCTCTTGACTAACCAATCACGATACCCAAGAGCAAAACTTTTTGTCTCGAAAATTATTAAGTAGACAGAAGCCACCTGCCATGAGTTTGTTCCTTCTCTTTCCCATTCGACATGCAACTTTTCGTTAAGTCCCTTGCCGGTAACACCCTCGCTCTCGAGGTTGCCCCCTCCACCTCTGTTGAGAACGTTAAGGCTATGATTGCCGCCCGTGAAGGTAAAAACCTTTAAAGCAAACTCATCATCTCTTTTTTTTTTTTTTTTTTATTTGCTTCTCTCTTTTTGTTATTATTTTACGATACACGATACGCAAATAATAAAACTTTTGAGCGGACGCGAAAATAAAGCAAAAGAGAAAGAGAAAAATTAAGGATATGATGATTATTACGCCAAGTGTAGAAACTAAAAAAAAAATATATATCTAAAATTTAGGTATTGACGCTGATTTCCAATGTCTCTCCTTCGCTGGTAAGTCTCTCCAAAACTCTGAGGCTCTCGCTCTCTATGGTGTCCAAGATAACTCTACTCTTCACCTTAACGCTGAGCTCCTCGGTGGTGGTAAGAAGAGAAAGAAGAAGACCTACACTACCCCCAAGAAGATCAAGCACAAGCGTACTAAGGTTAAGATGGCTATCTTGAAGTTCTACAAGGTCGACGAGTCTGGTAAGATCACCCGTCTCCGTCGTGAGTGTCCTAACGCCACTTGTGGTGCTGGTGTCTTCATGGCCAAGCACAGTGACCGTCAATACTGTGGTAAATGTCACTTGACTTACGTCTTCCAAAAGGTAAAATAGATTTAAACTGTAAACACTTATTTTGAATTTGTTTTTTTTTTTAATCAATTTTTTTCTTTTAGGAGTAAATTATTCACTTTTTTTAACATGTCCATTTTAAAAAAAAAATCAATAAAATTTTTGAATCATTTTTTATAAAAAAAAAAGAGAAGATACCCTTTTCGTTTTGTTTCAATCATGTAAAAAAAAATAATAATACTTTTTAAAGTCACTTAAACATCTTTTCAATATGATGCGATGTACCGTTGTAATTGATAGTTTCATGATACATTTCCCTTCAATAAACGCCAAATAATGTTAACATAAAAACGTCCTAAACTTTCTAAAGTGTTCTTGTCAACTAATTGAGGGTGGACAAACGAGTTACTTTATAAAACAAGTCACGAATCGAGAGTTCCAGAAGCCTTTTTAAAAATGTGTGGGCGAAGGGCATAAGTTTTTATATAAACCGTGTATTTTTTTCTTTTTTTTTTTTTTTTTTTTTTTTTCCTTTCTTTCTTTATTTTATACATAAAAAAAAACTTGTATTTAAACATGTCTGAAGAAAACAAACAATTAGCTTTATCTGAAAAGGAACTCGGTAACCAAGCTTACAAGAAGCGTGAGTTCGAAGAAGCTCTTAGTCACTATGATAAGGCTTATGAGTTGGATAACACTAATATTACTTTCTTGACCAACAAAGCTGGTAAAGTATAAAATATATAAAAAAAAAGACACGAATAACTTCTAAACTCACTTTTTTTTTTTCTTCTTTAAAACGCTTAGCTGTTCTCTTTGAACAAGAAAAGTTTGAGGACTGTATCAAGGTATGTGAAGATGCTGTTGAACGTGGTCGTGAGTTGAGATGTGATTACAAGTTGATTGCAAGGTAAGGAATGACTCGAGTTATATAAAAAAAAAGAAAAGTGAGGACCCGAGAAAATTAAATATATGCAACTCTCTCTCTTTTTTTTTTAGAGCCCTTCAACGTATTGGTAATGCTTATACCAAGTTAGACAAATTGGATGAAGCTATCAAATACTATGGAAAGTCCTTGACTGAACATCGTACACCCGAGACCCTTCAAAAGCTTCGCGATACTGAGAAGCTCAAGAAAGAACAAGAGAAGGCTGCTTACTATAACCCTGAACTTGCTGATAAAGCACGTGAAGAAGGTAATGCTTTCTTCAAGGCTGGTAAATGGTATGTACATGAAAAAAAAAAAAAAAAAAAAAAAACGCATGATATTAATTAGAATGTTAGGCCTCAAGCTATTGAACAATACACTGAAGCTATCAAGCGTAACGATAAAGATGTTAGACCTTACTCTAACCGTGCTGTTTGTTATTTGAAGTTGATGGCTGTAAACGAAGCTGAAAAGGATGCTGACAAGTGTATTGAACTTGACCCTAACTTCAGTAAGTTGTTTAAAAAAAAAAAGCTATAGAAAAATCTTAAAAATACCAACAGAAAACTAAAAAAAAAAAAACGCATTTCTTTATATAGCTCGTGGTTATATTCGTAAGGCAGCTTGTCAACTCGTCAAGAAGGATTTCCAAGAATCCATTGATACCCTTAACAAGGCCAAGGAAACCGACACTGAAGGCAAATGTGCTCGTGAGATTCAACAACAATTGATGAAGGCTTATACTGCCATGAGCCCTATGGGAGGTGCCTCTGGTGCTGAAGAATCTCAAGAGGAAATCCTCAAGAGAGCTGCTCAAGATCCTGAAGTTCAACGTATCTTGGGTGACCCTGTCATGCAACAAATTCTTCGTCAAATGCAAGAAGACCCTAAGGCCGCTCAAGAGCATTTAAAGAACCCTCAAATTGCTGCTAATGTCCGCAAATTGATGAATGCTGGTGTCATTCGTATGGCTTAAAGTGTTTAAAACCTTTTTTTCTCTCTTTATTGTTTCTTTTTATCTCATTTCTTGTAGCATTTTTCTCTCTCTTTTTTTTCTTCTTTTTTTTTCATATATTATAATAATAAATAAACATTAATAAGAGATCAAAAACGACATAAACAATATATTTGATGGTTTGTATATGGAATCATTCATGTTAACTGAGAATATTGAATAGGTTACTAAAGTCTCGGCGGAACGTTAACGACAATGACACCATCGACTAAATATCAGTTTCTTAAAAAAAAAAAAAAAAAAAAAGAAACCTTGACTACTGCCAATTGAGCAAGAGGGACTCATAATCCAAGTTCAAAGGAACAATAAGAAAAGAGATCCTTATGTACTTTTTCATATTTCAAAGTTGTGATAAACTTTCCCGCATGCGTCATATTAGATTAAACAACTTATTTGCAGGTATTTTGTCAAAAAAAAAAAGTGACAGTTACGATAGATATTTGCATTATGTAGCAACTTTATGCATCAAACTTACACAAAAATATTTTACGCGACTTATGAATTGTAAAAATGAATGAACTGTTGATTTCCCAAACAACTTGCCCGAGCATTTTGTCATGACAGATCTTCGGGAAATGTTTCCGGGATGAGCCTTTTTTTTCTTTCTTTCTTTAATTATGTTGTCCTAACAATAGCAAGAGAATCAGTCTTATTGCATAGCAACTAATTGTTTGATCACTTATAAATTATTCAAGATAATTCAATTCCTTGGTAACAAAGTGCAATAAAAAAAAACAGTCAAGTATGGAATCAAACTTACGCGTTACAAATCTAATTCTATAACGTATCGTATAAACGCACTTTCCATTATTCCAATGGTAATAGCGATAGAATTATATATATACATATATAAAAAAAAACTGCAATTCCTATCGTTTATATGCCTGTCCTTTATTTTTTTTTTTCAACTTTTACTTTATTTTAAAATAAAATGACAAAAAAAAAAAAAGAGCAAAGGATATGCTCAAATTAACTTGATAAAAACTAAAAGCTTTACATCAAGATTTTATTTTGTTCAACAAAAAGAAGTGTTGATAATTTAACGGTACTATAAAACAAAAAGAGTTAACATACGAAGGCTATTTTTTTTTTTCTTTTTTTTTTACCTTGTGGAAACCAATATCGTTGGCGTATTCACGGAAACATTGACGACAGATGTTCAAGTTATACTTTCTAATCAAACCGGCTCTGTGAGCACAAACTCTACTATTGAATGACAACAAGTTACATTAGTTTTTTGTAATGTTTTTTTCTTCTTCTTCATATAAGCCACCAAGAAGAACTTTTTTTTTCCCCCTTTTTTTTTTTTGTTCGAAACTATCTATACATACCAGGCACGAGAGCCCTTACCGAAGGACTTGGGGTGAGAGTTCCAGACGTTAGCGTGGGCCATTGTGATATAGTTCAAACGTAAAAGAGGAGAGAAAGGGAGAATTTAACACTTGTGAGCCTCCTAAACGATATCTCCCCCCGCACTCATCTCCCGAACCAATTTTTTTCGTTCTTTTTTTTTTTTTTTTTGAAAATTTTTTGGCCTTGATGTCATCCTTTAAATAAGCCACCACTTCCCCGAATGATGATGATTACATGTTTTGTAGTTGGCAGCACCATCATCGGAATCATAATTATTATTATTTTTAAGGTCACTCCAAAAGTTTCTTTTTTTTTTTACCTGGTTTCCTTTTTCTCTTTTAATTCACAAAGTTATTATTATTATTGTCTTTTAATTGTAAGTGATAAAATAGAAAAGAAAAGACCCTGTTTTTTTTTCCTTTCTTTAAATAGATATATTAAATACAACGTGGTATTTATTAGCCTTTTAAGACAAGCAACAAAAATAATAATAAACAAGATATATACATTTTAAAAAAAAATATATTACAGTGGTTGTTTTATAGCATAAGTTATTATTTTTATTTTACAAAAGGAAAGGCCCTGTGCTTTTTGTTGTAAGTAAATGGTTTATATCACTTCAGAAGATGGCAAAGAAAAGAAATTTGCCTGCATTAAATGTATCAAGGTAAAGAGATATAAAGATATGACTTAACAAAAAAAAAATAACAAAAAGGTTTAGGGTCATCGATCTACAAAATGTAATCATGCTAATAGAGAGTTATTTGAAATCAAAAAGAAGGGTAGACCTGTTTCTCAATGTGATACCTGTAGACAATTAAGAAAGACGAAACAGATACATATAAAATGTATGTGCCATCTGGATATCAAATTGAAAGGTACATAGGCATTATATTAAATTTATTATACTACAATTTTTTATATATCAACTTTTTTTTTTTTTTGCATACAGATGCATTGAATACTCCTGTTCGAGACGAAAAATTTCGATACTCTGATCTCTCAGCAAATGGTAATATATACATATATTTAAAAAGAAACAAATATATATATATATATATATATATTTATATACTTATTTCAGATAAAACAGTAAATAAACCGTCTACATCACAAGGTTCATGTACAAAATGTAATCGACCAAGTCTATACTGTATTTGTCCTAAAGACAACACAACACAAACTAAATCTCAGGATATTGATTACTTTTCCTCAGGTAGTTCAGATGGTTCCATCACACCACCTATCTATACATTGGGTTACTCAGAGAATCCAATACGTCCAGCTGGTCTGAACGTAAATTCTTCTTCCTCTCCTCCACTACCTCCTTCATCATCATCATCATCAACTTATCCTAAACGCCGTCACCTGACTAAACCCATTCATGATCCATCCGATGACATCAACAGTGACACACCTATCTATAAATCGCACGAACATAAACCTGCTATTCTAGGCCAATTCACAAGCTCAAGCTCTGAAGATTTAATGAATCAAATTTATAGTGGCTTTATTGATAAAAATAAGGATTCTTTAAAAGAAACTGATCATCAATTAGTTGAATTATCAAAAAATGATTAATCTTCTTCCTGCTTTATTTCGTTTTCATACGTGTACACTTTAACATAACCGTCTAATAATAAAAAAATAATTAATATGATACAATTTTTTTTTTTTTTTTTTTTTGGTTTTATATTTTACCATCACTAGATGAAAATATAAGTGGCATGTAAGGATGAAAGATAACATCTCGAACTTCAATATCTATAGAATCGATTTATAAGTTTGTATTTATAATGCATCTTTATATATATATATATATACCTTCGTGTTCCTTGATAATAGCCGATACTTTTCCGGTACTCATATTGAAAACAAAGATTTGTCCATAAATAGTAGGCGCCAATATATATCTACCATTCGAAGTAATCTTTACGAGCCAAGAATTTGCATGATAACTACAAAAAAAAAAAAAAAAAAAAAAACTTTTGTTAAATCTCATATTTATAATGTACGTGTGTGTAACAAAACGTACTCTTCATGTGTATATTTTTGAATTGTTTGTAATTCAAACTTTCCTCCCACTTTATTTGGGTACACCAATTTATGTAAAGTACAAGAATTGGGCTTAGAAGCTATATACAATACATAGGCGTGTTAGACTTGAAGAAATATACTTTTTTTTTTAAAAAAAAAAAAAAAAAAAAAAAAAAAAACTTACACACGCCATCACTCACATCACACATCTCTGCACCACGACTGATAAACCAAGCAAAAGGTGTTGGTTCTGAATCAATTTGCATTGGTTCTGTGCTGCTACTGCTGCCGCTACTACTACTGCTATTACTACTGCTTGATTCTGTCACTGCTAATGCATTGACTTTTTTCTCAATATCAGATACACTTTGGTTCGGTTGATCCACCCAATTGACAAATTTACCGCAATCACAATAAGAAGAGTAAATATCTTCAAACGTTTGTAAAAGCTATACGAGAAAGCATATAAATAAATAGAACAAATTTCTTTTTTCTTTTTCTTTTTCTTACCGTGGCTTGTTCAAAATCATAGAGACGAAGGTGTTCATCACAAGCAGCTAAAAAGTATTTGTTACCTGTATTAGGAACGAAACTGACTGTAAAGGCCATACAAGTAACACCATCTACCATAGGTGTAGAATCCAATAAGGTACTATTTTTTTTTTTTTTTTTGATTTTAGCTTATATAATAATAATATAAAAAAAATATATATATACGTATACTTTACGTCCAATCTTCACTCATATGCCATTTAATAATATAACCATCTTGACTAGTTGAAATCAAATAGTTTTTCCCTTTAAACACAACGGCCTTAATACACAAGATTTCTTCTGTATGTCCATCTAATTTTGCGATCCGTTCACCCGTGATTAAATTGAAAATCTTGATTGGACAAGGCAAGATATGATTATCGTTGTCTTCTGCCGACCAACGATGACGATTCTTTAATTTACCTCCGGTCACTAATAACCCATCGGCTGCAGGTAAGATCTGACCACAATAGAATTCATCAATTTGTGTCTCGGCATGATCTCGAATATGACGAAGACAGACAAGACCGTTTTGAATATCCCAGATTTTAATAGCTCCAATGTTACAAAATGTCACTAGTAATGTTCCGTCTTCGGAAAGTGTCATGCCTGTTACAGCACCTTGGTCACAAATATCCAATGGAAGTGCAATCAATGGGTGGTCAGAGTTAATCAAATCAATCATATTACTGTCATCTGTATCCGCATCGAATTTCCAGTACCCGTCAGGGTTCTCTAGTGCTAACTGCTTTACCTTTTCTGGATCATAAGGTTCCATTGTTTTCTTTTCCAAATACTATATATATATATAATACATTTTTAATAAAAGAGTACACTATATATATATATATATATTTTTTTTTTTTTACTTTGCTAATAATTTCGGATTTAACAATAGCTAATTTTTTAGCAGAAGTAGTACGCGACTTTTTATCCGTAGTCTTCTTTTTTCTTTTACTTAAAGTTTTTCTTAAAGGAGATAACCTATCTACTTCATCCATCAAATCGTCCGTATCAATATGATCAATTTGATGATCGGTTAAACTATTATAGTTCATGAACAAGTCAGCAAATTGTTGTTCTTTTAATTCTTCTGATATTTCTTCTTCCACGATTTCTTCTGTCACGATTTCTTCTGTTACTACTTCTTCTGTTACTATTTCCTTGATTTCTTCTGTCATTTGTCGTGAACGGCTCTTTGAACGCGATGATCCTGCTGCTGCAGCGACTGGAGGAGGAGGTGTTGGTTTAACTTCATCATCAGAATCTAATATCTTTTTCTTTCGAAGTTTTCGCGTTTCTTTTGATAAAACTTCTGTAGTACTAGGTACAGGTGTAGTCGGTTCTTCTTCCTCTGGATCTACAAACGGAGATTCAATATCGATATCGATATCACTGTTTTGATCTTCTGTTACAGACATTATTTTCAAAAAAAAAAAACCAGTATGTATTTGAACGAAAAAAAAAAAAAAGAGAGAGAGAGAGAAAAAGAGATACAAGAAAAAAAAAGTTGTCAAAATAATAACAAAAAAACAGGGGGGTTGTGTGATAATTATTTATTTGTACATGTATCCAAAGAGGCGTTAGGAAATTGGTTACACGTCAACAAACAAATCACTATTTTTTTTTTTTTTTTTAATAAATGTCATTTCTTCTGTGATTCATCACAGGCATTTCAGTTCTAATTTTGTTTAAATAATTTAAATCAATAGTTGCTATAGCAACTGAAGGGTCTGTATTGTCAGGACAACGACTTAATACGGTTCCCCATGGATCTACAATCTACCATAAAAAATAAAAAAATAAAAACTTAAAAAAAAAACTTTGATTGCATAAAGTGTTACACATTATTACCATGGAATTGCCAAAACTAGTTCTCTTTTCGTTATGCTGACCGATTTGTGCTGCAGCAAAAACAAATGTCTGAGTTTCTATCGCTCTGGCTCTTAACAAAGTTTCTACATTGTTTGTAAATGTTTTATTTTCTTTTACTTCTTTCCCTTCTTTTTTTTTTTTTAACCTTACCCCAATGAGCCATACCAGTTTTAACTGTAAAGGCACTAGGAAAAGCTAATAATTCAGCCCCTTTTTTTCTTAATGCAATGGATAATTCAGAAAACCTCATATCATAACAGGTTTGAAGTCCAAGTTTACCAACTGGAGTCTGGATTGGTTCCAGTATCTGGTCACCTTGAACTGTACTATCACTTTCCATCAATCTGGGTCCTCCATCAATATCTACATTAAACAAGTGTAATTTTCGATACCGAGAAACAATCAAGCCTTGATCATTGATAATCACATGCGTATTATAAACTTTGAAAGTTGTAGCAGCACTTTCATGAATACCGACCGAAACCCAAATACCAGTTGCCTTTGCAGTCTCTTGAAGACCTAATAAAAAATCGGATTTTTCAATAGTTGTTGTTAAACCTAGCGTTTCTTCTTTATTTTTAGATATAAAATCTGATGCCTCTGGTAAAAAGATTATCTATATACATATTTACAAATAAGAAAGATTAAACAAAACAAAAAAAAAAAGTTATATATCTAATATACTATTTTTTTTTTTTTTTTTTTTTACTTTGGCACCTAAATTAGAGGCCCGAGTGATTAAGTCGCGACAGATGGACTTGTTTAAAGAAACAAGTGATGTAGCACAAAACTGACCTACTGCTGCTGCAACAAGGTTCTTCATTTTAAAAACTAGAAAGAAAAAAAAAGGGAAGGGTATATTTTTTTAAAAATGGTCCTTTAAAAACAACAAAAATAATTTTAATTGTTGCACAAAACTTGTAAATATAGGGCTTATCTATTATTGTAGGACATTGAATCAAGTTACACGATATACTTTGTTTTTCTGTTATTTTAAAGCATTATTTACGTGAATTAAAAAAAAAAAAAAAAAAAAAAAAACCACGCTAGAAATAATCACTATAATAACAAAAGGGAAAGTTTTCAACCAAAAGTTTTTATTTTTATTCGCGCGCGTACTATATATTTTTTTTTTTTTTTTTTATTAACATACAGAAAGTATTACAAGATTTAGGAAAAATTATAATGTTTTGACTAAACAAAAAGGTCAAATTGAAAAAAAAAAAGGGGAAGACAACCTATACAAAGTAACATTTCGTTCTTTTATGCATTTTCTATTTAAATAGTTGTTTTTTGGAGGCTCTTTTATATGACGTCATGTCTCATATAATATTTTGCTTTTTTTTTTTATCAAAAACTGCTTTTTGGGCGGGGTGAAAATAAAAAAAAAAAAAAAAAGAGTATAATTTTCCTCGTTCTTGTAAAAGAAAAACCTTTTTTCTTTTTTTATTTTTTCTTTTTTTTATTTATTTTTCCCTTTTTTTTTTTCTCTTCTACCTTTTTTTTTTTTCAAGAAAAAAGAAAAATGCAAGCGGATACAATATCAAGGTTACAAAATATGTCTTCTATAGTTAAAACTCCTTCACCACTTGGAACGCAACAACAAGAACCAGAACGAGTCTCTAGTAGTAATACTGGACAATTAGATAATATATTTAATTCTGTAAAAAGACAGGTAAAAAACGAGATATGAAATAATAAAAAAAAAGAACCGAAAAAACTTTTTTTTTTTTTTTTTTTTTTACTAATACACACACTAAATATAGATTGATCAATGGGGAGAAAATGCAAAGTGGAAGATAGATCTCGTATTATTGGATAATCCACAACAAGAACAACAACAACAACAACAACAACAATTGCATCCTTTATTATCTCCACAGCATTTACATCCTAATGCAATCACAACCCCGTCCAACAAAAATGCCATGAGTCTTCATAGCGGAGATTCGATTCCTTGTTCATCATTGCCTGTTACTTCCTCTATAGAATATCCAGTAAGTTAAAATTAAATAAAATCACTAAAATATCATGTGACGCACCTAACCCCCAAAATGAACAACAAGTGGGATTATGTTGCTCCTACTACCAATGAATGGAAACAAAACTCGGACGATCTACAGCAAAAGGTAATAACAATAAATAATAAAATAAAAAAAAAAAAATATTAACTGTAAATCAAAAAAAAAAAAACAGTTGCGTGAATCAATTGAGCGTCAAAAATATCTAGAAGGAGTGATTTGGTCACAAGCAGAACAAATTAAACATTCTCCACATATTCCAGATAAAGACCACGCAATTAATACAATGAAAAGTATCTTTCTCATGTCGGTAAAGTACTTTTTTTTTTAAATATGTTTTCTTTTTATATTAAATTCTCTCTATATATCTTATATAGCAAAACGAGCAAAGAACCCATTATTTATTAGAAACAAATTTATTACATAAAGAAATCGAGACATTATCAAAAAAGTTACAAAAAATGGCATCGATATTACACGATATTGAACAAATGGACGTCACTGCTTCAACCCAAGAACAGGACAAAGAATCTTTATTAAACGATAAAAAACTTTTAACAAGAAAATTACATTTAGCTGAACTCAGATTATCTGCTCGTGATGCTGAAATCGATTACCTTCACGAAGTATTAAATTCATTAAAATCAAATACAAATCATCATTCTCCATTCTTAAACATCACTTCACCAAAACAACAATCAATTACAACTCCAACTAAAAAACCAAGAAAGGGTCCTCCCTATCTATTTCAACAACAATACTCTCCACGTAGTAGTGAAGTCAGAAGTTCTGAGCAACATCCGTTATCTGGCTTAGATAGCTTGGGTATCGTAGCTGATCAAATGTTGAGTGACCCCGAATTCGAAACTTCAAATCCATCCGTCATCTCAAACGAAAAGAGATTACGTACTCGATTAGATGATAGAAGGTCTCAAAGATCAATTGATTCTGCTGCTACTTTATTAGCTATGCCACAATTAATGGGTCCACAACGTACTTTGAAAGGTATGTAGACACGAAGTATTTGTATACATTTATATAACTCTCTTTTTTTTTTTTTTGTGTGTGTGTTTGTAGAAGAACCTTCTGCTTCACCAGAAACACCTCCAAGAAAACCATTTGATCATAATATTCCTAAAAAACCTAGATCAACTTATACACGATGGACAGAAGCAGAAGATGCTTTATTAAGAAAGGCAGTCAAGAAATATGGACATAGTAATTGGGAAGCATGTTCAAAAGATGTACAAGGTCGAAGTAATATTCAATGTCGTAATCGTTGGATTCGTCACTTGGAACATCGTGTGGTAGAAGAAGAAGCAAATGCAACAACAACTACTACAAATGAAGAAGAATCAAAGAAACCAACACATTCTCCTTCTGTAGCTTCACCTAATAATGCACGTCAATCTCCTTCGATTGCTTCCTTATTAAATAATAATGATGATCAACCTTATAATTATTCTCCTCGTTCGACTCCAAATCAATTGTATGATAATAATAATAATAATAATAATCCTTCCTCTTCCTCTTCTTCTTCATATCATATTCATCCTAATTATAGACCTCCTTCTCCTATGGCTACTCCAAAAGGTGGTAAACGTAGTAGAGCTCCAGATGATCCTCCTCCTTCTCATCATCATAATAAATGGTAAAAAAAAACACACACACCAAACAAAAAAAAAAAAAAATATGTACATAATACTTTTTAATTTTTTTTTTAATTAATATGTATATTTTATCCCCCTCCCAACACTCTCCTTTTCTCTATGAGTCAAACAGACACACACACAAACACACACACACATACTCTCTTTTTTTTTTGAAAATAAAAACATACATAGGTATACACTATAATTTTAATATTAAAAAGGCACGTTACACTTATAAAACAACAGTCATTTCACCCTTGTCTCACTCATTTTTTTTAAAAAACAAAAGATCCTTTTTTGGTTAACTAATGATTTTGAAACTATCACTTTTCACGTTTAGCGCATCATTACTTTACGTCCTATTATTCGGCCTGCCAATCTCTTTATTTACCTTTCATCCATTACTTGTTTTAGTTGCACTTATTTGCATTACAGAAGGTTTTTTTTTTTTTTTTTTTTTTTTTTTAAGAAAAAAAAAAGGTACACATACTTACTTTCTTTTTTAAAACTAATACAAAGGAATTGCAAGTTTACAAAGAAAGGTCATAACTAATAAAGCAAGAAATATTCATGCTTACCTTCAAGGAATTGGGTTCGTTGCCATGGCATTAGGTGTATCTGTGATTTATTATAATAAAATTCTGAACGATAAACCACATTTTACAACGTAAGTAACAACACATTTACATAAAAAGTGATAAACTCACATCATGATATATATATATATACAATATTTAGTCCGCATGGACAATTGGGTATATTATCATTTACCTTTATGCTTATTCAATTCATCTTGGGTTCACTACTTGGATACGCACCAGGACTCTTTGGCGGCATTGCAAAAGTGAAAAAAATATATAAATACCATCGATTCTCAGGCTATCTTTTACTTTTCATGGTATGGTTTACTGCCCTTTCTGGTGTTCAAACCCCTTTTTTGGTATTACATCAAAACTTACTTTACATTTACTCTATTTCAATTGCTGGTATACTTTTCAGTTCAATTTATTTTAAGAAAAAATAAAAAAAATAATTGAGTTATAATAATAAAACCGATTACTTTTTTTTTCTATTTTTTTTTTTTCTTTCTTCTTTTTCTTCTTGTTTTTTTTAAAAAAAAAAAAGACAATCATGGACTCATTTACTTCGTTTTTTGGATTAAAGAAATCTAATAGTTCATCAACAACAAATAAAAATAATCGAAATGACGACTATCAAAGGAAAATGCAAGATGTAGTTGTAGTTTCTTTTCAAGATCGGTATTATGATATTCACTTTAGAGACTTTAGAGAAGGAATTCAACAAGCTACTGTTGCTGACCTCAAGGAACGTTGTAAGACCGCTACAGGTGTTACTTTGGCTACAATGAAGTTAAAAGTTTCGGGAGGTAAAAAAAAAAAAAAAAAAGAAAATGTTTGATTAAAAATTTTATACTGACAATATCTTTAGCCAATGTAAAAGATGAAACAGCTACTTTATCTAGTAGTGGTATTCATTCTGGATCACTTGTTTTATTAACAGGAGAAAGATTCAATGTAAGAAATAACAAGAAATATAGAAAGAGAGATAAAAAAAAAAACTAAAAAATTATAATGTATATGTGTATAGAATGAACAAGTAAGACAAACTGCATCAGGAAATCCAGAAGAAGTAGGATATATGTTGAGAATTTCACAAGTGATGGATAAAATGAATGGAGCTAGAGATAAAATAGAACAATTTGATATGATGGTCGTATCCACCTTAGATAATATAGATCAAAACGAAACCAAAAGAAAAGAAACGGAAGATCTTGGTATCTATCTATCCGAGTTATTAATGCAATCCCTTATCACATTAGACGGTGTGGATTGTCCTTCTGAATTTGAAACTGCAAGAGCAAATAGAAAACAAGCTGTCAAACTTTGTCAACAATTGATGGACCATTTAGATCAATCTAGAGCTACTTTTAAAGACTTTAACAATAAAAATAAAGCAACACATTGAATTTTATTATTTCTTTTTCCAAAAACTAACATTGTAGATATTACAATAGTTTGAAATCCTCCTTTGAAAACAAACCGTAAATAATAGAATTATCAGTTGACTGACTTTAGTTTTATATTTAGAAAATAGAAAAACACATAATTGAATCATCCTTTGGCATGTATTATTGTTGTTTTTTGTTATATTATTTCTTGGTATATTTAATTTGTCAATACTTTGCTCAAGTTGCTCAAATGCTACTGAAATCTTTTTCTCTTGCATATATCTTTTTTGTACATAATTTTGTTCGTTTTTTGTTGTTGTTGTTGTTGTTGTAGTATCCATTACTTTGCTTTCTTCTTCAATCATCGTAACTGATATACAGGGTTTTTCTATCCTTGAAAGACTCGCTTTCGCTTCATCAATCAACTGTTGTAGTGTTATTCCTATCCTTTCTAATCCTTCATTCATTGAAATATCTGTCGTCATATTTGTCATAGTATTTTTGCTTATAGGCTGGGTATCGGTAAAACTATAATTATATATTATAATTAGCATTAGTCATTACTTTTTTTTTTCTTTTAATAATTACTTTGTTGTGGTATTATGCATAGGTGACAAGGCTTTTATTCTATACATGGGTAAAATAAATAAATAAATAAATAAATTGCAAGTATAATCTATACGCTGATGTTATACGTGCACATACCTTATCAGATAATCTTTGACATTTTGTAAGCTTACTAATACTTCGTCTGTGCCATAGGGATCAATTGGTTTCTATTCATTGAAGTTTAAGTATACATTTTTTTTTAAAAAAAAATATATATATATTTACTCCATAATAACCTACTTGTTTTATAGTGTCTACTAATTGAGATGAAGGTGGTGTATAAGGCGGTGGTGGTGGTAAAGAAGCATAGTCATCAAAATTTCGATATGACTCCTCTTGTATATTTATTGAATTGGCTGCAAAAATATTTAAAGGATGCATTAATTAAAAAAAAAAAAAATAAGTTAAAAAAAAGAGAGAGAAAGAAAAAAAGATTTTTTTTTTTTTTTTTGCTTCAACATATGTATCACATTCATGCGTATGACAGTGATTGACGGTATATTTATCATTGCATGTGAATTAAGTATTATAATAAAAAACCTCAATTTCTCCACAATTTTAATAAACTCCCACGTGGTAAAAGAACCATTTTCATCGAAAAACCCCAAAACATGATGATATAAATCATTTCGATCGCAAAAAAAAAAAAGAAAAAAAAGAAAAAGAGTCTTTTTTTTCATCCATGTGTTATTATTCTGTTTGTGTTTTATTTACCAGTTTCTGTTTAATACACTCATAACATGAAAAAGTGTGAATTATAAATTATTTCTTTATTTAGTTAGTTTTTTTTTTCTCCATTGTGAAAAATGTAACTTGAGCTTTTTTTTTTTTTTTCTTTGAGAAATTACTTTTAAGAAAAGCTCAAAAAGTTTTTAGACCTATTTTTTTTTTTTTTTTTTTTTTTTTTTTTTTTTTTTTTTACACGTCCACGTTATCATTCTGTATTACATCTTCTTATACTATATTTTTTATAACGTAAGCATATAATAACTAATAGTTAGAGTTATATTATATTAAAAAACGAAAACCTTTTCGTTCCTTAAATGTGCAATCCGTATATTTACAATTTCTTAATTCTTAAGAGAGCATAGTAATAACCTTAAATTTTGCGCTATGACCCCAAATACATTTTATATTCTGTAAAAGCAAAGCTTAATCTACCCGAAAAAAAAATTAAGGGCCCCGTTCATGATGAATTGATTTTTTTTTCCTATTGAAATATAACTATACTCGATACTATAGTAGGTAGGTTCCCTTTTTTTACTGTCGCTACAATTGACATTGACTACGAAAAGTTTTAATGCAATTATATAGTTAGTTATACTGATATGGCTGCTTTATTTTCGCTTAAGTAAAATGACATGTCCTCTAAAGAAAATTAACAATTATAGCTACGTGAATGATATTTATAAAAATCTAGTGAATGATATATATATATATATATATATATTACAAATAAACTCGAGAAACCCTCTGAAATAACTAAAATGGCAGAATGCGGTTCATTGTACATTTTTATTAAAAATTAATGGTAACTATATTGGAGGAAAATTCCGTTCAAAGACAAAAAAAAAACATGATTTACATATGATTATACGGAATAAAAATACAGAATAAAAAAATGAAAATTAGTAAAAAAAAAAAAAAAATAGTTTGAATAAAAGAACCAACTTGCGTTTAATTGAAAATACAAGAAAAGAAAAAGAGTGATATTAATACACAAAGGATTAGATTAACAATTTTTCTATAAATAAACAAGTTCTACTTACACTAAATGCATCTTGTTGGGGAGAGATCAGTGATAACTGCTCGGCAAGGTTTATTGTTATTATTACTGTTAATGTTGTTGAACAGCGATAGAATTAATAGAGCCAATTGTTAGGGAAGAGCAAATGTTATGAGAGCTAAAGCCTTGTAAACTTTCAATCAATCCCAAAAAAAAAAAAAAAAAACTTTTTTTCTTCGTTACAGCGGAAGTTTTTTTCTCTCAATCAAATCATCGGAAAAAGGGGAAAAAGTGGATTTTTAGGCAAAAATCAGCCAGTCCCCCCCTATGGATTTTTTCAAAATTCAGATATGTAGATATATCTTGGTATTGAAAAGGTTTTAAAGCTTGACTTTTTAATAATATATGTAGAATTTGAAGCTCTTTTTAATGATGTAAAAATTAGAGTAAGATAGCAACAAATACTTATAGGTATTATGAAAAAACGATACAAAGTTTTTGTTAGGGCAAGTATATTTTCTACATAGAAAATAATAATTCTAAATCAATAGAAATATGCGCCTTCAAATTCTGCATTTATTGTATATTATATTGTATAATAGAATAGGTGAAATAAAAGACTTTAATTTGAAAAGAAAGAAATTTGGACCCAAATCTCAATTTTTAGGTCCAAAAACAGGAAAAAAACCAAATCAGGATACAGGCGTATTTTGTTAGACAATGTTATATTCCAAAGATGTAGAATTTAAAAACTAAGATTTCTATGCATTTAGATTTATTATCTTGTATATAAAAAATATACATGTCCTAATAGAAGCTGTGCTTTCTCGCAATGACTATTAAACTTTATAATTATACTACTTTGATTTTTACATCATTCGAAAGAGCGTCAAATTCTACCTTAGACATCAATAAAAAGCTAAACTTTAAAACCATTTAAATACAAAGATATATCTGCATTTCTAATTTTTATTTTTTTTTAAGCTGTGAAAAAAATTCCATTTTTTAGAAAAATTTGCTAGTTCCCCCCTATGGATTTTTTCAAAATTCAGAAATATCCATAGATCTTTAGATTAAAAAGGTTTTAAAGCTTGGCCTTTTAATGACACATGTAGAATTTTGCGCTCTTTCTAATGATGTAAAAATCAAAGCTAAGTAATAATAATAATTTATGTTTATTGTCAGAAACAGAAATAAAGTTTTTATTAGGGCACGTATATTTTTTGTTTCTAATAATATAAATCGAATTATATAGAAAAATGCGCCTTTAAATTCTGCACTTTCTGTATATCATATTGTTTAATAAAATAGCTGATATAGAGGGATTCTACTTTGACAAGAAGGTATTTTTTGTCAAAATTTAGATTTCTGGGACTGAAAAACGAGGTGTATATAGACCATGCTACATGCACTCTCCATTTGTAGTGCATGTAAGGAAAACAGTTTTTGTTAGAAAAAGTATATTTTTTACATATAGAAAAATATATCTTTATATACAATCATCTGCCCATATAAATTTAAAATTTTTTGGATATAGTATTGTATAATAAAATAGTTAATATTGAAGGACTTTACTTTGACATGAAAGGTTTCCAGGGCTTAAATTTGTGGTGTCTGTAGATATTAAAGTGGTGTGTGTAGTGTATATGAGGCGCGCTTATTTTAGGGGTGAAAACAAACGGGGTAAAACGTTACCCCTACATAAAATGGAAAAAAAATCGAGATATGGACAAAATTTGTCAAATTAGTCATCTTAAATCAATTATTCTAATATACAATATGATATACGTTCAATTCAAAATTAGAAGATGCATTTTTATATATTTTTGAATCTATGTGTTTGTAAAAATATACTTGCCCTAACAAAAATTGTAATTTAAGTTTCTGGAAGTAACCATTATTATTTATTACTATTTTACTTTGATTTTTCTATCATTAGAAAGAGCTTAAAATTTTACATTAGAAACTATTAAAAAGGTATTGTCTAAGTCTCAGTAATGTCAAGATATATCCATATTTATAACTCTTGAAGAAATTCCAAGGCAGGGAATGGCTGATTTTTGCACTTTTTCTCCCTTTTTAGATGATTTGATTGGCTCAAAAGTTTTCTCGCTACAACAAAAAAATCATGTCTACCACCTTTTTCTTTATCAAAAAAATTATTAACACGTAATGTAGCGTAGGCTATTTGCTACCGTAATACAGTGGTATTTTTATAACTATAAGTGCTCGTTTTTTCTTTAAAAAAAAACTGGGTGATTTGGGGAAAATAAATGGGTGATGTTTAATTCTACCTTTCATCATGATCTATTTACCATTCCTTTTTTTTTAAGATACATGTTATTTAGTTACTAGTTACTTATCAAACAGTTTTTATGCAGCCTTGTGTTGTGTTAAAAAAAATATGATTCATTATTTATATAGAACTTCTTTTGATACAAGATATGTTTGTTTTATAAATCTTCGCCGCTTATGTATTATACTAATTTTAAATCTTTCTTTTTTTTTTTCGTACTGTATCTTTACTCGATATTCAAAAAGGCATTTGTTAAAGACGAAGTTATATATTATATTTAATTATCTGAAGAAACTACTAAACAACCGCCAAAGATATAAAAGACTTTTTTATGACACCCAATAATTTTTTTAGAAAGTTTTTTTTTATTTTTATTTTAACAAACGGAATATCTACATCGCGTTTTATGTCTGCTTACTCTTGGTCTCACAAAAGTGAGATACAAGAGTATTACAAAAATTGTTATGGAACAACGGTTATAAAGATAACCGCTGTCCCAAAGCAATTTTTTTGAGACAACCAACAGGTTATACAACGAACCTTTTACTGCCAGAGTAAAAGGCTCACCTGTTGGGATGAGCCCGAGTTTTAAGGTGGGGGAGGCAGGAGGAGGACAGAAGGGAGAGGCGGAAAGAGGACAGACAGGTTCATTTAATAACAAACCCATCACCAGGATGGGTTTGCAAGTCCCAGCAGAGACAGGGCAAACAGGGAGGGCGGGAAAGGTAGGCTTGTTTAGTACAAAGATATCTTTTGAGGGATCCTTTAAAACAAAGAGAGCTTTTGGCTGCTCCTTTGGGCAACAAACTTCCGGGTGGAATGCTTCTTTGAACAAAGCTATCGTTGAGGGAGCCTTACAAACCTCGGAAGAGGCTTCTTGTACCCATGCTGGGACAGAGTCAATTTGGAGAACAAAGTTGCAGTGTGCAACCTTAAAATCCTCAAAGAGGAACGAAGCAGGAGCTATATAAATATGTATAAAAAAAAAATGAGTATCAACTTACATAAAATATATGGTCATTGCGGATGTACTTACGAAAAATAAAGCCAATGGCTGATATAAGGTAACAAATCAGACGGAGCATCTTAATTAAATTGTTATGGAGAGAGAAAAAAAAAAGGAAAAGGAAAAGAAAAAAGTAACAGCTTATATAGTAAAATCCATAGAGCATATCTCTGACTGTTACACTTTTCATGCAAAAAAAAAAAAAAAAAAAAAAAAAAAAAATTTGATTGATATGGTAATTCTGATAAAAGAGCTTGTTATGAAGTAATCAATATTCATATTTTTTTCCTCGGAACTCTCTCATGATAATTATATCATGATATAAGCAGTGATTACTATTAAAAAAAAAAAAGAAGGAGGTAAATTTTTTTTTCTACTTCCGGAAACTTCAAATAAACAAAACGAAAATATTCATAAGATATTGATTTGAAAGCCAATAGGATTAGAGAAAAAAAGAGATAAACCTACATTTTAGTCTAGCTCATTTCTTATTTTAGGACAAGTTCATAAATTTTTTTCTTTATCATATGTTTTTCCGTCTTTATTTATTTATTGAATATATTACCACAACGCAAGTTGTCTAGACCCATTTTCGGCGACTCAGCTTTTTACACTCATAGAGTGGATGATGTTTTTTGATTGATTTTTGTGTACATATTTGTCTTTTTTTTTTTTTTTTTTTTTTTTTTTTTTTGATAGCTTTTACGTGAGTACAGATATGCCAAAAAAAAATTTTTGCAATCTGTAACGTATGACACTTCACTTTCCATATGCGCTTATATCTATCTCTATATACTTATACATGTAATTATCCGGGATTATATTTTTAAATTAAGCAATAGATTATTCTACTACCATGTAATATGCTTAATTAATTATTTGTCTTTTTTTTTTTAAAAAAAAAAAAAAAAAAACGAAATATCGAATGGTCTTACTTCAATACATATAATATCAATAGCCTAATATCTATCTAGATTCAATCTTTTGTAATAAAGAAGTTTATTATAATTATAAAAAAAAAAAAGTAGTTAGCTATATGAAAAAAAAAGCATTTTTAATTTTTCAGCTTGAAAGAGTATGTAACTATGTGTGTGTCTTGTCTGGAATATTTACTTACAGTGAAAACAACGCTTTAATAAGAATATAAATAACAATTTAAAATATATAAGGTCAACAAGACTTTACGGATTGAGTTTCTGCTTATGGCTTTAATATACATCATGTAAACTTTTCTTTTAATATTGTCGAGTGATTTGTTAGAGAAAAAGACTGTAGCCGAGGTTTTTACTCATAACGGAGAAAACCTCTCAGCCAATCAAATTGTCTAAAAAGGAAGGAAAAGTGTATTTTTAGGCAAAAATCAGCCATTCCCGACCTTGGGATTTTTTCAAAAATCAGAAATGTGGATATATCTTGGCATTAGTGAGACTTAGACAATATCTTTTTAATAGCTTCTAATGTAGAATTTGACGCTCTTTTTAATGGTGTAAAAATCAAAGTAAAGTAATTATAAAGATTAATAGTTACTGTGAGAAAGTCGAATTACGGTTTTTGTTAGGGCAGGTATATTTTTCATATCTAAAGTTATAAATCCAAATATATGGAAAAATGCGCCTTTAAATTCTGCATCGACTGTATATCATATTGTATATTAGAATAATTGATTTAAGATGACGTTGATTTGACAAGAAAGAAAATTTTGTCAATATCTCGATTTTTTTTTCCATTTTAGGGGTAAAAAAACGGGGCGTCCATAGGAGATGTAGTGCCTATAGTCTATTTTCAAAGGGTGTGTAACGTTTCACTCTGCTTAAAGCCCTATTGACGCCCCGTTTTTTTTTTTACCCTTAAGATATTGACAAAAATTTGTTTCTTGTCAAATCAAAGTCATCTTAAATCAATTATTCTAATATACAATATGATATACAGTCGATGCAGATTTTGATGGTACATTTGTCTATGAATTTAAAGTTACATGTCTTGATGCATAAAATATACTTTGTACTAGAAACTATTCAATATAGCTTTGCTCTAAAAAATCTTTAATAATCCCAAGATATATCCACTCATTTAAAACTTTGGAAAAAAATCCAAAGGTACGGGAACTGGCGTGTTTTTATTTCGTATAATGGACATCTTTAGATCAGCAACAAAAAAAACACACGGTCACAGGAAGACTCTTGGAATTTACGTACAAAAAAAAAATATATTTTATTTTAAACTAAAAATTACATTTTTGTCTTTCTGGATATTATAGGAGTGAGTTTGGTGAAATCAATTTATCTAAGATGGTTTCAAATTTTTTTAAGGCTATTATTTATATCTTGAAGTCGATTTAAATCTTCTTTGAACCTTGAAAAGAGGTGTTCATTTGAATTAATGCGATACAGGAAAAAAGGGCTTTTTTGTAAAAAAAAAAACCAAATTTATGAATTTAATAACGGCCGATTTCGATTTATCATTTTAACGCGACCTCTCATCCTTTTTTTTTTTTTTCGAGAAAAGACTTTAATTGGTGATTCCTGTTATCACCTATGCATTTACAAATGATAATTATAATTATAAATGTTTAGTAATAAAATAAAATTCTATGTAGTGAGTTAGAATATTTAAAGTGATATGATATAATGGAAATATGACAAAAAATCTTTTATTAAAAGACTAAAGTATTTTTTTTTTTTCACTTTTTTGATTCACTAAGAAATATCATCCGCCCGTAAGAAATCTCCTATACACACCCACCTTATTTTCCGATCATAATTTTTCTGGGTAAAGAAAAAGGAAGTATCTTTTACTTTTTTTGGGTGATTTGATTTACTATAAAAAGTTTCTCGCTCTCAAAAAAAAAAAAAAAAAAAAAAAGAAGAGAGAGAGACTTTGGCTATGGTACTGCTGCTTCCCTTATTCTTTCTCAATAAAACTGATTAATATCAGTAAATGCGTAGCGTGGCGTAAGAGCTTTGCTTACCGCATAATACAAAATGGCTAGTTTTAAAAAGGCTTGTTTTCTTTAAAAGAGGAAACTAGGTGAATTAAGGAGATTCCTAATGTATTAGGAAATCCAGGACATTTAATTTTTATTATATAGTTATAAACGCGTTCAAAAAAAAAAAAAAAAAAAAAAAAAAAATAAGAAGCAGTACTTATTATATCCAATAAGTTATAATATCATATATATATTTCCCATTCCCACATATTTTTATGATAATATCAATAATTTTTCTCAAGAAAAACGTACGAGAGCGGAAAAGCACTGTGTACATACATATAAACAATTCAACATGTATATATATATATATAGTCTCTCCCGTTTTAATGTACCCGAATTCTTTGTTGTTGTAGTTTTACTTTTTGAGTTTTGTAAAACCTTAAATATTGACATGTAATGTATAAAATTTGTCTGGAAAAAAGAAAAGTTGTATACATACATTTACGCCCCGTATACCAGTTTTTTTTAAAAAAAAAAAACCAAATCTCCTTTTAAACAGGCAAGAAGAAAGAACTTAAAATTTACCTAATACAGGTTTTTGTTGCCCTTTTTCATTGGACTCTATTTTTTTTTTTAGCTAAAATAAACTTTTTTGAACAAACCAGTCACGTTATTTTTTTCGCGTTCACTTTTTGTTGTTGTTGTTGTTGTTGTAAACAGTTTTACGCGCGCGCTTCTTCAAACCCAAAAAAAACGATAGAATGAGTGGCATGGATATTGATAAACCCTTAAAGAACAAGGGAAAAGAGAAAGTATTTAACCTAGCAGCGGAACTAGACAACTTACCCTGGATAGAAAAATACCGACCAAAGACATTGGACGATTTAGTGTCTCAAGACAATATCACATCTACCATTGAAAACTTTATTCAAGCCAAGAAATTACCTCATTTATTATTTTATGGACCACCCGGTACAGGTAAAACCTCGACGATTTTAGCAAGTGCAAGACAACTCTACGGTGACAAGTTCAAGTCGATGATTCTAGAATTGAATGCTTCAGACGATCGTGGTATTGATGTGGTGCGAGAGCAAATCAAGAATTTTGCAAGTACTCGAAATATTTATACAAGTGGGTTCAAGTTAATTGTATTGGATGAAGCTGATGCCATGACGAATCAAGCTCAAGCGGCTTTACGTCGTGTGATTGAAAAGTATACAAAGAATGTTCGGTTCTGTATCATTTGTAATTATGTCAGTCGTATCTTACCTGCTATTCAATCCCGTTGTACTCGATTCCGGTTCTCTCCCTTGGACAAAGAGTTGATTGAGGATAGGTTAAAGCATGTGATTGAGGCAGAACATGTCAATATAACGGACGATGGTAAAGAGGCTTTGTTGCGTCTTTCAAAGGGTGATATGCGTCGTGCTTTAAATATCCTTCAAGCTTGTCATGCTTCTTATGATCGTATTGATGAAACGGCTGTTTATAATTGTACAGGACATCCGGATCCAAAGGTCATTGATCGTATTGCTAGATCGTTAATGTCTGAAGAATTTACAACTGTATATACAAGTAAGTTTTGTTATTATTATTATTATTATTATTTTTGTATTAGTGTCTTTTTTTTTTTGTTTTACTGATGTATATATGTGTTTTTAGAAATTGAAGAAATTAAAAAAGAATCGGGTATCGCATTACAAGATATCATTACCGACTTACATACTTATACTGGTGTCATTGACTATCCTCCAAAATCACGTATTCTCTTATTAAAGAATTTATCTCAACTTGAATATAGATTAAGTGAAGGTGCAAATGAAAACATTCAATTAGGTGCCTTAGTTAGTACTTTTAAACAAGCTCAAGAAAATTTAGTTTAAAAAAAAAAAAAAAATATGGTTTTTGTGTACACTTTAATAAAATTCCATATTTATATACTCATGCATAAATTTTGTGTAATGTAAACACCTTCGTGTTATTGGCCTCTTCATTTTTTTTTCTCACACGCCACATAAACCGTTGGGGAGGGGGGGGGGGAAGGGGGTTAGCTTCATTGGTGATAAATAACAATTGTACAAAGACCTGTCTTTCAGGAGGCCCATTGATAAGAGCCGACGCTAATGTGTGTGTGTGTGTGTGCAATCTGTATATCTACCATGTTCTTTACTCAACTGATTCACGGGTATCTTTGAGTCGTGCACTTTCAAAGTAATGTAGACAACAACAACAACAACAACAGGAGGAGACTTTTCAATATTGTCTACAGCAGGATTCTAAAATTTGTGGATTACACTGCGAAGGAGAATTCTTCAATGAGAACATGTGTTATGGATTTGGATTTTCTCAAGCTGTATAATATCGTAAAAGCTTCTGACGCTAAATTATTTAGCAGCTTGTTTTTCAGATACCATCTTTTCCAACCATCATTACAATAAAAGCTTGAGATATGGCTTTTCGGATACAACTTTCAAAAGTCGAAGCTGCAACTCTTCATCGATTTTAAAATTCCTTGAAACGCCCAAAGACAGGCCCGTATTCTGAAAAAAAAAAGAAAAAGTCTTTTTTTTATACTACAATGAAAATCTTTATTTTATTTTAAATATGGAAGAGTATTTCATACTTACTTAAAAGAGTACATAATAATTCTTATTTCAATATACAAATATAAAAAGATGTACCAACTATAAGTTGTTGCTACAACTAACCGAATATAGTTCTCATGAGGTGAGTAAATCAAAAAGGGGGGCCGCCAATGATACTGTGTAAAATTTATTTAGTGAAGTTTCAGAAAATCCAGCATAAGTAGGGTACACACACACTCTCCGCTTCATCAGTGACCCTTATTTTATTATCCAGTAATGGTACTATCAATGGGTGTGTGTGAGAGATTATAATAAATAAATGGGGGATTTATATAGTTTAATATTGAAAGAGCTAAATAAGTTTCTCGGAGTCCCATTGGGGGTTTTATTAAAACGTATAATTGGATTATTTAGTTAGCATTGAAAAAGTAGGGTGTCTCTTAATGTGGCTTTTTGCTATTTTAGTTTATTATTTTTTTTTTCTCAAACCACCTTAAAAAAGTAATTACGATACGATATCGAGATTAAAAAAATTATAAGCTCAGGGCCTTTTCTTTTTCACTTTGTTTAAGATGGTAATCAAGATAATTAATGTGACTGTTTGAGCTTATTTTTTTTTACTTGAGCAAAAGAAGAATAGAAGTTTTTTTTTTTTTTTATTTTTATTAAAACACTTTTTTTTATATAAACGGGAAAGCATTATTTCTCTCTTTTTTTTTTTTTTTTTTTTTTCCTTTTTTTTTTTTTTTTTTTTTTTTTTTTTCTTCGTCTCTCTTTTAATCTTTTTTTGTTGCGTACTTTTGTTTCCTTTTCATATATATAAAAACAAATGGACGTCTCCAAACTTTGTATAGAAAGTGAAGATGTCTCCAAACTGCCAATAGAAACTGAAGATGTCTCTAGCCCACCATTGCCACAAAACTCATCTTTAACAGAAAGGTACAAACCCTTTTATTTTTATTTTTGAAAGTTGTCTCACGTAAAAAAAAAAATATATATATCGTTTTTCTAGACCTTTCTTACCATTTTTGACCGAGTTACTACCAGTTCAAAATAATAACGAAAATGTAAATAATAACAACAACAACAACAACGATCCAAATCAAACAATAATATACCAAAGTAATCATCCTCAATATGAACATCAACAACGATATCAATTTCGAGATCCAAAAAATTACTACTATCCACAACCACCACAACAACTTGAAGAATCTTCTTCTTTTCGTCTATCACCATTAACTCAATTATCTTCTCCTCTTCCATCTATATCGACTTCGTCTATAACTGAAACTAATAATAATAATAATAACAATAATAATAATTTGCCTACTATATTAAGTCAAGTTAGTAACAAATATCCGTAAAAAAAAACAAAAAAAAAGACCCTTACATATTTACAGTTTTTTTTTTTCTTATGTATAGCTTCTAGAACAGTGTAGTATGATTCATACTAAAATAGGCAAATATCGTGTGGATCCATTGACAGAATCAGAAAGAAGCAATATTATAGATCAAGTCTATTTCACCGCCGAAAATATGCTGTCTTCAATTAAAGATTTGCATAAGAATCAATCACCAATGCAACAACAGCAACAGCAACAGCAACAGCGACAGCAACAACAACAGCAGCAGCAACAACAGCAACAGCAACAACAACAACAGCAACAACAACAACGACATCAAGAAAAAGAAGTGTTGGATACAACGATGGTAGATGAGGCTTCTTCTTCTTCTCCGGCGTCTTCATTAAACAGAGTAAAGACTTTTGTTTGTAATATTCACTCTTTTATTTTTTACTAATAATAAATAAATAGATGGAAGAATCTACTTCAGATGAATATAAAATGATTCGACAGGCTAGAAACTTACAAGACAATAACCTCAGACCGAAATATCGTCGACGTAGTGTAAGATAGAATTGATTTGATGTGTATATATATATAAATACAGTAAAGTTCTAAACTCTCTGTCTCTCTCTGTTTAATAGAAGCGTAGTATGATTGGACAAAGATGCCATTCATGTAATACGACCGAAGTAAAGTATTTATATTGTGTTTATGTGTGATATTTTAGTAGAAATTAAATTTATATGAAAAATCTAGACACCTGAATGGAGGAGAGGACCAGATGGAGCAAGAACTTTATGTAATGCATGTGGTCTACGTAAGTAACAAGTACATGAGATTCCCAAGATTTTAATACTAAAACTTGTTATTTTTCATAGATTATTCAAAATTATTAAGAAAGGGGTCAATGACAGTTCAATCTCATAATTATCTATTAGATAGTTTATCAGCAGAACATAATAAACCATCTACAAGTACTAATCATCCTTCTCCAACTTCATCAAGAGTCATTCAATTTCCAATCATACAAGTCAATTCTAATCATCATCATCATACTCGAAATCATTTAGATAATGATAATGAAGTTGGTTGAAAAAAGAAAAAGAATTTTTTTTAGATCGATCTTGTTTTTTTTTAAAAAAAAAAATGCTTTCATCTCTAACCTACACACACACACACACACACACACACCCGATATTTAATCTTGATTTGTCTATTTACAGTGGCAAATAAAGTATAAATTATTAGATATTTAATGTTTACAAACTAAATATATCACCCCACACATTTAAAAAAAAAAAAAAATCTTGCAAAAAAAAAAAATAATAATAACCTAATCTTATATTTCCATCATAAAATAAAAACTCTCTCAAGTATAGATTCCTTTCTTTTTTTTTTTTTTTTTACTCTGTAATGCCGAAAAATACCATTCACTTTACTTGGAACACGAATTGAAAGCGAAATGACGCATGTATGTACAGTGAAAAAAAGAAAAAAAAAAGTTGTCTAGTTTCTTTCCATTCAAACGTCATAATTCATACATAAAAAAAAAAAAAAAACGGGGCTTTTACTGTAATGCAATCGGTTAAAACTCGATTGAACGAGATGATTTATGACACTTTCACTAATTGAACGTCTTTTTTAACATGATCTCATCATATAGTTACTATGACGATATACAACAAGCATTCTTTTTTTTTTCGATTTAATAGCTATCTGGATCGAGACATTGTGTGTCCTGGTATATATGCGGTATTTAAAAAAAAAATAGGTTCGATCAACATGTGCATACAATGATGAAAGCAGCAGTTTTAAATAACGGGTATGATAGTATATATATCCTGAGGTTTTGTACCTTAATTTTTTTTTTTTTTTTTTTCAGTCCAAATAAGAAAAATAATAAATAAAAATGTAATAGTTCAATACTGCATTTGTTTGTTAAAAAAAAAAGAATGCACTTTTTTTTTTTTTTTTTTTTTTTTTTTACTTGAAATGCCCGCGTTTGTTTTTAACAGCAACCACCACCCGTATTCTCTTTATTTAAATTTGGATTCTTTTGTCTATGATTATACTCATACGTAGCGGAAGGAGGTCTTAAGGTGACAGTCTTTGTTGATCCGACAGCTAAATCATTCACACTATTCTTCAATAATTTATTCTTTGCTAATTCACGATAGACATGATCAAACATGGTTTCAAATGCATCATTCACGTTGGCCGAACTATACGCACTCGTTTCAAAAAATAACATGCCTGCATTTGTTGCGTACTGTTTCGCTTCCTCTGTACTCACTGCTCGATTGATATCGGATAAATCCAGTTTGTTTCCTATCAGAACTAATGGGATCGTTTCTTCGGTATGTTCACGGAGTTCTTTTAACCATTGATCTACATGATGAAATGATGGTTTTCGTGTAATATCTATATAGAACAACGTGTCAAAAAATTGTTTTTGATATCTAAGTATTTTTTTTTTTTTTTTGTTTTACCGTATACTAATAGTGCTCCTACTGCGCCTCTGTAGAACGCACTTGTAATTGCTTTGTACCTTTCTTGTCCACTTGTATCCCAGATTTGGGCTTTGATGAAACAATTATCCTATTCAATACCGCATTTGGTAAGTTGAGGCTCATTTTGTTTTTTGTTTTTTTTTTATGTGTTAACTTACAATCTTCAAACTTTTGGTTGCAAATTCGACACCTTTTTTTTTTTAAAAATCTTATAAGTTGAACATGTCTTTTTTTTTAAAAAAAAAAAATTTATCTCCTTTACCTATTGTACTTCTTGAATCTTCCATAAATTCATCTGACTATTTTTTTTATTTTAAAAAAAAAAGGGGTAAAAAAAGGTTAAAAAAAAAAAAAACTTATTTTACGCCAAGAAAATAATACAAAAATAAAATAACTTACAGTGTATCGAAGTAACAAGTTGGATTTACCTACACCAGAGTCACCAATAATAACAATTTTAAATAAATAATCGTAAGCGTCTTCAGATATCATTCTTTCTTTTTGTTTTATTTTAGAAAGAAAAAAAAAAAAGTGTAAAGAAAAAGAAGAAAAAAGGAACGGTAACTGATGAGGCGTCGCGCATTTTCGTTCTGGTTGAAATATTTTCTCGGAACGGATAACGGGTAACTTTTGTGCTACTTTATTACAACCAAACAGCAACCTTTTGTTACTGTAGAATATTCTTTTTTTTTTTTTAAGGTACCACACTTATTTTTTTAGAAATTGGCAAAAAACAAAAGGCGTTCAGGATGAAAATCTTACTATAGTAGTAGCACTTTTTTTTTTGTATTACAAACTCTTTATTACATTTTGGTATTTTATATCTAATTGTAATATATTTATATATACACCAAGCTACATGAATAAAAACTATTGAGATATATATACATGCACATGAAGATCATTTGACATCTACAACGCCTTGTATTATCTGTTCGAACCTTTTCCCGAATAAATAACCTTTTGAATGACCTGATAAATAAAATCCAATTCAACCAGTACAATAAGTCTTGGTCCTCTCTCACATCTATATAATTACCCCACTCACAACTAAAAACCAAATAGAAAAAAAAAAAAAAAAAGTTACAGTAGAAGACCAATATTATTTTTTTATTTACAAGTATGAGAATTGGAACAAATTGAAGAAATTTAATTTATTAAGAAATTGTTTTTTTTTTTTACTGACGGGCAGCAATTTCCTTAGCTTCGATAGCAGCACGCTTAGCCATCTTGGCGTTGGACTTGGGACCCATGATGCCACCACCCCAGTGACGACGGACATCTTCCCACTTCTCAGTGAAGTTGGTGTTGACAGCGGAGACAATGGTAGCGAGTTCAGCCTTATCGGCTTCAGCGACATCAGTCAAGACAAGAGCAGTAGCGGTCTTCTTGTGAACAAGTGTACCGAGTCTAGCCTTACCCTTGACAATACAGTAAGGAATACCCATCTTACGACAGAGAGCAGGAAGCCAGAGAACTAATTCAATAGGATCGACATCATCAGCAATGACAACGAGTTTAGCCTTCTTGGCTTCAATGAGAGCGGTAATATGGTTGATACCGAACTTGACAACCACGGGCTTATCAGTCTTGGCAACTTCCTTCTTCTCGGCCTTAGCAGCAGCAGCGGCACGAAGACGATCACGTTTCTCAGCCTTGGACTCGGGTCTGTACTTATGCATCAACTTGAAGACTTGAGTAGCGGTGTTCTTATCCAAGACATGAGTGAATTGGTTAAGAGCAGGAGGGACCTTAAGACGTTGATAGATGATCTTCTTTTGACGTTGAAGTTTAACGTATTGAGGCCACTTGACGAAACGAGAGACATCACGCTTAGGTTGAATGTCTTGACCTACACCAAAGTTCTTGGGTGTCTTTTCGAGCAAAGGGTTGACAGTGGCCTTAGCGGCTTGCTTTCCCTTGACGGGATAAGGTGCAGGAGCAACCTTCTTTCCGGTAGACTTCTTGGTGTTAGTAGGAGGCTGTCATGGAGTGATAAGGGTTCGATCAGATTCAAATTTTTTTTAAGAAAAATTCACAACTCTGATAAAACTACACTCTAACAAGTTGGATTTTTCCGAAGAAAAAGAGACACAACTCAGCCAGATAATATTGTAAATACAATAAAGATGAAATATATATAATAAAACATCAAGTTTCCATATAAGCCCACAAGAAATATATATTTTTGCCCTCAGAAAACCCAAAAAAAATACCCCCCTCTCCTTCAAAAAAATTTGCTTCATATGTTGGAATATCAATTCAGATAAAAACCATCAAAGCAATGGAACTATCATATGTATATATATATATATATAGATCATCTATTGTAGATACAAGTGAAGTTTTGATCAATTTAACAAAGAAAATTTAACTTACCATTTAAACGGATGGATGGATATAAAAATAAAGAAAGAACCAGATGTAAAAGTAGATGAATAAAAAAAATACTTTATTACCGAAACGTAAAAAAAAAAAAAAAAAAGGATAAACCCCGCCGTTTTGGTTTCTGCCCATTTTAAACATCTCACCCAGCACATGAATTTCTTAATACGGAATAAATTCCCAATTACCCACACCTTTTTAGACCTCTTTCGCTACGAGTTTTTGTTCAATTTAAACAATATAGAGTGGCTTTACATTTAACAAGAAAAAAAAAGAAGACTTTTTTTTTTCAATTCTCTCCCTTAATAAAACGCGAAGGGGGGATATACGAAGTTTTGTTTATTAGAGAGTTGTGGGGACTTTTTTTATTCACGAAATCGGAGTAGTAAAACTGACGTTACATTTCGAAACTTCGAAATTACCAAAATGGAAATGGTCAAAAGTTGCAGTACGATACTCATACCTAATATCTCTTTTCTCTTTTCATACCATCAAATACTACCTCCTCTTAATAAAAATGTCTACCCATAACCTTTTAAATATTGCCGAGATCTTGACGGAGAGATTAATTAACCTCATTGAAAAAGAATCAGAAAATGAAGACGATTATTCACTCGATTTGGTCGCAATCACAGAGCCTATGCCTTGCACAATCATCGCCAGAGGTTAGACTTTGTCTCCTTGGACGACGATTTGTGTAAGTACTTGTTTCGTTCTACGTAGGCAGATATAAAGAGAATAGCCTGACAAAATCTCTTTTAGAAGCAACTCGTCTCAAAGTTTTACAATGAATCGAGACTATGCTTTAGCTATTATGCTTAGACGTTTAGCATATCCATCAAGACTGACTGATTTAGAATTGATTTTTAACATAGCATATGCAACAATTGGGATGATTTTTAACTAGATGATAGAGCGCTATTGTATAGCAGATTTGAACAAGGACTTAGGCTCAATAGAACTTTGTTGGTGTTGTTGCTGTTGTTGACAGATAAGTCTGCGTTGAGGAAGTCGTAAGTATTGTTAGACATTTGAAATATTGTTATGTATACAGAAGAAGAAATAAATAAACCATAATGCTTTTTTAAAGCTCTTAAAACCATGACAATGACATGATGTATGTATGTACATAGCACTAAAATCAAGAAATATGACAAATAGTTGTATGTGATTGGATAAAATATTTCGTGAATAACGAGCTTTTATTCACAGAATTTTCGAGGATAACTCGACGTTATTCACGAAATGTGGTGTAACGTGTGACCACGATTTCCTTTTTTAATAAATTTCGTGAGTAAATAATCAGCTCCCACAACTCTCTATTTATTAATCTAAAATCAAAGTTTGTCTTGAACTACATGACGAATCAAAGAGCCATCAGACTTTTTTTTTTTTTCTGTCACAGAAATAAAATTTTTCATTTTTTTTTTTTTTTTTTGGTGTAAAAAAAAGATATACGCAAAACAGATTATGTCTCCATCATCTAACTGAAAAACTCAGTCATCCGAAGAACTGCCCAGCTTGCGTTGAATTTAGATCTGAGTGTCACTTGATTTGGAGATCCGTCTACATATAGAGAATACTATAGGCAGATCATGGTTAAAAAATCAAACACAGTAATAAAACATACCGCTTTATAATTCAATCTCTCTTCTCGTTTTCCTCTTCAAATACTACTATACCAACTTGTGGGTCTAGCTTATGGTGAATTTTATGAATTTTTTTTATTTATTTTTCTTTTTATTTTTTAAATACATAGAGTAGTAGAAATTCAATTCTTTTGTCCGTTTCTTTGTATTGGCTTTGCAGATGGAGATAATAGCCTATTTATGTAATGAGTTCCTCCCTCCCCCCTCCTCCCACGCTATTATGCATGGATGGATGTAGATCACATGACGTATAAATCATGTTAAAACATAAAAGATAAGCGAACTCGGTTCTTTGTTCGGTTGAGAAACAACGAGGTTTATTTACCATAAAAGAGAAAGAGAGAGAGAGAAAGAGAAGAAACAAGTAAACCGAATCTTTTTTTTTTTTTATGTCGGCTTACACGTCCTTTAAATATGTCATTTAAGAAGAATGAATTCATTCTATTTGCCGACTTAGAACCCGTTTCATAATAAACAAAGAAAAATGTACTTCAAAAAAAAAAAGTGACAGATAATATAGAAACACTTTATTTAAAAAAAAAAAAAAATCCACCCCCCTCCACTTTTACAAAATAATACACTTTTTCTGCTTCTTGGAAAGTGGCGTCGGACAAAGTACAGCACGAATAGCTTCATCAAATACGTTTTTCAAACCTTTTTGTGTTAATGCAGAACATTCTAAATACTTTACAGCACCAACTTCTTTTGCCATTTGTAAACTTTGTGTGTATGAGATTGGCACCATGTTCTTTTGTCGGAGTTTCTCGATTGTCTCTGGGTCTTCTCTTAAATCTAACTTTGTGCCTACCAAGATGATAGGTTTATTCGGTGCATGATGGTTAATCTCTGGATACCACTAAGGTTTGATAATAAAGATGATGAGTAAAAAATATATATATATATATATTTTAAGATGTAATACCTTGGTCTTGACATTCTCAAATGAAGGTGGACTCACAAGCGAAAAACAAACGAGAAAGACATCCGTTTGTGGATAAGATAAAGGCCTTAATCGATCATAATCTTCTTGTCCTGCTGTATCCCATAATCCTAAATTAATAGGTTTTCCATCGACTTTGACATTAGCTGAATAATTATCGAAACTATTTTAGATATAAAAAAAGAGTTAGATATTAGATTTGAATTGATTGTATTTTCTCTCTCTCTCTCTCTTTCTCTCTTACACAGTTGGAACATATTCGCCTGGAAATGCATTTGTTGTATATGAAATCAATAGACATGTTTTACCCACTGCACTGTATAATCAAAATAAATAGAATAAAATTAATTTTATCAATGTTTATCTTCTTTTGTCATTTTTTTTTGTTTTTTTTTTTTTGTACCCATCGCCTACGACAACACACTTGATAGCCTGCATGCTTTGTTGTGGTGGTTGATTATCCATATTGAATAATAATAATAAAGTAAAGAAGAAAAAGAAGAGTTGTTTATTTTTTCTGAAAAAAAAAAAGGAGTTAAACTTTTTTTGAGTAAGAACAAGGAGGTAATAATGATTGTGTGAGTTGTGTGTGTGGGCGCGTGCGTGTGTGTGTGTGCGCGTGTGTGTGTGTGTGTGTGTGTGTAGTGTGATGTATAACAACTATGACAAAAAGGACTGTTATCATACTCCTTCTTTTTTTTTTTTGTTCAAACCCAAATAGTAATGCAAGTTGAATATAGAATTTTTAAAGGAGCATAACTCCTTTTTTTTTTTTTTTTTAAAGAAAGAAAATATCTTTACTCGTTTTTGCTTAGTTAATCCAATTTACTCCTTTTTTTTTTTTAAAAAAAAAAAAAAAAAAGGTCCGTTTGCCACACATACAGATAATACAGATAATACACACATATTTATGTAAAAGTAAAAAGAGCTCAAATAATAGGACCCTTTTATTTTGTTTTTTTCACCCGGGAAATGAATGAATTTACACGTGTATATATTTACGTTATCTTTTATTTATAATAATAAAACGCAAAACAAATACATCACATGTACATCCATTTAATCCTATTTTTCTATTACGCCTAAATGAGAAGGATCGTCACCCAAATTTTTTTTTTTTTTATATATAAAGGGCTTATAAATAACGCAATTGCATTTTTTTAAAAAAAAAGAAAAAACATTGTTTTTGTTTCTTTCTTTAAAACATTTCATATTATGACACTTGACCAAGAAGCAATTGCGTTTCAAAAAGAAGTAGAGCAAGTCAAACAATGGTGGTCCACTCCACGTTTTAAACTGGTCAAACGTCCATATACGGCGGAATCGATAGTCTCTAAACGAGGCTACTTTCCAGTCCAATACCGATCCAACGTGCAAGGACAAAAGTTATGGAAGATTTTACAAAAGAATAAACAAACAGGAGGTACCTCACATACGTTTGGCGCTTTGGATCCAGTTCAAGTCACGCAGATGGCGCCTCATCTTGATACCGTCTATGTCTCAGGCTGGCAATGTTCTTCCACTGCTTCGACTTCCAATGAACCTGGTCCAGATCTCGCGGATTATCCTATGGATACTGTGCCTAATAAAGTGGAACACTTGTTCTTTGCTCAAATCTTTCATGATCGTAAACAAAGAGAGGCTAGGTTGGCTATGTCCGCTCAAGAAAGAGCTCAGGAACCTGAAATTGATTACTTGAGACCAATTATTGCGGATGGTGATACGGGGCATGGTGGTATCACTGCTATTATGAAGTTAACAAAGATGTTTGTTGAACGTGGTGCTGCTGGTATTCACGGTAAAGTTTATTTTTTTTTTTTATTTAAAAAAAAAACAAAGATCAACATCGATGACTGACTGTTAATAAAAAAAAAATAGTGGAGGATCAATCTCCAGGTACTAAAAAGTGTGGCCATATGGCTGGTAAGGTCTTAGTCCCTATTGCAGAACACATCAGTCGCTTAGTAGCTATTCGTGCTCAATACGATATCATGGGAGTTGAGAATATTGTGGTTGCACGTACAGATGCAGAAGCAGCTACATTAATCACTAGCAACATTGATTCTCGTGACCATGAATTCCTTGTTGGATCGACCAACCCATCTTTGAAGCCATTAGCCACGGTGATGCAAGAAGCAGAAGCCAAGGGATTACAAGGAGAACAATTACAAGCCGTTGAAGATGACTGGGTCTCTCAAGCCGATTTGAAGCGTTATGGAGTCGCAGTTGCCGATCATTTAAAGAAAAACGGGCAAGGCAATGTGGCCAGTACCTTTTTATCCGAGACACGTAACAAGTCCAATGCAGAAGCGCGCGAGATTGCTAAAAGCAAGTATAAGGTGGATATCTATTGGGACTGGGACGCTTGTAGAGTACGTGAAGGGTATTATCGATACGAAGGTGGAACTGAAGCGGCCACGTCTCGTGCGATTGCGTTTACGGGGTATGCAGATATGCTTTGGATGGAAACCAAGAAACCTATCTTGTCTCAAGCGGAACAATTCTCCAAGGGTGTCTTGGCAGTATCTCCTGAAACCTTATTATGTTATAATCTCTCTCCTTCCTTTAATTGGGATGCAGCAGGATTGAACGATCAGGATATGGCAACGTATATTGAAAATCTAGGTAAATTAGGTTTTGTTTGGCAATTTATTACGTTGGGCGGTCTTCATGCGAATGCTTTGGCAAGTGCTACGTTCTCCAAGAGTTTCAAGGAGCATGGTATGTTGGGGTACGTGAATCATGTTCAGAGAAAGGAAAGAGAGTTTGGTGTGGATGTATTACAGCATCAGAAATGGTCAGGTGCTAATTTTGCTGATGAGTTGATGAAGATTGTTACAGGTGGTATGTCTGCTACAGCTGCTATGGGTAAAGGTGTTACGGAAGATCAATTCAAACATTAAAAAAAAAAAAATCATTTTTTTTTCATTTAAAAATAAATCTTTTCTATCTTGCACTACTAACTACTGTAATATACGCCCTTTTTTCATTTTTGATGTTAGAAAGATCTTGATTTTCTCCTTGATAAATTGTTTTAATGCATGTAGATCTATACTTTTTTTTAAAAAAAAAACGGTAATCAATGTAATCTGATCACGCTAAATAACGAGAATGATCTTAAACAGAAGTATGCATTTTTTTTTATCGTTGTTTATCTCATGTACATCTGCACATACTTACGTCTTCTCGCATCATTCGTTCCTTTATTAATCCATTTTTTTTTTTTTTTTTTTTTTTTTTTTTTAGCTGAATAGAATCTACTAATGTATGATAAAATCCTTCATCGGAATTCGATTTAATTAATAAGTGATAAATATGTTCACCGTATAATAATTTGTTGAAAAGTCTTAAAAGTAAGATAAGAAAAAAAAAAGAGGATGTGTATTCAAATAAAAGGGGTTTATAGGAAAAGAGTGTACTCTTTTCACAATAAGGTTGACAGTCTTGGATTTCATAATAATGTATATAGGTTACACGTATAACCTGGTTAAGACGCGTTGTATTTTGCATGAAAGTTCTCAGAAAGGGTTTGTGATACTGTGATATTAAATCATTCGTGAGAAATCTAAAAGAGAATTAAATAATCAATGTCAAATAATAGGTGGAGCCACCTATTAAATAGTAATCCATGATAAAGATATGATATATTAGCTGCGGTTCATATTATATAATCAAGAAAAGACATTTATTTTAGATTGCTATATTGTGTATTTTATTGCCCATTTAATAGTTCAAAAAGAAAAGGGTGAAAATAGGATCTCATTGGTATATTATTCCTGCAGATCAATTTTCTTTCAATGACCCCTTGTTACACTTTTATTAGAAATTAATGGTGTTTGGAGAGAGCAGGCGAAAATTCCGTTCAAAGAAAAAACAAATAGAAATACAAAATAAAAAAAATAAAAATGTAAAAGCTTGAAACAAAGTATAGTTTGAATATAAAAAAAAAAACCCAAATTATGTTTAATTGATGAAAACACCAAGAGAAAAGGGTTATACAAATACAAATACACAATATATAAGGATTAGATTAATTATACTTACAGCGAGTTTCATTGACAAGGAAGGGCAATAACCCCTCCGGAAAAATGGGGGGGGGGGTGTTTGTTGCTGTTACTGGTGGTTGTATAAGAGCGGTAACGGGCCAGAAGAACAATTGGTGGGGCTGGTAAAAGTCATGAGGAAGGGTTACGGCTCTGTTGTGAGAGGAGGGAGGGACGAGAAAGAAGAAAGCTCCACACCCCCCTTTTTTTTTGTATTGTTGTCACCAGAATGAGAGTAAAGTTTATAATATGTAAAAGAAAAAGAAAATTTATAACGAGTGTATTTATAATTTATTTTATTTCTGTTATTAATCCAACAACTCTTTTTGTATTGATCCGGTTTTTATTTATGAAAAGTGAAAAAAATTGAAAATCACCTTTCATTCTTTCACCGGTAGTATATATAAAGCCTCTCTCTATGATTTAGAAATGGAAAAAAAAAATCTATAGGTAAATATGACGACATGTGTGATAAAACGAAACTTCTATTTGCAATAAAATGAGTTAATCGATTTATGTGTATGTATATATCATAATTTTTCGATAGGTTCATATTAAAGGAATATATTCCGGCTTGGCCTTTTTTTTTTTTTCAATAAAGTCTGTCATACGCTATATCATTATTTTCCAAAGTCAGCGTATACACAGTCAAAAAAAGAGAAAGAGAGAATAAAATAACGCGTGGTTAATTTATCTATTCGATGAAAAAAAAAAAAAGATTGTGTATCACACGCTCAACCACCTCTGGGAGAGTTATACAACACCATTCGTACTTCTTTTTTGGCACTTTTGTGTTTTCTTTTATTCAATGCAGTTGTTCCGAAAGTTATACAGGTTACACATGAAAAAGATCAGCAACAGAAATAAAAGAGAATATAAGACCGTTTCAAGGTCTTTGTACAAGACACACTAAGTATACCGTTGGTCTTTCTTTTTTTTTAAAAAAAAAAAAGAAAAAAAAAACTCGAATGAATTGAGAAGAAAGAAGTATTTAAAACGTCAAAAGCTTATTTTAACTTTCTCGTTTTTTTTTTTTTCGTTGAAGCCGATAAATAGAATCCTAGGAATAAAATCAAGTGATATTGAGAACATCATCATCTAAAAAAAAAGCTTTTTTTAAAAAAAAAAAAAAAAAAAGCGTAAGGGACGATAAACTTTTACTTTTTTAACAGAAAAAAGAAAAAAAAAAATATCACAGACTCTGTATTGTTGATTCTTTTTGTGTCAAAAAAAAACAGACTCCACAACGCGCGCTCGCGCATTGGCAAGAAAACACTTTATAAAACGAAGATCTTCTTTTTTTTTTTGTTTTTATGTGTGTGTGTGTGTTACAAATGTGTTACCAATAAATCGAGTTTTTTTTTTTCTGGTTTGTATTCAAACCCTCTCTTCCTTTTACCTTTTATAGATTTCGCCGAATGAGTTCATCATTTACCCATTTCAAACAAACTGTTCACTTTCTCTCTCTCTCTCTTTCCCAACATCATTCACTCCGTTATAAAAAAAAAAAAAAAAAAAAAAAGTATCGTGTTACCTGGAGAAAAATAATTTATATATAAATCCCTTTCCTCCCCCCCACCCCTTCTTTTATTCTGTTTTGTTTTTTTGTTTTTTTTTTACTACTATTTTATAACTAAAAAAAGAAAATATATACAAAAAATTTTTTTTTTCTTTCAAACTAAAAAAATACTTTATACCTTTAATTGTTACTATTATAGTAATAACATATAAACATGACACAAAGTCGTTATCAAGGACCAACATTTGGAGACCGTGGTAGAAGACCTTCAGCTTTACCAACCAGTGAACAACATGTGGATATCGAGAACCCTGAAGCCTTTTTACATAATAATCGATCTAATATCAGTGATGCGGTTTCCGACCATTTACATCCACCACTTACAACTCATGAGACGAATACGAGTTATAGGTCTAACAATCCAACTATCCGAAGATTACATGGTGATAATTTATTTGTCAATCCATTACATGATCACACAGGAAAGCCATTACGTAGACTCGGTTCAGAGACGATTGGAGATATCTTGGCCCATCCTATCAAAGAACTTCAATTACATACAAAGAGATCTGAAGCTTATGAAGCAGAGAAAAATGAATGGAATGAAAAGCATCCAAATTCTATTGCTTCTAAAAAGGATGTGTTAAATTGTGAAGAACCTATAGTGTAAAAAGAGAAAAAAAAAAAAAATTCTATACTAGGCCTAAACTAACCTAAAAAAAAAAAAAAATTATTCATCCTTTTTATAGTGAAGGAATTCGAATTCGATTAAGTATGACAGCCCACGTTCTTTTTATTGAAAATGCATTTTTTTTTTTTTTTGCTTACATGTTTTTATAATGTAAATAGCTATCCATTTTAGACATTTAGTAGGTGATCAAGATTTTAAATTCACAGAGGAACAAATAGAAAGAATAGAAAAACCTGTAAGTTTTAAATAGCGTTATTTATATATATATATATATATATTATTGAGAGGAATTATTTGATCTTTATACTTTTTTTAAAAAAAAAGCTGAATTTAACGCTAGAAGAAAAGGAAGAATTAAGATCATTTAAAGATACAGATGATTTAATTGATTTCTTGGAAGAAACGAATCGAGATTATTCTGTCAAAGTACACAAAACTGTTGCATTTCGTGCTGAACTTGCGCAAAAAAGAAACGAATTAAGCGACTCATGTAAAAGAAAAAATATTTAAAACAATATGCAAAAAAAATACTAACGTTAAAAAAAAAAGTCAATGCGTTTGATTTAGGTGATAAATCAAATAGTACGACATTTAATTCAGCCATCACCTCGGAAAAACAAAACTCGTCTTCTGTTCAAAATGGGTCCACAGAAGATTTTGGTCCTCATAAAGAACGCCCACACAAGAATCATAAGAATACGGATATCCTGATTGATTTAAATAAAAATGTATATATTCAAATACAGTTTATGGCCATCATCCAAGAGCATATCGTCAATCAAAGAAGAGCTTTGTTTCTTTTACCCGATCCAGATCTTTCTGATGAAATTGGTGAGGAGTCTTCTGCCACTTGGATAGAATTGTTGGGTGATGTGTTTTATGTAGGCTGGATCACGTAAGAGAGAGAGAGAGGGACAGAAGAAATGTGTATATATACACTCAAAGAAAAAAAAAATTAAACTTTTTTTTTTTTGTTCTTTACATGTATAGGAATTTTACACATTCAATTCATATCGATAATGTATCTAACCTGGCAACTTATGCGGCTTGGTTTGTTGTCATGTGGTGGACTTGGTGCTCGGGAGCTTTATATTCTTCAAGATATGATAGGGGAGGTAAAAAACAAAACAAAAAAAAGTGCTGATATATCTTTAATTTTATGGCTGAACTCTTTTTATTTTTTTTACGTGTATAGATGTTGCGCATCACGTTTATAAAATTATTGAATTATGTGGTCTAAGTAAGTTTTTTTTTTTTTTTTTTAATAATTTGATTAATTATCTAAAAAAGACTAACTTTCAGAAACGTAGTTATTATGGCTGGTTCAAGTGGTAAAATTAACTTTGAATCAAATCCTAAAATGTTTATTATTGGTTATATCAGTAAGTGACATACTCTTTTTTTTTTTTTTTTTTTTTTTGAAAAAATAACCTTCCAACCCTAAAATCTTTTTTTTTTTTTCTAGTCATGAAATCCGTGATTTTATTTGAATATCTTGTAGTGTTTATAGTCTCATTAGGAGCCCACTTTAAGTCCTCACGTCGTCCACTCGGTTTCTATGTCGCAGCGAGTGCCGTTTCAATTACCATGTGGGGAGTCTCTTTACTGTATGTAGCAAGAGAAGATCTTTCCAAACGGTATGCACTCTGGTACGTCAGTATCGGACTGGAAGTGATAGTGCATCTCTGGTTCCAAGGCAACAGCCGAGTTTCTTTAGCTGCCAGTCATTTAGGTGAACGATTTGGATTATTTACATTGATCATTTTGGGCGAGAACTGTATGGGCTTTATCAAGATGGTCTCAGAAGCCAGCACGACCTCGAACGTGATTATCTGTAATGTCTTTGGGGTGACGATTATCTTTTGCTATTTCTTCATGTATTTTGATGATTTTAGTGGTGAGGCGATGGCTACGACGCGATTGAGTCAGCTTTGGATGTACCTTCATTTTCCTTTACATTTGTTTCAGGTGGCTTTTGGGATTGCGCTTACGGATATTATTTTGATTCATAACGCTTATAAGGATACACCTGCTTACCTTGCTGAGACGCTTCATAAATGTGCTTCGATTGCTGCTGGGACTGTGGATTCAGCAGTTACAGCCAGTGCAGAACATTTGACTCTGTCTAACGCTACGACGATGGCTACTCAATACAGTGTATTTAAAGCCTCTGCAGCAGTTGGAGGAGGAGAAGAAGAAGAGTTGAATTGTGATCCGTTGTTTGACATTAAAATCTTTTGGATCACAGCTGGGTTAATTTTATGTTTCAATGCGTTTATTAAATGGATTAATACACCCATTAAAGGTATACACAATACGGAAGAAAAAAAAAAACGATGATATAAAATCTAAAACTGTTGTCTTTTTTTTGTTGTTGTATAGGTAGTATGCCATCACATTTTATTTGTGTATCTCGTATCTTGAATGCAATTATCTTTTTTGCACTCTCAAAAACAACGTATGCACATCTTGATGGACTTGAGATGGTTTCAATCATGATGGCTTGTTTATTATTCCAATGTAAGTATCTATTTTATTTTGATAACAAAAAAAAAAAAAAAAAAAAGCTTCTAATCTTTTCTTTTCTTTATGTCATGTATGTGTAGCTGCTATCGATTTATTAGATTAAAACCTTATACTAAATGCTTTTTTTTTTTTTTTTTTCATATCGGAGTAAATCAAAAAAAAAGTATGACAATTACGTCGTTTTTAAAGATATTTTAGCACATTATTATATTATTTTTTTTTTTTTTTTTACATAAGTTATTTGGGCCTCGAGTTCAAGGGTTCATCATTTAAATAACTGTTGGTAATTATTATAATTACAACTGATTTCAAATTCTATAGGATTCTGTTAAATGAGGCTTTTTTTTTTTTTTATATTATATTTTAGTTGAAAAAAGTGAATTTTATTCTTTTTTTTTTTTTTTCACTTTGATAAAAGTAACATCAGTACAGTGTAATCATGATCTTCGTTTTTCGTGGCGGAGTAAAAAAGAAAAGAAAAAAAGAAATAGACTTCTTCCATTCTTTTAACAACCCCCCCAAAAAAAAAAAAAAAAAAAAACTATATTTTCTTAAAGATGTGTGATTTTACATATATCCCTCAATAAACAAAGATAAAGATTTTATGATATGAGATTTTTTTTTTTCTTCTCCTTTTAGAAAAATAAAAGTACTGATAAGGGTAATGATAATGGTAACTTATTTTTGATGGTAATTCAAACATTTCAATTTACCTTTTATGGCAAGTGGAAGAAGCAATGACATCAGTAACCCAAGATTCTGTCAGTTTTTTTTTGAAGCTGAGATTTTTTTTTTTTTACTGAAAAAGCAGCTAAAAGAAAAACAAAAGGGCCACACTGATGATTTTTATTAGGTATTTTAAACTAAACCTAAAAGGAAAATAAATAAACCCTAGCACATGAGAAACAGACTTCTTTTTCGAGTTCAGTTCTTCTTTTGAAATTTTTTATTTCATATAAATACAAGAGAGTTTGATGGGGAATGAGATTTTTTTTTTTTTTTTTCATTTTTTAAAAACAAATTTTTATAAATAATAATGTCTACTCCTACCAACTTGACTCCCTCTACTGAATTCGCTAGTGCTGACGAAACTCGTGATTTGGCTGCCTCTTTCGCTGCTTCTCTTAAGCAACAAAATGGTAACAACTCACATCAAGCCAACACTTTCACCCCTCATAACAACGAAGATGGTATCTCTGCTAGAGATTGGGCTTTGTTCCGTGATCCCGTTCTCCATAACGAACGTTTAGATGCCATTCGTGCCAAGAAGGGTTTCATTATCGATATGGATGGTGTCATCTATCATGTAAAGATTTAAGATTGTGTACAAAAAAAAAAAAAAAAAAAAAGATGGTAGTACCATAAACTAACATATTTCATATCCATATTAGGGTTCCAACTTATTACCTGGTGCTAAGGAATTTGTTGCTTTCTTGGAAAAGAACAACAAGAAGTATCTTTTCTTAACTAACAACTCTGCTCCTACTCCTCGTGAATTACAACAAAAGTTACAACGTCTTGGTATTGATGTCACTGAAGATCATTTCTTCACTTCTGGTCAAGCTACTGCTTACTTCCTTCACTCTCAAATGCCTGAGGTAAAATATATATATATATAAAGTTTGGGTTATAAAAAATGTGGATGATTAAACATTGCATGATTTTTTTTTTTTTTTTAGGGTGGAACCTGTTATGTCATTGGTGAGCCCGGTCTTGCTTATGCTCTTTACGATAAGGGTTTCTTCATGAACGATCATAACCCTGATTATGTCGTTTTAGGTGAATCTGCTGTCTATAACTTTGAAAAGTTAACCAAGGCTGTTCAACTTGTTCAACAAGGTGCCAAATTAATTTCTACCAACTTGGATGTTGAGACCCTTGATTCTCAAGGTCGTAAGATTCCTGCTACTGGTGCCTTTACTGCTTGTGTTGAATTAGTTACCAAGACCAAGGCTTTCTTCTGTGGTAAGCCCTCTGCTTTGATCATGCGTTATGCTCAACGTGTTCTCGGTTTAAGTCGTATGGAAACTTGTATTATTGGTGATCGTATGGATACTGAGTAAGTTTTTTTTTTAAAAAAAAAAAAGGGATTATTTTAAATTTTTAGAAACTAAACAAATTATTGTATAGTATTGTTGCTGGTATCAGTTCTGAAATCGATCCCGTTCTTGTACTTTCCGGTGTCACTGAAATGAGCGATCTTAACCTCTTTGCTTATCATCCTTTCGTTATCTTGGGTGGTGTCTATGAGATCCCTTGTGATGACGATAAGAACAAGCTTACTGACAGTGATCTTGAAGAAGCTAGCAGACGTGTAAGTTTATCCTTTATTTAAAACTCCCTTGATTGTCGGTGATTTCTAACTTTCTTCTCTTTTATAGGCTTCTTATCTTTAAATCTATTAACAACAGAAAACTTAATATAACAAAACAACAAAACCCTGTATAGAAATAACTTTTTTTTTTTCAAATAGTTGAAAAAAAAAAAACCCCCCCTAAAAAAACAATTGCATATATCTGTCTTTTTTTTATAAATAAAATTATTAATTTCTAAAAAATTATACATAAACTATATCGGGTTTAGCATTTTAAAAACCCAGAGCAAAAATGATATCATTTTTTTTTTCTAATGAAAAGCAGAATTGCTTAATTAGAGTCATCGATTTGGAAAGATATGCATACAGTAATCCTCCCGTATTTTTGTTTCAAAAACTATTGCTCATTTATGATTAATTATAATTTAATTTATCCAAATCCAGCCAGTTTATACATATTCTAAAATGCAAAGAGATAATACAATAATGCAAAAGGAATAAAGATAAGAAGGTCCCAATTAACATCCAACTAAACTTGTTCCTATGACACATCCACTCACTCATTACTGGGCTCTGAATCTAAAGTCAAAATCATCAAGTACCCATCAATTTGACTATTTAACTTAGATCTCTTTTAAAAATATCAATTAACTAAAAGTGTCAAAATTATTTAAAACTCGGTAATTCTTACCGCTGAAAAAAAAAAAAAAAAAAAAACCACAGAATCCAGAAAGTTCGTATGTATACGCTCTAGCACTATATATTGCTCAAAGCTTGGTTGTTAATAGAATACCAAAGAAACACATAAAGTTTGTATATTATATAAGCCGTCATTGAATCTTAGTAAGTTTGTTAGGTAAAATAACTCTTCTCACTTTTCTTTTTAGCTATTCACTTTTGTCATAAATGTGTATTTCTACCATGTTACCTATTTTACTTATTTCCGCTAGCAAAAATAAAATATTGTTCCTCAAGTTTAACCGACTCTGACAAAAATGACACTTATATTACTGTCGGCGTAGAATATTGATGTCCCGATATATTTCATCTCTTACAATTTTTTTACATATGCAATGTCCTGTTATTATAATCATCATCAGGGCGCACACGTCGACAGATATAGCATATCTTTATTAGTGGTGTTATTGATAATTTGTAACACTTTGATTTTATTGCGATAAGAATGAGCTATATAGGGTATATACGTGTCAAGTATATTTTTTTTTTTTTTTTTTTTTTGTAAATTAAGTTTTTTTTTATTAAACTTGATAGTCACACATACTCGTAGAGGTGGGACTTGATATAAAATATGGTATGTATAAGGGAAAAAAGAGAAGGGGAAGGATGATATAAAACTATATAAAATTATTATTCGGTACACCCATTCAATAGAATATGGACTTGTCGATTGATAGTGTTAATGATTGATTCAGTAAGAAAAGGAGTATCCTTGATTATTAGTTGCCAGAATGCATTCCAAATGTAGAACTGTGTAGTTGAGACGATGACAAAGAAAGGAAGGTACAGATTTGACCGATAATGAAAAGGGGACTGTATTGAGTATAATGCATTAAGAATATCAATGTTGGTAAAAGAAAAAGTCGGATAGTGATAACTGAGTATGGTGGTCCAAATAAAGTTCTTTTTAGGACATTGCACAATAAAATGATCAAGGCTGTCTTCAGGTGAATTGCATAATCGGCAGGTTATATTAGAGACAGTACCAATTTTTTGTAGATATTTAGCCGTGGGCAGTTTCTTCGAGATAACTCTGTACCAGTGGGATCGGACATGAAGTAGAAGAGGAAGTGACCAAAAGACTTTGAATGCTTTCTCGGATATGGGAGCGAAAAGAGAGCTGGGTCCGTCAGTATTCAGGGTTCGATATATGCGAGAGGCGTATTTCATCCATAACACATTACTTTTCACTTGGGTGACAAGGCCAGAAGAGTTGAATATAAGTTGAGTTGCTTCATCGACGTTTTCTACAATATGATCAAATATGTATGGATGTAATTTCACCGTTCGAAGTTCCAAGATTTCTTTTTTTAGTTTGCGACATAGATTTGGTTTGAGAGTATATTCAGTTTCAACCTGGAGTCGTAGGCGATGAGTCAGTGTATCATAAACAAAAAATTTATAAGCAGGAAATTTGGGATGTCGATGCAACCAATGGTCAGAAGGATAGCTACTAAAGAAATAAGGTAACGGGAGCTGTAATAAAGTGCTGATAGTGCACTGTGAGAAATCCAATTTGATATTGAAGTGATCAAAAGCACGGTAACAGGCATGGATAATGGAGGTTGGGTGATTGAGCGGATGGTTACGCCATTCAGGGATAAAGAAAGACATTTCCGGGGACAATGGTGCTGGGGTAATCAGAGACATATGATACTTGAAAAAAGGCCGAACAAGTTCTGACGAATTGGACTGATAAAAGACATGATGAAGATGTCGCATTTGTAATACTAGATGTTGCGTCACTGGTAGTAATAGTCCAACACCACCATTAGAAAGGGGTAAACTTAGTTGTGAAAATGATACCATTGGTCGCTTTTTTTGCCAAACATAATTGTAAATAATTGTCTGGAGCTTATGTAAAAAGGCTTGAGTAGGTTGAAGTAACCGTAAAGAGTACCAAACTTTTGTCATGATTAGTGTGTTGGCTACTGTTGCGCGACCTCGCAGTGAAAGGTTCCTCGTAGAATATAGCTTGATCTGCTTTATGACGATATTAATTAGCTTGTCTTGGATTATATTTCTCTGCTTAGTGGTGTACACCATATAAAATCCGAGATATCGAAAAGGTTCTAAAGTAAATTTGTGGTAATATGTGGAAATGTTATTCTGCTGAAGATAACGATCCCAAACTTCATTTTTTTTTCCATTGAGGGAAAAAGCTTCGGTTTTGGACTGATTGAATTGAGCATTAGATACAGCGGAATATTGTTGTAGATGTTGGTGTAATCTTTGAAAATCATCCTGTGTGTTAAGTATTACGCAGATGTCATCCGCGTAAGCTATAGTTTTGATTCGATTTTGAAACCCGTTGTAGTCATATTGGTACCCAATGATGGCATCGTCATGTTGTATAGCGATAAGAAGTGGTTCCAAAGCCATATTAAATAAAATTGGTGATAACGGATCTCCTTGTCGTAACCCTCGATGCTGATTAACCGTGGATGTAAAATACCCGTTGACGTTGACTTCAATGAGATTACTAAAGAAAAAATTATCAATACAATCAATAAATGGCTGATCAAACCCTAGTCTTCTCATAACTTGAAATAGGTATTGAGGATTTACTCGGTCATAAGCTTTTTCTTGATCAAGTAAGAGTCCAATTCCTTGATAGTCTTTATATCTGGCTTGATTGAGTAGTAGGTGAAGCAACAAACCGTTCTCTCCAATAAATCGTCCCTTCATGAAGCCTGTCTGAGCTGGCTGTATAATACGATTCATGATTCTTCCCATACGATTATTAATAATTCGAGAAAGGATCTTCGCATCACAGTTTATCAAAGATATCGGTCTCCAATTTTTTAAGTCTGATAGATCACCTTTTTTCGGTAAGAGTCGAATACGAATGTCTTTCCAAGACTGTGGAATCATGTTATTATTAAGAGCGTTATTATAGACTTCCAGTACTAGAGGTTGTAAGATCGGCATATTAACGAGAAAATTAATGTATGGATAACCCAGACCATCGTTACCTGGGCTACTCTGCTTGGGACAGCGTTTCGCTTGTTCCAATATATCATCAATCGTAATTCGGTCCATCAATCTAGAGTTATCTCGAGTGTCAAGTGTTCGATAAAATGGAATTCCATTCAAATATTGATCTATTTCCCTATTTTCGACAGGATCCAAATTATACAATTGTTGATAAAATTGTTGTACTATGTCTTTCATTTCAGCAGGATCTGATGTTCTTTGTTCAGGTAGGTGAGCTTCAATCGAGACCGTTTGGTGACCATTATTGATTGGTCTTTTAACTGATACCATGAACTGTTGTGCTGTTCTTGTTTTATACAAATTCTTCAAATATCCAGCATCTTTTTCACCCTTTTCTCGCCATCTTACTCCAGCTTTCAATCTACCTATTTCTGCTAATTCCTGTTGCATCTGTGCGACCTTTGCATCAATTGGCCCTATTAGTTGTGATCGGATAGCTATTGATGGTTTACCTCTCAGGATTTTGTTGCGTTTTCGTTCTAGTTGTTTAATTGCCTGCGTCCTCCATTCGACATACTCATAACCATAATTTTTATTACCTTTTTGGTTGACGCTTTTACCCGGTCCCATTTTTCAGCTGGTGTGAGTATAGTATCTACTTTTTGAAAATATTTCATTAAGTTGAAAATTTTTTTTGTAATCAATAGTTGTAAGGCACGATGGTTTGCATATGTCGGATTTGCTCGCCAAAGTCCAGGACCAGTTGGAGAGGTACCAGCGACAAAAGTGATATCTAAAATAGAGTGATCTGACCAAGCAGCATTGAGACGACTGATATTAGTATCCTTAAGTTGAGTATATAACAACTGTCCGACGTAAATATAATCAATTACAGAGGCAATCATCGATCCATTATTTGTTCTTTGAAAAGTTGGTATCTCAGTGAAATCATTCATTTGCATTGTGTTATAGAAATACGTGTCGAGTAAAGCAAGCCAATCCGATGATGTCGAACTGGTTAAGCGTCGGTTTCGTAATAATGAATAGTTGAAATCACCAGAAATAATCAAACGATTGAAATTAATAGTATCGTGTTGGTCATAAAGCATATTTGTTAATTTGCCAAAGAAATCTTTTCGAATTTGATCATTATTAGCTGGGGCATAGATGTTTAGTACATAAAATGATTCATAAAATTGTTGTGGGTGATCGATTCGACATAGTTGAAATCGGTCATTGGCATAGACATGGTCTGTGTTAATGATAGTAACTTGGTAATTGGGGGATAATGATACAATACCGACATGTTTTGTCCAATGAGAGCATTGTGGTTGAAAATGAATATTTAAAGAGTGTATAATCTCAGGTGATCGTGCCCGAGTTTCTTGGAAGCATATTAAGTCGTATTTTTTTTGTTTTTTAAAAAGTGGATATAGTTTGATTGTGTTTCAGTTGATCTGGATTTAACCAGACTGTTGGCATTCAGTGATGCATATTTACATATAATATCATTCGACATTATCATTAAAGTTGTTCAGAA